>CM026388.1:15209101-15356808 GCA_014843695.1 Archivesica marissinica
ATATTTCATTGTTACATTACTCTTTGTAAGCGACTATAATTCATTGTTACACTACTCTTTGTAAGAGACTATAATTCATCGTTACACTACTCTTTGTAAGCGACTATAATTCATGGTTACACTACTCTTTGTAAGCGAGTATAATTCATGGTTACACTACTCTTTGTAGGCGACTATAATTCATTGTTACACTACTCTTTGTAAGCGACTATAATTCATTGTTACACTATTCTTTGTAAGAGACTATAATTCATTGTTACACTATTCTTTGTAAGCGAGTATAATTCATTGTTACACTACTCTTTGTAAGCGACAATAATCCATGGTTACACTACTCTTTGTAAGCGAGTATAATTCATTGTTACACTACTCTTTGTAAGCGACAATAATCCATGTTTACACTACTCTTTGTAAGCGAGTATAATTCATTGTTACACTACTCTTTGTAAGCGACTATAATTCATTGTTGCACTACTCTTTGTAAGCGACTATAATTCATGGTTACACTACTCTTTGTAAGCGACTATAATTCATGGTTACACTACTCTTTGTAAGAGACTATAATTCATGGTTACACTACTCTTTGTAAGCGACTATAATTCATGGTTACACTACTCTTTGTAAGCGACTATAATTCATGGTTACACTACTCTTTGTAAGCGATTGTATTCATGGTACACTACTCTTTGTAAGGACATAATTCATGGTTACACTACTCTTTGTAAGCGACTATAATTCATGGTTACACTACTCTTTGTAAGAGCTATAATTCATGTTACACTACTCTTTGTAAGGACTATAATTCATGGTTACACTACTCTTTGTAAGCGACTATAATTCATGGTTACACTACTCTTTGTAAGCGACTATAATTCATGGTTACACTACTCTTTGTAAGCGACTATAATTCATGGTTACACTACTCTTTGTAAGCGACTATAATTCATGGTTACACTACTCTTTGTAAGCGACTATAATTCATGGTTACACTACTCTTTGTAAGCGACTATAATTCATGGTTACACTACTCTTTGTAAGCGACTATAATTCATGGTTACACTACTCTTTGTAAGCGACTATAATTCATGGTTACACTACTCTTTGTAAGCGACTATAATTCATGGTTACACTACTCTTTGTAAGAGACTATAATTCATGGTTACACTACTCTTTGTAAGCGACTATAATTCATGGTTACACTACTCTTTGTAAGAGACTATAATTCATGTTACACTACTCTTTGTAAGCGACTATAATTCATGGTTACACTACTCTTTGTAAGCGACTATAATTCATGGTTACACTACTCTTTGTAAGCGACTATAATTCATGGTTACACTACTCTTTGTAGGCGACTATAATTCATGGTTACACTACTCTTTGTAAGCGACTATAATTCATGGTTACACTACTCTTTGTAAGCGACTATAATTCATGGTTACACTACTATTTGTAAGCGATTGTAATTCATGGTTACACTACTCTTTGTAAGCGACTATAATTCATGGTTACACTACTCTTTGTAAGCGACTATAATTCATGGTTACACTACTCTTTGTAAGCGAGTATAATTCATGGTTACACTACTCTTTGTAAGCGACTATAATTCATGGTTACACTACTCTTTGTAAGCGATTGTAATTCATGCTTACACTACTCTTTGTAAGCGACTATAATTCATGGTTACACTACTCTTTGTAAGAGACTATAATTCATGGTTACACTACTCTTTGTAAGCGACTATAATTCATGGTTACACTACTCTTTGTAAGCGATTGTAATTCATGGTTACACTACTCTTTGTAAGAGACTAGGTTACACTACTCTTTGTAAGCGACTATAATTCATGGTTACACTACTCTTTGTAAGCGACTATAATTCATGGTTACACTACTCTTTGTAAGCGACTATAATTCATGGTTACACTACTCTTTGTAAGCGACTATAATTCATGGTTACACTACTCTTTGTAAGAGACTATAATTCATGGTTACACTACTCTTTGTAAGCGACTATAATTCATGGTTACACTACTCTTTGTAAGCGACTATAATTCATGGTTACACTACTCTTTGTAAGCGATTATAATTCATGGTTACACTACTCTTTGTAAGCGACTATAATTCATGGTTACACTACTCTTTGTAAGCGACTATAATTCATGGTTACACTACTCTTTGTAAGCGACTATAATTCATGGTTACACTACTCTTTGTAAGCGACTATAATTCATGGTTACACTACTCTTTGTAAGCGACTATAATTCATGGTTACACTACTCGTTGTAGGCGACTATAATTCATGGTTACACTACTCTTTGTAAGAGACTATAATTCATCGTTACACTACTCTTTGTAGGCGACTATAATTCATTGTTGCACTACTCTTTGTAAGAGACTATAATTCATGGTTACACTACTCTTTGTAAGAGACTATAATTCATGGTTACACTACTCTTTGTAGGCGACTATAATTCATTGTTGCACTACTCTTTGTAAGAGACTATAATTCATGGTTACACTACTCTTTGTAAGCGACTATAATTCATGGTGACACTACACTTTGTAAGAGACTATAATTCATGGTTACACTACTCTTTGTAAGCGAATATACTTCATTGTTACACTACTCTTTGTAAGCGACTATAATTCATTGTTACACTACTCTTTGTAAGCGACTATAATTCATTGTTACACTACTCTTTGTAGGCGACTATAATTCATCGTTACACTACTCTTTGTAAGCGAGTATAATTCATGGTTACACTACTCTTTGTAAGCGACTATAATTCATGGTTACACTACTCTTTGTAAGCGACTATAAATCATCGTTACACTACTCTTTGTAAGCGACTATATTTCATTGTTACACTACTCTTTGTAAGCGACTATAATTCATTGTTACACTACTCTTTGTAAGCGACTATAATTCATGGTTACACTACTCTTTGTAAGCGACTATAATTCATGGTTACACTACTCTTTGTAAGCGACTATAATTCATGGTTACACTACTCTTTGTAAGCGACTATAATTCATGGTTACACTACTCTTTGTAAGCGACTATAATTCATGGTTACACTACTCTTTGTAAGCGACTATAATTCATGGTTACACTACTCTTTGTAAGCGATTATAATTCATGGTTACACTACTCTTTGTAAGCGACTATAATTCATGGTTACACTACTCTTTGTAAGCGATTATAATTCATGGTTACACTACTCTTTGTAAGAGACTAGGTTACACTACTCTTTGTAAGCGACTATAATTCATGGTTACACTACTCTTTGTAAGCGACTATAATTCATTGTTACACTACTCTTTGTAAGCGACTATAATTCATGGTTACACTACTCTTTGTAAGCGACTATAATTCATGGTTACACTACTCTTTGTAAGAGACTATAATTCATGGTTACACTACTCTTTGTAAGCGACTATAATTCATGGTTACACTACTCTTTGTAAGCGACTATAATTCATGGTTACACTACTCTTTGTAAGCGATTGTAATTCATGGTTACACTACTCTTTGTAAGCGACTATAATTCATGGTTACACTACTCTTTGTAAGCGACTATAATTCATTGTTACACTACTCTTTGTAAGCGACTATAATTCATGGTTACACTACTCTTTGTAAGAGACTATAATTCATGGTTACACTACTCTTTGTAAGCGACTATAATTCATGGTTACACTACTCTTTGTAAGCGACTATAATTCATGGTTACACTACTCTTTGTAAGCGACTATAATTCATGGTTACACTACTCTTTGTAGACGACTATAATTCATGGTTACACTACTATTTGTAAGCGACTATAATTCATGGTTACACTACTCTTTGTAAGCGACTATAATTCATGGTTACACTACTCTTTGTAAGCGATTGTAATTCATGGTTACACTACTCTTTGTAAGCGACTATAATTCATGGTTACACTACTCTTTGTAAGCGACTATAATTCATGGTTACACTACTCTTTGTAAGCGAGTATAATTCATGGTTACACTACTCTTTGTAAGCGATTGTAATTCATGCTTACACTACTCTTTGTAAGCGACTATAATTCATGGTTACACTACTCTTTGTAAGAGACTATAATTCATGGTTACACTACTCTTTGTAAGCGACTATAATTCATGGTTACACTACTCTTTGTAAGCGATTGTAATTCATGGTTACACTACTCTTTGTAAGGCAATAATTCATGGTTACACTACTCTTTGTAAGGGTCAATAATTCATGGTTACACTACTCTTTGTAAGGGTCAATAATTCATGCTTACACTACTCTTTGTAAGCGACTATAATTCATGGTTACACTACTCTTTGTAAGCGACTATAATTCATGGTTACACTACTCTTTGTAAGCGACTATAATTCATGGTTACACTACTCTTTGTAAGCGACTATAATTCATGGTTACACTACTCTTTGTAAGCGACTATAATTCATGGTTACACTACTCTTTGTAAGAGACTATAATTCATGGTTACACTACTCTTTGTAAGCGACTATAATTCATGGTTACACTACTCTTTGTAAGCGACTATAATTCATGGTTACACTACTCTTTGTAAGCGACTATAATTCATGGTTACACTACTCTTTGTAAGCGACTATAATTCATGGTTACACTACTCTTTGTAAGCGACTATAATTCATGGTTACACTACTCTTTGTAAGCGACTATAATTCATGGTTACACTACTCTTTGTAAGCGACTATAATTCATGGTTACACTACTCTTTGTAAGCGACTATAATTCATGGTTACACTACTCTTTGTAAGCGACTATAATTCATGGTTACACTACTCTTTGTAAGCGACTATAATTCATGGTTACACTACTCTTTGTAAGCGACTATAATTCATGGTTACACTACTCTTTGTAAGCGATATAATTCATGGTCACTACTCTTTGTAAGGACTATAATTCATGGTTACACTACTCTTTGTAGGCGACTATAATTCATGGTTACACTACTCTTTGTAAGCGACTATAATTCATGGTTACACTACTCTTTGTAAGCGACTATAATTCATGGTTACACTACTCTTTGTAAGCGACTATAATTCATGGTTACACTACTCTTTGTAAGCGACTATAATTCATGGTTACACTACTCTTTGTAAGCGACTATAATTCATTGTTACACTACTCTTTGTAAGAGACTATAATTCATTGTTACACTACTCTTTGTAAGCGACTATAATTCATGGTTACACTACTCTTTGTAAGAGACTATAATTCATGGTTACACTACTCTTTGTAAGCGACTATAATTCATGGTTACACTACTCTTTGTAAGCGATTGTAATTCATGGTTACACTACTCTTTGTAAGCGACTATAATTCATGGTTACACTACTCTTTGTAAGCGACTATAATTCATGGTTACACTACTCTTTGTAAGCGAGTATAATTCATGGTTACACTACTCTTTGTAAGCGATTGTAATTCATGCTTACTCTACTCTTTGTAAGCGACTATAATTCATGGTTACACTACTCTTTGTAAGAGACTATAATTCATGGTTACACTACTCTTTGTAAGCGACTATAATTCATGGTTACACTACTCTTTGTAAGCGATTGTAATTCATGGTTACACTACTCTTTGTAAGGGTCAATAATTCATGGTTACACTACTCTTTGTAAGGGTCAATAATTCATGGTTACACTACTCTTTGTAAGGGTCAATAATTCATGCTTACACTACTCTTTGTAAGCGACTATAATTCATGGTTACACTACTCTTTGTAAGCGACTATAATTCATGGTTACACTACTCTTTGTAAGCGACTATAATTCATGGTTACACTACTCTTTGTAAGAGACTATAATTCATGGTTACACTACTCTTTGTAAGCGACTATAAGTCATGGTTACACTACTCTTTGTAAGAGACTATAATTCATGGTTACACTACTCTTTGTAAGCGACTATAATTCATGGTTACACTACTCTTTGTAAGCGACTATAAGTCATGGTTACACTACTCTTTGTAAGAGACTATAATTCATGGTTACACTACTCTTTGTAAGCAACTATAATTCATGGTTACACTACTCTTTGTAAGCAACTATAATTCATGGTTACACTACTCTTTGTAAGCACTATAATTCATGGTTACACTACTCTTTGTAAGCGATTTAACTCATGGTTACACTACTCTTTTTAAGCGACTATAATTCATGGTTACACTACTCTTTGTAAGCGACTATAATTCATGGTTACACTACTCTTTGTAAGCGACTATAATTCATGGTTACACTACTCTTTGTAAGCGATTGTAATTCATGGTTACACTACTCTTTTAAGAGACTATAATTCATGGTTACACTACTCTCTGTAAGCGACTATAATTCATGGTTACACTACTCTTTGTAAGCGATTGTAATTCATGGTTACACTACTCTTTGTAAGCGACTATAATTCATGGTTACACTACTCTTTGTAAGCGAGTATAATTCATGGTTACACTACTCTTTGTAGGCGACTATAATTCATGGTTACACTACTCTTTGTAAGCGACTATAATTCATTGTTACACTACTCTTTGTAAGAGACTATAATTCATTGTTACACTACTCTTTGTAAGCGACTATAATTCATGGTTACACTACTCTTTGTAAGAGACTATAATTCATGGTTACACTACTCTTTGTAAGCGACTATAATTCATGGTTACACTACTCTTTGTAAGAGACTGTAAAACTCACATGCTAGATGTGATCCCCAAGTAAAACAAACAAGCCAGTGTCAACAGGATTCTGCTAATGATGTTTGGTTTGTATTGGGGTTTAAAATTGCACCAACAGCTCACTTTACACAGACGGATCTGTAGTCCAGTGGTAACACGCTGAACTGGTAATCCAGGGATCGCAGGTTCGATCCCCCGTCTGACCCTAATAAAATTAACAGTCTTTCAGATGGGACTTTAAACCGAGGTCTCGTGTCGGTGCTGTACACCGTGCACGTAAAAGAACCAGAGGAGACTCTGGAACGTGTCTCTGTCTGTAGCATTGCACTATCCTCCAAAAATCTAAAATGACTAATCTCTTCACGAGGCGTCGCTCATATGGGCAACCGGTAGCGACGATAAATAAACGTAAAACACATACACACTTTACACTTTCCAGCTATTTGACCTCTGGTATACCACCGATAAGTATTAAGGTATGGATGGATAACCGGATATAACCATTGACCGCCCGCAATCCAGCTTCCGGAAGCCAGCTTGATTGCTTCCTCACATGAAATAATTAGAAAACCGCAGTGGGATTCGGACATACAGCAGTGCGGGGCAAGTGATTTGAAGTCAGTTACCTAAGCCACTCAACCACGGCAGTCCGTCTGATAATTGAAGAAACGGAAGTGTTTACAATGAAAGATCAGGGTCAAGCATAGTATTTATATATTTATTTTATATATTTCCAACCGGTTTACCTAGTTGATTGTGTCGGAATGGATTCGAATCTTGCTCTCTGTATCCCGGCTAAGGACAGTCGTAGATCTGTCCGGGATGGCCCGACCAACTCATGTCTACGACCAGCCACCAACGGACGGATTCGTCGTCTGGACTGCATAGCTGGGTACCTAATCACTCTGAGCGGCTGCCCTTGTTGTCTTTGATGTAGGCGGCTCTACAATAATAAAACGACCAATGAGCGACATTTCTATTACCTCCCTTGGCAGATAAAGTCCGATTTATCCCGAACAATATATGTCTTTTTAGTTGGATTCCTTTGTTTTTACTGTTGTTCCCTATTGCGGTATGATAAATGTGTTTACTGTTGTTCCCTATTGCAGTATGATAAATGTGTTTACTGTTGTTCTCTATTGCAGTATGATAAATGTGTTTACTGTTGTTCTCTATTGCAGTATGATAAATGTGTTTACTGTTGTTCCCTATTGCGGTATGATAAATGTGTTTACTGTTGTTCCTTATTGCGGTATGATAAATGTGTTTACTGTTGTTCCTTATTGCGGTATGATAAATGTGTTTACTGTTGTTCCTTATTGCGGTATGATAAATGTGTTTACTGTTGTTCCTTATTGCGGTATGATAAATGTGTTTACTGTTGTTCCCTATTGCGGTATGATAAATGTGTTTACTGTTGTTCCCTATTGCGGTATGATAAATGTGTTTACTGTTGATCCCTATTGCGGTATGATAAATGTGTTTACTGTTGTTCCCTATTGCGGTATGATAAATGTGTTTACTGTTGATCCCTATTGCGGTATGATAAATGTGTTTACTGTTGATCCCTATTGCGGTATGATAAATGTGTTTACTGTTGATCCCTATTGCGGTATGATAAATGTGTTTACTGTTGATCCCTATTGCGGTATGATAAATGTGTTTACTGTTGTTCCCTATTGCGGTATGATAAATGTGTTTACTGTTGTTCCCTATTGCGGTATGATAAATGTGTTTACTGTTGTTCCCTATTGCGGTATGATAAATGTGTTTACTGTTGTTCCCTATTGCGGTATGATAAATGTGTTTAGTTGTTGGTTGTATGTGTTCTGTGTCCCTATTGCGGTATGATAAATGTGTTTACTGTTGATCCCTATTGCGGTATGATAAATGTGTTTACTGTTGATCCCTATTGCGGTATGATAAATGTGTTTACTGTTGATCCCTATTGCGGTATGATAAATGTGTTTACTGTTGTTCCCTATTGCGGTATGATAAATGTGTTTACTGTTGTTCCCTATTGCGGTATGATAAATGTGTTTACTGTTGTTCCCTATTGCGGTATGATAAATGTGTTTACTGTTGTTCCCTATTGCGGTATGATAAATGTGTTTACTGTTGTTCCTTATTGCGGTATGATAAATGTGTTTACTGTTGATCCCTATTGCGGTATGATAAATGTGTTTACTGTTGTTCCCTATTGCGGTATGATAAATGTGTTTACTGTTGTTCCCTATTGCGGTATGATAAATGTGTTTACTGTTGTTCCCTATTGCGGTATGATAAATGTGTTTACTGTTGTTCCCTATTGCGGTATGATAAATGTGTTTACTGTTGATCCCTATTGCGGTATGATAAATGTGTTTACTGTTGTTCCCTATTGCGGTATGATAAATGTGTTTACTGTTGTTCCGTATTGCGGTATGATAAATGTGTTTACTGTTGTTCCTTATTGCGGTATGATAAATGTGTTTCAAGTTATCAACAACATGTTAAAAATTGGTAATATATTTTACATTTATTTAAAGAATCCATTTTTTAATCTTTATTTCTTTTACAACGATTGCGAAGAAAGTTTTAACAACTTATATTAAACGAATAACCATATTTACGCTTTCATCCGCGTCAATTAGAGAGATTAATATAAATTATGTTGTTAAAACTTGCTTCGCAATCGTTGTAAAATAAATTAAGTTTAAACTAATAAAAATGAAGAATGATGACAATATATGAAGTCAAATCTCTTTAATTTAATTATCATGATGTTATTTAACAAATACTATTTGTCGTTCATTTGTTTATTGGCAAATAAATCATTGTTTGGAGTTCTGACTCGTAGGAATAAACAACACAGGCCGTAAGCCGGCGCTCAGAACGACACACCATGTTTTATTCCAGGGCTCAGAACGACACACCATGTTTTATTCCAGGGCTCAGAACGACACACCATGTTTTATTCGACTATAAATAACGCAAATACAAGTAGTATTTCGATTATACCGAAACACACGTCACAAAACTACACAAATGACGTCAGGGTTGACATCACGCGCTGAGCCATGTTTTTTGCCGATTTAACAACGTTAAATTAATTAATTAAAAATCAAAATTAAATGCGGCAAAAATTCAACGGTGAAATATTACGTTGATTCAACGTTGCTGCCAAGTTGATAGCGATTGCCATTAAAATATGTATATATATAGAACTGTATAAACCGACTATTAATATCACCAACTACAATAACATCGTGAGTCATATTATAGATTCAAACATGTCCGTGTTGCAGTTGAAAGCACGTGACTTTTATAACCGACAGTTATATTGTTAATAGAATGACTCACCCGTCGGTGTTCAAACATCGAGTTCTGTCCAGCAATACCTTCAAGGATAACAATAAAAACGAAAATATCCGAAATTCTAATCATTCTTTTAAATCGCTATGATTTATTTCCGAAAGTTAGTGGTAGTATTATTGTAGTTAGAATCATTTATCATAAAACCGAGAGTCCGGCAAGGTAGACCGCTGCAACTTTGCATGTACAGCTGTTTGATTGACATCTTAATTGAATATGTCGCGTTAATTGCAATTATATATTAATTATAATATACGTTCGTGGAAAGGTTTATTGTGAATAAGTGCTAATTGTGTCCCATTTGCTGTCATACCGAACCGCTGACCTATACGAAATAGCAGTATTAATGCAGTATCATGAACATTTTCAAATACTGTATGGCTTATACTTGCAATGTACCACAAGGAATGTGATGTATATTCGAAAGCGACATTTATGTTATGTTATATTTCGGGTGTTACGCCTGCATCAGCACCAGTTTGGGCTATATCGTCGGCGGGCAGTTTACCTAACAATACTTTTCCTGGGCAGGCTCCAGCGGTTAACCAGTACTTGGGTGCATCAACCTCCGTAAGAAACTGCCAACTTTTTCATATAAATGAGACTCGGCCTGAGCGGGGCTCGAACCCATGACCATCAGTGATGATAGGTTACAGTGGTATACAAGTCAGCGACCTTAGCCACTCGACCACGGAGGCGGACTCGAAAGCGACATGCTTTGATATTGAGAAGAATAACGTGCAGATGTTATTGTTCTTTCATTAACATAGAAAGCTGGCACCACTCGTGATAATATTGATTATAATACGATCATATACGTGTGTTTTTACGTTTATTTATCGCCTCTACCGGTTACCCATATGAGCGACACCTGAAGATATTAGTCATTTTAGATTTTGGAGGATAGTGCAATAATACAGACAGAGACCCATTCCAGAGTCTCCTCTGGTTCTTTTACGTGCACGATGTAAAGCACCGACACGAGACCTCGGTTTAACGTCACATCTGAAAGACTGTTAATTTTATTAGGATCAGACGGGGGATCGAACCTGCGATCCCTGGATTACTAGTCCAGCGTGTTAACCACTGGACTACTTGAAACCAACACATAGGCTCTATTGATCTTAATTACTCATAGACTGTAGCGCAAAGCGGCATCTTCTCAATAATTTACTTGTAGATGCACTTCAATAATAAGGTCCAGGGACATACGTTAGCTTCAACTTCTTTTGTTTTCTTCTCTATGAACACCTGCCTTAAATGAATGATAGATGCCATATGTTGTCATGCACCTTAACCGAGTTCATAAAAACATTTGTAAACCTATAACTTTGTTAATTAACATAGAAAAGGTGATCGATAGTAAACTACCATTCCATCATGTGACGTTTGAAAACAATAGTTGCTCAGTTTCATTGTTTAGCTTTATTTCCATCACGGCTTGAGATATATGATATATGCACGAGATGTTGACAACAGACACACATTCATGGGACAATTAGTCATAATGTGATAATGTGGACACCGTGCTTCAATCAGCGATCTGTCAATTACATCGTGAATCTAAGTTAATAGGTCAAATTATAACAACACCACTGCATCGACTAGAGAAAGAATTCGTGCTGCGTGTAAGCTTTGTCAGTGGTAGATAATAGAAGAAGATGAATACTTAGAAGAAGAGAAGATAAGAAAAATCGTATCGCTGCTTTACAGGTTCGATCCCCCGTCTGACCCTAATAAAAATTAACAGTCTTTCAGATGGGACGCTAAACCGAGGTCTCGTGTCGGTGATTTACACCGTGCACGTAAAAGAACCAGAGGAGACTCTGGAATGGGTCTCTGTCTGTATCATTGCACTCTCCTCCAAAATTCTAAAATTATTAATCTCTTCAGGAGGCATCGCTCATATGGGCTCATATGGGCAACGGTAGTGACGATAAATAAACGTAAATAAAATAATAGCATTATCGAAAGTGTATCAATGTATCATTCTAAAATGGCCAAACTATCTCTGATTATTGTATTTGACTAGTATTTATATTCCACGCGCAGAGCGGCATACATGTATAACCTCTGACCTTCCACGAGCAGTATTTCAGGCGCAGAGCGGCATACATGTAGAACCTCTGACCTTCCACGAGCAGTATTTCAGGCGCAGAGCGGCATACATGTAGAACCTCTGACCTTCACGAGCAGTATTCCACGCGCAGAGCGGCATACATGTAGAACCTCTGACCTTCCACGAGCAGTATTTCAGGCGCAGAGCGGCATACATGTAGAACCTCTGACCTTCACGAGCAGTATTCCAGGCGCAGAGCGGCATACATGTATAACCTCTGACCTTCACGAGCAGTATTCCACGCGCAGAGCGGCATACATGTAGAACCTCTGACCTTCACGAGCAGTATTCCACGCGCAGAGCGGCATACATGTAGAACCTCTGACCTTCACGAGCAGTATTTCACGCGCAGAGCGGCATACATGTAGAACCTCTGACCTTCACGAGCAGTATTCCACGCGCAGAGCGGCATACATGTATAACCTCTGACCTTCACGAGCCGAGCAGTATTCCACGCGCAGAGCGGCATACATGTAGAACCACTGACCTTCCACGAGCCCGCTGAATAGCATCCTCACATGAAGTAATTCGGTACCCCAGTGTGATTCGAGCCTACGGCGGTGAGGTGCAAGTGATTTTATGTCAACGACCGTAACCACTTGGCCAACATCTGTCATGGAGGCCCCTGGTATTAATTGTGATAGTTAACAATATGTAAATAGTTTATTGTTGACGATTAATGATACATCGGTTAATTATATACCGCAAATATGCAGTGGGATACTGTGCACATCGAAGTCGTTCATAATAGGGCATTAAGATGTCCGCAAATATTCACCAAATGATGGTATTTCAGAAGATCAGGATTGGAAACCCCCAATGGTCCGAACACGGAAAGGTATCTCGTTATATTTGGTTAGGTGACTTTCAGGCTATACGAAATGTTCAACCTTACCCGATTAGTAATTGGTCAATACTGTCATTTATGAACACTGCATGTACCAATAAACGACTGACACTCTGGGCATATAGTAATGCTAGTCATTCATGTAGAAATTGGTATTATAATGTTAAGAGTCATTATGAAGTTAATGACTTTGCTGAGCCGCCTGAGTTCCAGGTTGTATATACGTAAATAGGCAGAAGTGCATCCGCGGTGGTCGAATGTAATCCCAATAACTAATATAGTTTATTTTTCGTTTTGGTAAAAATGCATTTTCATAACAGGCAGTGTATAGGTTTTGTGTATTTTAAGAAATCATGTGACTTAAGAAGACTTCAGACTAGTTGATGTATAGAACATATGTGGTATAAGAATTCAGACCATTGCAAACTGAAGGTTGGTATACTGTATTATTTGGCGGAGGAATACAGTGTGTAAACACAGTGACGTTATTCACAGGTGAGCACTTGCTGTGGAAAACATTATAAATGGAAGAGTTTTGCTCTTATAGAGTTTCATTTGAATACCTCTTCACAGTGGTCGTGGTATCAGAAGAAATGAAAGATTAAACTCATACCAATGGATGGGGCTTCTTTCGCCAAACTAATATGTACGTTTAATGTTGCATTGTCAAAATTATTAGTAGGTCGGTCAAAAAATCAATAATTATTATATTTCGTATTTTAGAATCAGTACCAGCTTATCTTACATCATATTTTTTGATAACATCTTCAGCTTGATGGTTTGCCGAGCTAATACACTTTGAAAAATATGATGCCAAAGAGGGTTATGATGAGAGAGAGAAAACAATGTGTGTTCTAATGAGATGCCAAAGACGGTACCGATGAAGAGATATGATGCCAAAGACGGTACCGATGAAGAGATATGATGCCAAAGACGGTACCGATGAAGAGATATGATGCCAACGACGGTTCTGATGAGAGATATGATGCCAACGACGGTTCTGATGAGAAATATGATGTCAACGACGGTTCTGATGAGAAATATGATGTCAAATACGGTTCTGATGGGAACTATGATACCAACGACGGTTCCGATGAAGAGATATGATGCCAAACAAGGTTCAGATGAAGAGATATGATGCCAAAGACGGTTCCGTTGAAGAGATATGATGCCAAAGACGGTACCGATGAAGAGATATGATGCCAAAGACGGTACCGATGAAGAGATATGATGCCAACGACAGTTCCGATGAAGAGATATGATGCCAAAGACGGTTCAGATGAAGAGATATGATGCCAAAAAGGTTCAGATGAAGAGATATGATGTCAAAGACGGTTCCGATGAGAGATATGATGAAAAAGACGGTTACGATGAGAGATATGATGACCAAGACGGTTACGATGAGAGAAATGACGCCAAAGACGGTTCCGATGGAGATATATGATGCCAAAGTCGGTACCGATGACGATATATGGTGTCAAAGTCGGTACCGATGAGAGATACGATGCCAAAGACAGTACCGATGAAGAGATACGATGCCAAAGTCGGTACCGATGACGATATATGATGCAAAAGGCGATTTCGATGAGAGATATGATGCCAAAAACTGTTCCAATGAGAGATATGATGCCACAGACGGTTCCGATGAGAGATATGATGACAAAGACGGTTACGATGAGAGAAATGATTCCAAAAACGGTTCCAATGAGATACATGATGACAAAGACGGTTACGATGAGAGAAATGATGCCAAAGACGGTTCCGATGGAGATATATGATGCCAAAGTCGGTACCGATGACGATATATGATGCCAAACACGGTGCCGGTGAAAGATATGATGCCAAATACTGTTCCGATGAAGATATATGATGTCAAAGACGGCTTCGATGAGTGATATAATGCCAAAGACGGTACCGATAAAAAATATGATGCCATAGACGGTTCCGATGAGAAATATGTTAATATTTAACTAGCTGGCGGCTCACCAACCAGCCATATCAGAATGAATCCCTGACAAGGTTCGTAACGTCGATCTATCTCTCCATAGGTGGACATCGTAACCACTTGCAGATGGTGTCTAGAATCGGCTTTGAGAAATGGGTAAAACTGGCGCTCCTCTTGTCAGTTTTCAACTTGTTTAATTCCTTGGTATGGTTTTCATTTTTGACCTAATTGATAGATTTGTTTGGTGAAACAATAAAGTTTCGTTTATTCACGTAGTTTTCACATATATGTAGATCTATTCATAACAAAACAACAACAACAACAACAACAACAACAACAACAGTGTGAAGTTTGGCATGACAAAAGCCGTACCCACATTTGTTTCCATTTTCGCGTTTTTGTTGAATGCTATTTAGTTTTGTAAACAGTAACATACATCACTATTTACAAAATGTCACCTATATGAAAGGATAACGTTCAAAACATGACTTTTGAAGATATAGAGAGTATTTGTGTTTATTAGTGTAAGATAGGATTTTATTTCATCGAGTTATCACCGAAATTGGTATTTCCACGAGTGGCGTTAAATACACTAAACACAAATCGTCTTTTACTTTTACGATTTCCAATGTTTTTGGCTAATTATTTATTCATTTTAACTGCCTGATACCACTACAATACACAACCGCACACTCACTTCTGTTAGTGTGAACGTCCATAATAAGAAATAGTTCCGGTATAATTTTCAAGTTAGTTTCTGTTCGCTGTCAAAATAAAAAAATTACAGACAACTCGAATTCATTACATATTACATATAATTAAATAGTCACAATTGTCATACAATCGCAAACATACCAAAATGCATCTAACTGCGGAGGAATACGAAACTCAAGTAGTGACAGAGAAAATGCAAGATTTCACTGTTTCAAAACAGTGGAAGATGGAGTTTTCTTTCACAGATAAATCTATCATTCATTGGAAAGAATAGAAGAAAATTGAATTGCAAATGTAGATGAAAAAACTGTGTTTTGCTTCTCTTGAAAAGTAGCCATTTTGTAGATACGTACTCTTTAAACGATATATATTATATACTGAGTCAACTATACCACTATGAAAATACGGTGTTCACGTTAATCACTGCATAAATGCTACTGGTTAATCTGACATTTAACATCTATTTGCATAAAACATTCATCTTCACAGTCATCAAACAAGCGATAACATAATATCAACTATGCACATATTTACTAGTTAGACAACGACTAAGTCACATGGTCCAATGAAAAGGCCACATTTCTCGCTTCTAAATCGTATAGACGCGACCTACTTATGTACGTTGTCTAAGTCAGATAGATCAACTCATTGACCCGTCTTAGCTAAATATACTATATATTTCGTTAAGACGGACCAATTCGTGATCTATCCTGTACCTATACAAGCACTATATCTAAGCACTCATTTGTCCTCATTTGAAGTCACACATATGGATTTCCATAGTTAGTTTACATACACAGCTTACTTATTTGCCCATAAAACTGACATAAACTTTATTAATTATTAATGTTTAATTTATATATAATAGTGTAATTATCATGTTGTTCATTGTCCGTGTTTCCAACACTATGGACATTCTCAACCCAAGCTTCAACTTGACCTGATTATTCTGGCATCCTTTATAGTTTATACAAATTTATGTTAGCTCGATTGAGAAATAACTTCTTACAACTTATATTAATCACTCATTCATGTGGAATTTAAGTGCCTTGTCTAAGGGCACACTCGTAACGGCTCCAGCGGGGCGCGAACTCTCGGCCTTTCTCACCGCTACCACTGCGTTATCACATCGTTTGAAATGAAACTCCTCATCCAACGAAACGGCTTATTCAATTAACTTATCTTTAAACTACTTCTTCTTTTCGTGCTCAGAGTTGATATTTTATGTTCATAAAGTTCAACTTGCTTCAAATATTCATACACCTTTTCAACATCCTGACCTATTTACCCACTAATACCATCAATTATATATCACATACTAATTGTAAATTGTTTAGCATATATCTAGAGTAGGTTTCACATATTTGAAATGTTAAGTATGGTCTTTGTCTATTGCATAACCACTGATAGGCAAATTCATAATAACATATTATTGCTATCACTGAGAAACAATAATTCCCAAAATTCCAACAAGGAAAAAGTTGAAATTTGTTATATATATATATTGTTATATTTCGGGTTTTACGCCTGCATCAGCACCATTTTGGGCTATATCGCCGGCGGGCAGTTTACCTAACAACACCTTTCCTGGGTAGGCTCCAGCGGTTAACCAGTACTTGGGTGCACCAACCTCCGTAAGAAACTGCCAACTTTTTCATATAAATGAGACACGGCCTGAGCGGGGCTCGAACCCGTGACCATCAGTGATGATAGGTTACAGTGGTATGCAAGTCGGCGACCTTAACCACTCGACCACGGAGGCGGACTTTGTTGAAATTTGTATAATGTTATCAGATATGCATCAACTTTTCTAATTAGTATCATTTCTTTTTTTCTTTCATTGGTAGCCAAATGTATGTAGCTAAAGTTAGAACTTTGCTTTACTGTATAGCTAGCATTTAATTTTGTTGAAAAAGGCGTGGAAACAATACGTCTTCAACGTTGATAAAAGTCCTCTGCACTTTACCACGTGTAAACATGTGAGTTAATGTGTTGCTGGCAGTGTAGATAGAGACTCGTTTGGACTTATTGTTCAAATATGGTGAGAGATAGTCCTTGACTTTCTCAGTGATAGTTCATTTCAACGTCAATAATGCAATAGTGGGCGTATAAGCTTACTAAAATCCTTGATAAAATAATGTGATCTTCAAGTTTTCAAATTGATCTTGTCTATCTCCAATCGTTCGTTTCGTCTTCTTCTCTCTCTTCTTTGGTTTTGTATGGTTACGTATTAGATCTACTAGTGGGCGTGTAATCTTAAGAACATCTTTAATACAACCCAAGGCTCATTCTAGATGGCGATGTGGGCGAACTAGTCGACATAGGGACCCTAAGTTCGCCCTCTGGGCAACACTTCTCCCTAAATATTTTTTAAAATTCAAATATTAATTATTTTAATATTTCATACAGAATATTGTCCAGTAAGATACACTGGCCCATTATAAAGCACTCCTTCTATTGAAGTGTATTTAATTGTGATATTGTGCATTGTACCCATATTTTGTTGAAATTTATTAAAGAACACCATTTAAGGACGCGATCGGGCGCTTTCTCACTTCTCCCAAAACGTCTGACCTAGAATGAGCCCTGCAACCTGTGTTAATGAACATTAATTATATACAAAAAAGTCAAGATTTGAACTGGCATTGCTCAACAACGTCGCCCAATTATAGCAACACAGGCCTCTGGTGGCATACGCATAGTCCAACAAACCAAACATACAGAGATATCCATACAAACTAACCTAGCGTCCTTCGCCATAGCATAGAATATCCCTTCCTTATCTTTGACTAGTTCTCTCGGAGGAGCGAATTCTTTGATCACACCATTGTCGAGGACCATTACTCTATAAATATAATATTTACTAGAGAATAACACACATAGAGATATAAAACCACAGAAGCTTGGACTCTGGCCAAGTGGTTTCGTGTTCAAAACCAAATTTATAAATTTTATTTTAAGACTATTTTCCTAAACCATAGGCTTCACACTATAGGCCATATCCAAGCATATTTAAAAATGACATCCGTCACTATCAGAGTAAAGATGGTCCATTCAAGCGTATGTGTGTAAAACCCCATGCTGGTCTTTGACACAAGAACAAATGCTTAGTTTTTACAAAATATATTTTAGTTCGACTGCGAAAAGGTATTTACAATATTAGATTGATAGTTCTGCAGACCTCATTCCTGAGAGAGGCAATGTGGAATTTCAGTGCCTTGCCTAAGGGCTCGCCGGGCCTGCCGCGCATGCAGCGACAGCATTACCTCTGCCTTATGACGACTTAAAGATGTTTATGTCTAACTGAACAAACTTGACAAGTCAACCACAAGGATTTATTTGAAAGGTCATATGATGTTTGAAAGGTCATATGATAGGTCATATGATGTGTGAATGGTCATATGATGTTTGAAAGGTCATATGATGTTACACATAAGTATTCCATTGAAACTATATGCCTATCTTGCTTAGTTTTCGAGATATAATGATGCATGGTTTACTATAGAATGGGAATGGACACATCACTGACCGCTCTGATTACAGATCTTGACCGATTGTAACGAAAATTGGTTTATTTTGGAGTAATGCAATACGAGACATCGGTGAGTTACTGCCCCTGAATACTCTCTAAATGTAGGTAGGCCCTATTATTAAGTGTTTTCCTCTGTTTTTATCGTTGTTTCCTTTGCACAACATGCTAGCAATTTTATTCCACTTTCGCTCCTAATGAGTATTAAATTACTATATCTCGACAGGTTTCTAAAAGTATATGCAATGGGTAATTATTTGTAAAAGAATGTTATCAGTTAATTAACACGATTTTGATAAAATCACATGTATCATACCGCAACATCTAGTTAGGGCTCACCAGTAAAAACCAAGGATTCTAACTAAAAGGACCTATTCCCATTGTGGAATAAATCAGACTTTATCTGCCAAGGGAAGTAATAGAAAATTAGAGATGTCTGTCATTCTGTTACACGTCATCTTGATAGCGCAGTAAAACAATGGAGTTGAATGAGTTTCCGTTCGAAATAGGTTCATTTTGTAGCACAACTACTAGCCTGGCTTACAGTCTGTCGACTTTTCACTTTTTAACTTCTGGCAAAATGACTGCCTGGGGAAACTGGATTTCCGATCGTAGCGCCATCTACTTACACCTACTTTTATGAGGGTGTAGATTTGAAGAAAGACAACTCTTCTCTACAAGATAATATCGCTAAATATAGAAACGGAATTCTATAGGAAATAGCCGAACAGGCACTATTATACACGATCATTTCCGAATATACACGAATGCTCCCGTAGACTCATTTACATATAATGTCCGTTTCTGTGTTATATCGACGAGATTGCGGATTTTAAATATTATATTTAGATGGTAATGGATCGATTCGGTGTAATTGAACTAAGGACGACTTAAATATTGAGTAAATATGTCAAATCAGACGCACATTGTACTTTTTAAAACTATTTATCGTTCCGTTGACCCGTAAACAATGGCGGCCAATTTTAAAGTTTTATCAACATTGCAGTGCCTCGCTTTCGATTCAAGTACGTCATTAATTAAGTCACGTGCCAATAGGCCTATTAATAGGATTAATAAGTTCACGGGAACCCCCGCCACTTTCCCCAGGCGTTGATATGATCAGAAACTCAATACGGCCCAAATAATATTCTCGGTGTTAAAATATATTTATTTGACTGACCAGGCAAAATATATCGACGCCTGTTCCTAAGGCTACACAACTACAAGAACATGTCAAATATAGTGGACCGATTTCAGTCGTTTCAGTTTATATGCATATTAATCGCCCTCTGCACTTGTAAAAATGTGAGTTAACGGGTTGGTGGCAGCGTACAATGATGCATAGTTGCCTATAGAATGGGAGTGGAATCGAATAACTTCCAAATCTATATAGGCCAACATAAAATATCATGAAAATCCATCAACTGATTTTGGAGTTATCTTGTCCACGGGCAGGCAATAACCCATATTCCTACGGCAGGGGTTAATAAATGTTTGGTAAGGTATGAGTACCAATGTTTATGTTTAACTGTGTATATAAATATATGTTTAACTGTGTAACTCTATAAATACTTGGTATGTTATGTTTACTCATAATTATAATATACAAAGCATAAGTACAAGAGCATAGCATGATAATACAAATTGTTTGGGCGACAAGTTTTAACAACATTAGAAAACTGCCGGCACCAGCAAAATGGCCGCACTAGAGAAAATGCCCCGCATCAACGATAACGGCCCTGTCGTAACCGTTGACTAACCTGCCATAATATACGACTTACCTGTCGTAATCCATGACAGTGTTCAGTCTATGTGCAATGGTAAGGATAGTACAGTCTTTGAACTGTGTCCGGATCGTATGTTGTATGAGAGTGTCAGTTTCCAAATATACAGCCGCCGTCGCCTCATCAAGGATTAATATCTTGGTCTTGTTCAGCAACGTTCTAGGCACACTAGTTGTCTCTGTCCAACACTGTGATACATACACATCATATATTTCTTGCACTACTGACCAAGGGAGGAACGTTCCACAATTTAAGAAATACAGAGATATGCCAATTGCTTATTTGTTGAAAATGTAACTTCTTGCACTGCTTGGTGGAACGTTCCACCCTTTGAGAAATAGAAATATACGATTCCAGTTTCTGTTAACTTTTGATAGAAATGCATATTTCGGTACTATTTTACCAAGGGAGGAACATTCCTTCCCTTAAGTAATAAAGAGATATGACAATTGCTTATCTGTTGAAAATGCAACTTCTTGCACTGCTTTGCCAAGGGAGGAATGTTCCACCCTGTCTATAGATAGCTGTTTTTATGTGATATTTAGTGTGGAAAATAGTGCATTTATGTTCACATTTTAGCATAATAGCGAAAGAAATGAACTACTATAGCTCAACTATTTGTTGTGTCTTAAATACTAATCCTCACTTTGTAGAGTCTGTGTTAGGCAGCCTGCCTGTTCTCTGTATTATGTCGCATAAATAGGCCGATATGTGTCATACAAAACGGAACTGGGTGGAAAATCCGTTTTTATAATGGATCCTGTTAGTGTATTATTTTGTCGGCGGAGTAAAATTCAACAGCAATACAATAGATGGGCTCTAGCATATTGCATATTTAACAACGATAGATTTGTTCTTTGCTTATCAAGTCATGTTAGAATTAATTTACAATTTATTTTGTTCTTTCATAACATGCAATCATTGTCATTTGGGCTGACACTACCTCAATGTCATTTGGGCTGACAGTAGCTCATTGTCATTAGGGCTTCGAGTACATCATTGTCATTTGGGCTGACAGTACTGCATGGTCATTTAGACTGACGCGGGAACACGTCACAGTGAATATGATCCACCATAGTGTATGGGTAGCATCAGTTCCATAGCTTCATTAGTCGAACCAACGGCAGCTATATAGCATTATGCCAAGTCTTATAAAGGGTGGAGAACAACTTCAGTTACCCCTGCGTACACGGTCTCAGGTACGAATGGACACCCAGTTGTACATGAGGTATTCTGCAAGTCAGTTGGTTTTGTTTGTTTTTGAGGGGTGGTGGTTAATTTCGCACCAACAGCTTAGGTCATACAGCGACTCTCCGGCTATTATCGGTGGAGGAAGACCCAATGTACCCCTCAGTAATGCAGGCACCCAGATAGAACCACCGACCTACAGCAAGCCAGCTGGATAACTTCCTCCCATGAAATAATCGACACCCCAGTGGGATTCCAACCTAAAGTGGTGAGGGGCAAGTGCTTTTAAGTCAACAAACTTAATCACTCTGTCACGGAGACAGCGCATGTCTGTTGGATAGTCTAATCACATGACTTAATTTGGAAGGGCCATAACTAATGTTGCCAGAACTAGTGACCTGGTCCATTTGCTTTTCTTTAAATTGTCATCTCTTGTATTCACATGTATCTGTAAAACGATACGAGCAATTAAATATGACTAAACTACACTTATTTGGAACCCGTGGTGGGATCCGAACCGTCCAACACCTTTCCTGGGCAGGCTCCAGCGGTTAACCAGTATTTGGTGCACAAACCTCAGTACGAAACGTCCAACATTTTCATACAAATGAGACCCCTCTGTGTTGAGTGGCAAGTCATTTTTGTGACCGTATCAACTCATCCAGAAACTTTACTAAACAACTGCACAACAGCAACATTGTGGTATGGTACACAGGATTACATCTATCATTATACTCGCATACGATCATCGGTTTTACACAGACACACAGAAGAAACTTCTATTTCTAAAACGTCATCTGAAATGACGACATGCGCATTTAGACATTATACTTTCCTGGCAAGTTGTGCCAACAAGGAGTTAGAAGCTCGTGCATTTGTACTGTCCGATGATGATGTGGGAATTGAACCTACATCATTGAGGGGCAAGTGATTACTTGTTCTTGACCAAATGTGCTAACATTTTAGATTTATTTTTGATTTTGACCCAGTGACCGTATTTTAACAATAGCTATAGCCGTTACGAGCGTGACATTTGGCAAGGTATTTGATTTCCACATTGCCTCTTCTCTCTCCCTCCCATTCCATCAGAAATGAGGTCTCGAGAGTGATTAATATAAGTTGTAAGAACTTGTTTGCAATGGACCTAAAATAAATTTGTATAAACAAAGAGTGAATTTTATTCAATCACATAAACAAAATGTCTTTGTAATTTAGCTTGAACTTAGACTTTTCTGATAGATAATAAATTAATAATGCAATCGTATGCTAAATGGCACTATAACGTCGCGTTTATAAATGAAGTCAGCGACGGCTTCAGCCCAAAATGTTCATGTTGACAATATTTCAAAACTACAGTGATTGGAAATCATAAACGTAAATCAGTGAGAATAAACAAGCTATTATAATACTCCTTTCAACCAGCATACATCAGTGAGATAAATGTGTAAGCATACTGCTTTCAAAAAGTGGAATAACACTTTTATTACACAGATAAATAATTCTATATTTCACTGAAAAGCATAAAACCAAAATGTAAATGCATCTGTTTAATATCATTAACAAGTGTTTAACATATAAAGCTCCTGGTAAATCAGCTTGTAAGTAGTTAACATCTTAGAGTAAGTGTACAAGCCAAGTACAGGCATTTTAAGTGGTTTGATAAAAAAAATAATATTCAAAATATATTTGATAACAAAATTAGATTCAAAATCCATTAATTTGATCATTTTGATAAAAACATTTATATTAAAAATCTAATATTTTGATAACAAAATCCAATAATTTGATCCAAAATTATATTCAAAATATATTTGATAACAAATTTAGATTCAGAATCCAATAATTTGATCATTTTGATTAAAAAATTTATATTGAAAATCTAATATTTTGATAACAAAATTTAGATTCAAAATCCATTAATTTGATCATAAATTTATATCCATAATCTAATATTTTGATAAAAAAAAAATCTATATTCAAAATTGAATATTTTGATAAAAAATGTTTATATTCCAAATAACATTTTTATAAATAATCTTATTCAAAATCTAACATTTTGATAATAATAAGTGTGTCATCTATGCACCAACTGCATTTCCTGCACAACGTGAGCTAAGTATGGTTGGGAAATACATTTAAAACACAGTCACATGACAGGCACCGTACAAACACAAAATTAAAACACCCATTTGACCTCTAGCAGGCTCCAGCGGTTAACAAGTACTTGGTGCACAAACCTCCGCAAGAAACTACCAACATTTTCGTATAAAGACACGGTTTGTGAGCAGCTCGACCCTGTGAGGATAGGTTACAGTGGTATACAAGTCAATGACCGTAACCATTCGCCCACGGAGACGGCCTAAAGCACATCCACATGATTAGCCTGGGAACAGGCGCCGATATATTTTGCCTGGTCAGTCAAATAAATATATTTTAACACCGAGACTATTCGTATTGAGTTTCTGATCATGTCATTTTGTTAAAAATTGAAAAATCGACAGATTGGAACCCAGGCTACCACATCATATGCACTTTTAAAACATACCACGTGACACGCACCTACATAACGAGCAAATAGCACAATAAGTGGAAACACCGAGTATCCACTTAAGCTGCCAAAACAACATTCAACCAACAATTTCGAAACCACATTCCTATTCAAAGTGATGTTCACCATTTCTATCATGTACTGATTAGAAAATAAGTATTACCTAATGAGAGACAACGGTGAGTTACTGCCCCTGAATACTCACTAAAAGTAGTATTAAGTATTAAGTGAATTCCTCTGTTTTTATCGTTGTTTCCTTTGCACAACATGCTAGTAATTTTATTCCACTGCTTCTGATTATTAGTTTAAACTTTATTTATTTTACAACGATTGCGTAGAAGAAAGTTTTAATAACTTATATATATATATATAATCACTCGTTGGCGTGAATGAAAGCGTAAATGTGGTCATTCGTGTGGGAGGAAACCGGAGTACTCGGAGAAAACCCACCTGTCAGATCTTGCAACCACCATTTCACATACTTCCCGGTCCGAGGATCGAACCCGGGTTGCATTGATGAGAAGTGAGCACTAACCACTGCGCTAATCGGACAGCCTATTATTAAATTACTATATCTCGACAGATCTGCTATAATCTATTAGCAATGGGTACAACGAATGTAAAACAATGTTAATTAACATGACTTTGATAAAATCACATTTATCATACAGCAACAGCTGGTTAGGAAACAACAGTAAAAACAAAGGATTCCAACAACATTTTGGGATAAATCAGACTATATGCCAAGGGAGGTAATAGAAAATTAAGAAGTCTCTCATTGTCTCAGTAAATAATTCAATTAACCCTATGCACGCTAACGGCAGATTAAATCACTTTTGAAAACAGCATAGATACAGACCAGATAAGATGCATTTTGCGATTTGGATAGTGGAGCTAAAACAATTGGCTGAATAGCAAACAACATAGATCCTGATCAGACACGGTGCAACACAACAGCAGATCTGAATCTATGTTGTTAGCAATTGTGATTTTATTATTCATAAAATATACTTGAAAAATTTATTTACTGAAAATGAGGGCATGAAAAATGGGACACTCGCATACAGTGCAAGTTTGTCTGTCAACGTTAAACAATATTTCATCATAAAGATAAAGACCGAGATCCCTCCCCTAACATAATCGCTAATGTGAATAAGAGACATTGGCCAGTTACTGCCCCCTAGATTGGCCAGTTACTGCTCCCTATATTGGCCAGTTACTGCCCCCTAGATTGGCCAGTTACTGCTCCCTAGATTGGCCAGTTACTGCTCCCTATATTGGCCAGTTACTGCTCCCTAGATTGACCAGTTACTGCTCCCTAGTTTTGCCAGTTACTGCTCCTAGATTTGCCAGTTACTGCTCCCTAGATTGGTCAGTTACTGCTCCCTAGATTGGCCAGTTACTGCCCCCTAGATTGGCCAGTTACTGCCCCTAGATTGACCAGTTACTGCTCCCTAGATTGGCCAGTTACTGCTCCCTAGATTGGCCAGTTACTGCTCCCTAGATTGGCCAGTTACTGCTCCCTAGATTGGCCAGTTACTGCTCCCTAGATTGGTCAGTTACTGCTACCTATATTGGCCAGTTACTGCTTCCTATATTGGCCAGTTACTGCTCCCTATATTGACCAGTTACTGCTCCCTATATTGGTCAGTTACTGCTCCCTAGATTGGCCAGTTACTGCTTCCTATATTGGCCAGTTACTGCTCCCTAGATTGGCCAGTTACTGCTCCCTATATTGGCCAGTTACTGCTCCCTAGATTGGTCAGTTACTGCTCCCTAGATTGGCCAGTTACTGCTTCCTATATTGGCCAGTTACTGCTCCCTAGATTGGCCAGTTACTGCTCCCTAGATTGGTCAGTTACTGCTTCCTATATTGGCCAGTTACTGCTCCCTATATTGGCCAGTTACTGCTCCCTAGTTTTGCCAGTTACTGCTCCGTAGATTGGCCAGTTACTGCTCCCTAGATTGGCCAGTTACTGCTCCCTAGATTGGCCAGTTACTGCCCCCTAGATTGGCCAGTTACTGCTCCTAGATTGGCCAGTTACTGCTCCCTAGATTGGCCAGTTACTGCTCCCTAGATTGGCCAGTTACTGCCCCTAGTTTTGCCAGTTACTGCTCCTAGATTTGCCAGTTACTGCTCCCTAGATTGGCCAGTTACTGCCCCCTAGATTTGCCAGTTACTGCTCCCTAGATTTGCCAGTTACTGCTCCCTAGATTTGCCAGTTACTGCCCCTAGATTGGCCAGTTACTGCTCCCTAGATTGGCCAGTTACTGCTCCCTAGATTGGTCAGTTACTGCCCCTAGATTGGCCAGTTACTGCTCCCTAGATTGGCCAGTTACTGCTCCCTAGATTGGCCAGTTACTGCTCCCTAGATTGGCCAGTTACTGCTCCCTAGATTGGCCAGTTACTGCCCCTAGATTGGCCAGTTACTGCTCCCTAGATTTGCACCACAATTTAGTGTTCCTTGTCTGAGCCAACTAAGAGCCATAATTATATAGTCACAAATATTTGAAGCCATGCTTTTGATGAAACATGTTGTGCCAAACAAAAAGAAAAGAAAAAGTTGTGCCAAATATTTTCGACAATTCACAAGATTTAGCACAAGTATTTGTTTTTTGTCGTAATTGGCGACGGGAACTGTCCACATTCTACAGGAACTGTCCACATTCTACGGGAACTGTCCACATTCTACAGGAACTGTCCCCATTCTACAGGAACTGTCCACATTCTACAGGAACTGTCCACATTCTACGGGAACTGTCCACATTCTACATGAACTGTCCACATTCTACATGAACTGTCCCCATTCTACATGAACTGTCCACATTCTACATGAACTGTCCACATTCTACATGAACTGTCCCATTTCTACAGGAACCGTCCACATTCTACAGGAACTGTCCCCATTCTACATGAACTGTCCCCATTCTACATGAACTGTCCCCATTCTACATGAACTGTCCACATTCTACGGGAACTGTCCACATTCTACGGGAACTGTCCCCATTCTACATGAACTGTCCCCATTCTACATGAACTGTCCCCATTCTACGGGAACTGTCCACATTCTACGGGAACTGTCCACATTCTACAGGAACTGTCCACATTCTACGGGAACTGTCCACATTCTACGGGAACTGTCCACATTCTACATGAACTGTCCCCATTCTACGGGAACTGTCCACATTCTACGGGAACTGTCCACATTCTACGGAAACTGTCCCCATTCTACATGAACTGTCCCCATTCTACAGGAACTGTCCACATTCTACGGGAACTGTCCACATTCTACGGGAACTGTCCACATTCTACGGGAACTTTCCACATTCTACGGGAACTGTCCACATTCTACAGGAACTGTCCACATTCTACGGGAACTGTCCACATTCTACATGAACTGTCCACATGAACTGTCCACATTCTACATGAACTGTCCCCATTCTACATGAACTGTCCACATTCTACGGGAACTGTCCACATTCTACGGGAACTGTCCACATTCTACGGGAACTGTCCACATTCTACATGAAATGTTCACATTCTAAGGCAACTGTCCACATTCTACATGAACTGTCCACATTCTATCAATTATCATTCGTTTTCTGATCTTATAATTATTAAATCACGACATAGAGACCTCAGTCCTGATGGAATCCATCGCCATAGAGATCTCAGTGCTAATGGGATCCATCTCTATAGAGACCTCAGTCCTGATGGAATCCATCGCCAGAGACCCCAGTGCTAATGGAATCCATCGCCATAGAGACCTCAGTCCTGATGGAATCCATCGCCATAGAGACCTCAGTCCTGATGGAATCCATCGCCATAGAGACCTCAGTCCTGATGGAATCCATGAAAATGAGAGAGAGAAGTGGCAATGTGAATTGAAGCATCTTGTATCCACGGAGGCACATTAAACATGATGCGTTCAGAGGCCCCACAAGGCTATGCATGAATATTATCATCAATGGCCAGATTCTCAATCCCTGTATGTCCCTATTTTTGTTGCCGATCCCTAACTTCAGCTTTGCTAAAAATAAAATGCAAAACAATTCTTCATCTTCTTAACCTGCCAATCACGACTAAAGATGCTTTTGCAAACAGCATAGAGCCAGATCAGACGGCACAGAATGTGCTGTCTGATCAGGTTCTATGCTGTTTGCTATTAGGATAGTGGAGCTAAAATAGCAAACAACATAGATCTGATCAGACACAACGTTACGCAGCGGCTGATATGGATCTATGTTGTTTGCACATTCCATCTAATTTATTCGGCAAATTAAAAAAACTATTAAAAGCAGATACTTAAAAACAACAAAAAACTTATATTAGAACAAAGTTACAATTGCAAAACAGTAATTAATTATACGCGATTATAATATTCCAGAATGGGACTTTTGCAATTGCAATGAACAGTAAATTAGACCCTACTGGGAGGATAGAAAACCTTTCTACAATCTCAAGCTCAGTCACAAGCTCGCTGATTGGTTCAGCCAAGAGCAGATCTCAGATTCAACCAATCATAACGTTTGAGAAAAGTTTTATAACAGTGAGAGCCACGTTACTGTAGGGAGGTTCCTGTAATTTTCTCCATCTCCAGTCTAGCAGTGTTGATACACTCGTTCACACTGGGACCCCGGTACGACGACCCGACCAAGCTTAGCGGCAAGCGGTGCTTCTCAATACCAGAGAATATATTCTGCATCACTTTATCATGTCCAACTACGTACTGCGGAATACATCGTCTATGAATCTCCGTGTGTACGTTCACAGGCTCGTCCGTTACTCCAAGCTGGGTCTGCAACGATCGTGTGGCGAATTTGCCCAGGTCGTCTGTGGTCATTGAAGGCACCGCTTTCTTAAGATCATCAAACCAACCACCGCCCATCATAACAGTAAATCTGAAAATGAGAACACTGACGATTAGGTTATACAAATTTTAGCTTAGCTCGATTGCGAAACAAGTTCTTACAACTTATATTAATCACTCTCGAGACCTCATTCCTGATGGAGTCCATCGCCATGAGGGAGAGAGAAGAGGCAACGTGGAATTTAAATGCCTTGCCGAAGGGCACAATCGTAACGACTCCAGCGGGGCTCGAACTCCGGACCTTTCGCACCTGAAGCGAACATGCATCCACTGTGCTATCACGACTTCCACAAATTTATTTTAGCTCGATTGCGAAACAATTTTTTTTTTCATTATTGTTTTTTATTCCTCATAATTTCATAGTATTATTAACATAAGATAAGATAAGTACATAGCATGCCAGTATCAACGGAATCCATCGCCAGGAGGCAATGTGGAATTTATATGCCTTGCCTAAGGGCACAATCGTAATGGCTCCAGAGGGGCGTAAACTCTGGGCCTTTCGCAGCTGAAGCGAACACGCTACTATCACAACTTCAAGACTGTCGATTATAATTCAGGGCTCAAGCTAGACCCAAATTATTTGGATTCCCCACTGACATTGTTTTGGTTCCCGGCTGGTATCATTCCCCTTACAAGGGTTTGATTCCCCACTGATGACGGCTTGATTCCCCACTTACAAGGTTTTGGTTCCCGGCTAGAAATGGGTTTGGCTCCCCTGACAAGGTATTATTCCCCTTACAAGGTTTTGGTTCCCCACTTACAAGGTTTAGGTTCCCGGCTAGAAATGGATGTGGCTCCCCTGACAAGGTATTATTCACCCGTACAAGGTTTTGGTTCCCCACTTACAAGGTTTAGGTTCCCGGCTAGAAATGGGTTTGGCTCCCCTGACAGGTATTATTCACCCGTACAAGGTTTTGGTTCCCCACTTACAAGGTGTTGGTTCCCGGCTAGAAATGGGTTTGGCTCCCCTGACAAGGTATTATTCACCCTTACAAGGTATTGGTTCCCCACTTACAAGGTTTAGGTTCCCGGCTAGAAATGGATGTGGCTCCCCTGACAGGTATTATTCACCCTTACAAGGTATTGGTTCCCCACTTACAAGGTTTAGGTTCCCGGCTAGAAATGGATGTGGCTCCCCTGACAAGGTATTATTCACCCTTACAAGGTATTGGTTCCCCACTTACAAGGTTTAGGTTCCCGGCTAGAAATGGATGTGGCTCCCCTGACAGGTATTATTCACCCTTACAAGGTATTGGTTCCCCACTTACAAGGTTTAGGTTCCCGGCTAGAAATGGATGTGGCTCCCCTGACAGGTATTATTCACCCTTACAAGGTATTGGTTCCCCACTTACAAGGTTTAGGTTCCCGGCTAGAAATGGATGTGGCTCCCCTGACAAGGTATTATTCACCCTTACAAGGTATTGGTTCCCGGCAGACATGGATTTGGCTCCCCTGACAAGGTATTATTCCCCCTGACAAGGTTTTGGTTCCCGGCAGACATGGATTTGGCTCCCCTGACAAAGGTATTATTCCTCCTGACAAGGTTTTGGTTCCCGGCAGACATGGATTTGGCTCCTTGGCTCCCCTGACAAGGTATTATTCACCCTGACAAGGTTTTGGTTCCTGGCAGACATGGATTTGGCTCCTTGGCTCCCCTGACAAGGTATTATTCCCCCTGACAAGGTTTTGGTTCCCGGCAGACATGGATTTGGCTCCTTGGCTCCCCTGACAAGGTATTATTCACCCTGATAAGGTTTTGGTTCCCCCCTTACAAGGTTTTGGTTCCTGGCAGACATGGATTTGGCTCCTTGGCTCCCCTGACAAGGTATTATTCCCCCTTACAAGGTTTTGGTTCCCGGCAGACATGGATTTGGCTCCTTGGCTCCCTTGACAAGGTATTATTCCCCCTGACAAGGTTTTGGTTCCCAACTGACAACATGCTACAATTTGTATCTGAAGGTTTGACTGCATCCTTTTTGTCTATGCCACTCACCTGGTTGATGGTCTATCAGGTCTGTCATGTTGCGGGAAAGTACACGAGTCATATATAACTCCTAGAACACAACTGTTCTCAAAAGACGTTGTTAAATGACCAAACCCAGGAGAAAGTAACTCCATCTTTCCATCAAATTCCAAGCATGTGACAGCTGCATCTACAGTAGGAATGTTTTCAAGATTCTTCTTCAATTCAGAATGATCCTTGGATAAAAGTTTGGCGAAATCTGATGCATAAAGACTGGAAACGACATGGTCTGCCTCTATAGTATCTCCATTTACAGTTACTGTTGCTTTACCATTAGAGAAGCATACATGCGAACACGGGGAATTCATCGCAATCTCAACCACACTATTTTGTTCAATAGCATCTCTGAGTGTGTCAGAGAGCTGCTGCAATCCCTGCTTGAAGGAGAAAACGGACCATCGTTCGTTAGTCTTCCTAGTTACTAGTCCACACGGCTTCATCTGCTGCTTGGCACGCGGTCCAAATGCCAGCCCTCGCAATACCGAGCCGCTATGTTGTTCTGCCGAATACAGAAGAGGGAAACAAGACTTGACACTCAGCTTTCGACAGTCCCCAGCAAATATTCCGCGACACAATGGGTCGGCTGCATATTTTGCTATATCCTCACCAAACCTCCGCGACATAAAGTCATACATAGATTCATCCTCCATCGATCCCCCTTTTGTAAATATGTCATTATAGGCATATACCAACAATGGTTCTGCAAACGGTGGAGTCTTAGCCAACAGAGATAACATTCCATTTGGCATTTTGTTTAATCGATTATTCGAGTATATGAACCTATTCTTAGATGATGGGCTCGAGCGAGGAACCGGGATCACTTCATCCGACAATCCCAATTCTTCTGTTAAGTATAGCATGTTGAGTCCTGCTAAACCAACAGAGCGGATGCTACGGGGTCCCATTTCCATTTTGCCTCCGTGTTCCGTGTTTATTGTTTTCAGCCATCCTCCCACTCTCTTCGAGGACTCCAAAACAATTATCTATAAAAGACAATTAGAAAATATTACAACAGGTCATATGATAGAACATCAAAAATGTTTAATTTGACTAAGATATTTTATGGAAGCTGCCATGTGAACGAGTATTTCAACAAATAAACAAATGTCGTATACGCGGTTTGTTGACATAAAAAATAATGTAAATAGTGTCGATACCTATGCGTAATACAACGCGAGTATCTTGAATAACACAATTTATGTTACAGATTTACCGGTACCGTTATATCTCACATTTGTGCCTATGCATATTTATTTGTGGCTAATCTTAGTTAAACTATCTTTAAACGACATTATCTCGCGTTTAGTATTGACTCCGATGACAAACAAACGTCAATTCAGGAGCGTGGATGATCGTTATATGAAATCCTACTTTCAATTTTGAAAATTTGTAGATCACAATAACACTGTTTATTGATTCAATTGTTGTAGACTGTACATAGGTTATTGTGTATGCCACCGGTAATCGGTACACACATGATATATTATCAATATAAATTTTGTCCATTTTAGTCATGATTTAAATTATGTTCATGTTCGAATGAAACTTCGAATATCTTTTATATTGATACTTTTAGCTCAGGGTGATGAATATTATATATATTAAAAAATCCATAGAGTGGTGGAACCTATGCTCGGTGTATTTCTATGCTCGGCGTATTTGTTATGTTATTATATGTTATATGTCGGGTTTTACACCTGCATCAGCACCATTTTGGGCTATATCGCTGGCGGGCAGTTTACCTAACAACACCTTTCTTGGGCAGGCTCCAGCGGTTAACCAGTACTTGGGTGCACCAACCTCCGTAAGAAACTGCCAACTTTTACGGCGTATTTGTCCATTTACATCCGTATAAAAATATTTATATAGATCTAGGCAAATTTCGCTGACAGAGCTGAAGCATGGTTCAATAGCATTCCGTTGCATGTACCTGATGCAACTGTCACATGACTGGTCCAGCAGACGAATATAAACAAAGAAATAATTTGGAGAATATTTCCACCGAAACTGTGTGTATGAGCAATTCAGATAGCTATCCGAATTTAAAAAATCTACCACTAACCGGAAAATAGTTTCTATACAATTTCTGATTAAGACCTATAAGTGTTTTTATTCAATGATGTACTATATCAAAATAAGATACACAACAAATTATGGTGGATAAATGAAAAAATAACAAGTAGGGCCTATGCCTTGAATATGTTAAGTATTTGTTTCACAATGCTCCCAGGTTATCAAACAAACATAACATCGCCAGATGTAAATGCCGAGTGCTTCTTTACATATGAAATATATTGACAATATGTTGGAAAAGAATGCATCCGAAAAATTGCTTGTCCGAAATATGTATATATTTTGTACACATGACTTCAGTGCATTTACCTTCGCAAATCGGGAACTTTTCTGTAAATAGTAGGCAGAAGACAACCCACTGATACCTCCTCCAATAACCACAGCAGTTGACATTCTTCAGTTTTGCAGAAAACGTAATAAATATGCGAAAATATCAAATTGCCCAACCAGTGTGCGGACCGGTTTAAAATGGATAAATCCTGTAACATGTACCGTATCTATAGGCGCTACGGTGGTGGAGTGGATAAAGTCGACTTCAAAATCACTTACGCCTCACTGCTGTAGGTTCCCACTAGGGGTTTCGAATTATTTCATGTGCAGCTGGCTGGTGTAAGGTTGCTAGTTTACCCGGGAGCCCGCCCGTGCCTGAAATACTGCACGGGGGTGGGGGCACCGGGGTATGTCTCCATTAATAACAGTTGGGAAGGAAAATAATGTAACCCAGGTGATATGAACATGCAATCAGATTGCCTACATACCATCAAGACCTATCTAATGTACATTTTTAGCCGTACTATACATATATCATTTACACGGCCACTGCGCCAACTACACTGGTACGAATATTCACAAGATTGGTGCCAGTAGCCTACGGTAACAGAAGAAAAATAGTGCGACGTCCGTGATACAGTGGTAGAGCTTCGGATTTGGAATCGAGTTCGGGTTTGATACTCGGTCAGCCCATGCATGTAGTGAGCAAGGCACCTCGCACACATTGCTTAGTACTGGTTGTTAGCCACTTAGGTCGGCTAAGCCTGATCAACATGTGTACAGTCAAACCTGTCTTAAGCAGCCAGCCAAGGGAATCACAGAAAGTGGCTGCTTAGCACAGGTGGCTGATTAATAGAGGTCAAATGTATAATAATACAACATATTGGGAATCTTGAAACTGGCTGCTTAATAGAGGTGACCACTAACACAGGTTTGACTGTACATGTATGTCCCCGCTAGGGGTTTGACATTAATGGAACATACATACATACAATGTAATTGAAAGAGATTACGTTTCATGAAAGTTGTACGTGTCTGTCCAAATGTACAATGTATTAATTTTTTGGAAAAGACAAAATGAATAGCGTTTAAAGAAATATCTGGCTTGCTTGTAGCCTGGGTTCCAGTCTGTCGATTTTTCACTTTTTAACTTCTGGCAAAATGATATGATCAGAAACTCAATACGGCCCAATTAATAGTCTCTATGTTAAACTATATTTATTTGACTGACCACGCAAAATATATCGACACCTGTTCCCAGGCTAGCTTGCTTGCACTAGAAGATAAACAAACGTAATTCTTAATAAAAAATAATCACTCACTGTATACATTAAGTACCCAGATGCTCATTCAAACTTTAAAATGTGATGTGTACACGTTTGGGGTTAGCCTCAGATGGTGAGCGTCATCTCGTCCCTCGATCCCTTGCACTTGCAGTGCCTCCTGGAGGGCAGGCATATATAAACTCGCAACACACTCACATACATTATTACACCGTGCACGTAAAAGAACCAGAGGAGATTCTGGAATGGGTCTCTGTCTGTATCATGCACTATCCTCCAAAATCTAAAATAACTAATCTCTTCAGGAGGCGTCGCTCATATGGGCAACCGGTAGCGACGATAAATAAACTTAAAAACACACAAACACACACATAAATTATACCATTTGTGGAAGTCGTGATAGCGCAGTTGATGCGCGTTCGCTTCAGGTGCGAAAGGTTCGGAGTTCGAGCCCCGCTGGAGCCGTTACGATTGTGCCCTTAGGCAAGGCATTTAAATTCCACGTTGCCTCCTCTCTCTCCCTCGTGGATGAATGGATTCCATCAGGAATGAGGTCTCGAGAGTGATTAATAAAAGTTATAAGAACTTGTTTCGCAATCGAGCTAAAATAAATGTGTATAAACTGATCGTATGATAGTGCGAGTTGGTTGTTTCTTATATGGTCATCGATTTGGGGAGTTGAGCTGTCTGAACAATAACGTGAGTGGCAGATCAATGTGGGTAGTTAAGCGATAGATAATTGGGTGCATACATATTGACTATGTACTGCTGACATATTGGGACTCTGGAAAATGGCTGTTTAAAAAAGGTTGGCGGCTTAGCACATGTGGCTGCTTAATAGAGGTCAACCGTATAATAAAACAACATATTGGGAAGCAAGAACCTGGCTACTTAATAACCTGTGTTAGTGGCCACCTCGGCCACTAACACAGGTTTGACTAAAATCGATATGCTAAGTATATTTCTCTCTCTTAACCCTTTCAACACCACAGACCTCTAAATAGGCTTACAAAAAGTGTACATCCAGATGAGCCGGCTCGTGACGAGCCGTCTCATCAGGATCTGCACTTGTTGCCAGTGATATGACTATTTTTAGACATAATTACCCATTTTGATAAATGAACTTGTCCAAATGTGATTTTCGGATTCATTTATTGGTTTATGCATATCATTGACCAGTCCATGTGAGTTACTTGGTGTTGAATGGGTTAAGCTCCCAACACCGTAACCTACAACACAGGCGATGGGCGTCTGGACAAGTGGTTGAGGGTTCATAACCAATGTTTTAAATGTTTGATAAGATTACACTGTTAGAGTAATAACTGTATGTATGTATATTATGTCTTTTTTTAAGTCAAATTCTTTTAGAATTTAATACGTTTTATTTGATAAACCTTCTTTCTTTTTTTCTGGTAAGTACAATTAATAAATGAATGGGATATAGAAACTGTCTTAAGTCTTATTTAAGCCTCTTACTTTGTATCATTAATTACGTTTAGGTATTTAAAGTATTGCTCAAGATGTTGTCTTATGTTTTACAAAGTGTCAATTTTATTTACCCATAGTCTCTCATAACTCATTATTGAGTGGCTTTGTATTTTATTTGATAATACATGTATAATATCATGCATTCTGTGTATAATATTTATGTTGTATCATTTACTGTATAATGGTGAGACTTAAATAAATCATATGTCTGTCTGTCTGTCTGTCTGTCTGTCTGTCTGTCTGTCTGTCTGTCTGTCTGTCTGTCTGTCTGTCTGTCTGTCTGTCTGTCTGTCTGTCTGTCTGTCTGTCTATAGTGTCAAGCATCAACATGTTCTTATTAATAATAAGAAAAAACCCCCAAAAAACATTCGGTTTTGAACCCGCAACAATTTGTCACGACCCCAAGCATCTGTGACCTACAAAACATCGGTGTCTGTAATATGCTTGAAATCACAGACGGATCTGTAGCCCAGTGGTAACACGTTGGACTGGTAATCCAGAGATCACAGGTTCGATCCCCCGTTTGACCCTAATAAAATTAAAAGTCTTTCAGATGGGACATTAAACCGAGGTCTCGTGTCGGTGGTTTACACCGTGCACGTAACAGAACCAGCGGAGACTCTGGAATGGGTCTCTGTCTGTATCATTGCACTATCCTCCAAAAATCTAAAATGACTAATCTCTTCAGGAGGTGTCGCTCATATGGGTAACCAGTAGCGACGATAAATAAACGTAAAAGACATATGCTTGTAATCAGAAGCAATTTAGTGCACTATTTCTTAAATGAAGAGACAATCATCGCCTCACCCTACAAGGACTGTTGACTATTTAATATCATAATTATCTCGAACTCACTGTGCTGCTCGCCCATATGGTTTACCGGCGGCGAAGGTAAATAAACTCAATCATCATCGAACTCACTGTCACATATTTCCTTTCTCCCTCGAGCGAAACGAATGTGAAATGCCTCCCCAATTATATATTTAATATCATATTCTCGAACTCACTGTCACATATTTCCTTTCTCCCTCAAGTAAAACGAATGTGGAATGCCTGCTAATTTTATACACCCAATCAGCAGAACTGTCTGACCGATGTGTGCATATTGTAGTAATTATTTTAACAGCTATCATTGTACTAACACTGTAGTGTGTTCATTAAATTGACGTTGCACTTTGTTAGACCTCGATTTCCCCACCAATTGTTGAAGGGGTGTGTTGAGGTCCTTTTCAGACTATGATGTCATGTAGATGTATATACCTGGATGGGTGTGTTGAGGTCCTTGTCGAACTACGAAACCATGTAGATGTATGCACTTGTAGGGATGTGTTGAGGTCATTGTCGGACTATGAAGCTATGCAGATGTATGTACATGGATGGGTGTGTTGAGGTCCTAGTCTATGAAATTATGTAGATGTCATGTAGATATATGTACCTGCACACGCATGTTGATGTCGTTGTCTGGCTATGTAGAATGTAGTTAGGTGGACAATCGTGTTAATGTAGTTGTCTTGCTATGCAGTTATGCAGATGAATTTACCTGCACAAGCGTGTTAATATAGTTGTCTTGCTATGCAGTTATGCAGATGAATTTACCTGCACAAGCGTGTTAATATAGTTGTCTTGCTATGCAGTTATGCAGATGAATTTACCTGAACAAGCGTGTTAATATAGTTGTCTTGCTATGCAGTTATGCAGATGAATTTACCTGAACAAGCGTGTTAATATAGTTGTCTTGCTATGCAGTTATGCAGATGAATTTACCTGAACAAGCGTGTTAATATAGTTGTCTTGCTATGCAGTTATGCAGATGAATTTACCTACAAGCGTGTTAATATAGTTGTCTTGCTATGCAGTTATGCAGATGAATTTACCTGCACAAGCGTGTTAATATAGTGTCTTGCTATGCAGTTATGCAGATGAATTTACCTGAACAAGCGTGTTAATATAGTTGTCTTGCTATGCAGTTATGCAGATGAATTTACCTGCACAAGCGTGTTAATATAGTTGTCTTGCTATGCAGTTATGCAGATGAATTTACCTGCACAAGCGTGTTAATATAGTTGTCTTGCTATGCAGTTATGCAGATGAATTTACCTGAACAAGCGTGTTAATATAGTTGTCTTGCTATGCAGTTATGCAGATGAATTTACCTGAACAAGCGTGTTAATATAGTTGTCTTGCTATGCAGTTATGCAGATGAATTTACCTGCACAAGCGTGTTAATATAGTTGTCTTGCTATGCAGTTATGCAGATGAATTTACCTGAACAAGCGTGTTAATATAGTTGTCTTGCTATGCAGTTATGCAGATGAATTTACCTGAACAAGCGTGTTAATATAGTTGTCTTGCTATGCAGTTATGCAGATGAATTTACCTGCACAAGCGTGTTAATATAGTTGTCTTGCTATGCAGTTATGCAGATGAATTTACCTGAACAAGCGTGTTAATATAGTTGTCTTGCTATGCAGTTATGCAGATGAATTTACCTGAACAAGCGTGTTAATATAGTTGTCTTGCTATGCAGTTATGCAGATGAATTTACCTGCACAAGCGTGTTAATATAGTTGTCTTGCTATGCAGTTATGCAGATGAATTTACCTGAACAAGCGTGTTAATATAGTTGTCTTGCTATGCAGTTATGCAGATGAATTTACCTGCACAAGCGTGTTAATATAGTTGTCTTGCTATGCAGTTATGCAGATGAATTTACCTGAACAAGCGTGTTAATATAGTTGTCTTGCTATGCAGTTATGCAGATGAATTTACCTGCACAAGCGTGTTAATATAGTTGTCTTGCTATGCAGTTATGCAGAAATTTACCTGACAGCGTGTTAATATAGTTGTCTTCTATGCAGTTATGCAGATGAATTTACCTGCACAAGCGTGTTAATATAGTTGTCTTGCTATGCAGTTATGCAGATGAATTTACCTGCACAAGCGTGTTAATATAGTTGTCTTGCTATGCAGTTATGCAGATGAATTTACCTGAACAAGCGTGTTAATATAGTTGTCTTGCTATGCAGTTATGCAGATGAATTTACCTGAACAAGCGTGTTAATATAGTTGTCTTGCTATGCAGTTATGCAGATGAATTTACCTGAACAAGCGTGTTAATATAGTTGTCTTGCTATGCAGTTATGCAGATGAATTTACCTGAACAAGCGTGTTAATATAGTTGTCTTGCTATGCAGTTATGCAGATGAATTTACCTGCACAAGCGTGTTAATATAGTTGTCTTGCTATGCAGTTAGTTGTTTTTGCAGTTATGAATTTACCTGCACAAGCGTGTTAATATAGTTGTCTTGCTATGCAGTTATGCAGATGAATTTACCTGAACAAGCGTGTTAATATAGTTGTCTTGCTATGCAGTTATGCAGATGAATTTACCTGAACAAGCGTGTTAATATAGTTGTCTTGCTATGCAGTTATGCAGATGAATTTACCTGAACAAGCGTGTTAAGAAGTGTAGGCAATATGATCAGCGGATATTTAACGATCACCATGATGGATAGAGACACAAACACTGTTGATGAACTAATGTACCGGTCCGCCGACATCAATACGTACACCAGGATTAATACGAAGTGTACCTGGAAATGTAGAAACACAAGCATAAAGATGTATTCACCCATAAATTCCTCAAGCAATGAAATGAAGATCTGGAGTTCCTAGAAAGTTGGGTGACTCTTACTTCGTACTTCAAGTAATAGCAAAACGTGCTTTATAACAATGATAGGTGATTCGGTATCATACTTAAATTGCAAATGTATTTAATATATTCATAACGGGCTTTTTTCAACAAAGGGGCGATACTCGTATTTCACGTAATTGCAAAAGACGTTTTATAACAAAGGGAGGCGACTCATATTACATACCATATATGGACTATGGTATGTACTGTATATGAACTGTGATATGTACGATGCATGGAATGTGATACATAGTATATATGAACTGTAATGTGTACTGTAGTTCATACAACTTATATCAATTACTCAAGACACACCATTCCTGATGGAATCCATTGCAACCAGGGATATAGAAGAGGCATGTGGAAATTAATTGCATTGCCTAAGGACATACTTGTAACGACTCCAGTGGGGCGTCAACTCCGGGCCTTCGCACCTGAAGCGAATGCGCTACCACTACGCTATCAATACTTCTACGACTATTTTATTTATTGCAAAATGGGCTTTATGACAAAGGGAGGTGACTCATATTTTACTTATTTGCAAAAGACGCTTTATAATAAAGGGAGGCGATTCGTATTTTATTTTATTGTTAAAACGGCGTTTTCCAATAAACAAAGTGAGCCATATGCTTATTTTACCCAATTACAAAAGGGTTTACATAAGTGAAAAGGACGATTTATAACAACTGGAGCTAACTACGCGTACACTATAGGGACGGTAATACATACTATATATGGACTGTGATTTGCTACGGACGTGCTGATAGCCAAGAGTGTAGCATTCTTGTTTCTGATATTGTGTATCTTTTCTATAAACGTGATTTCCCAGGCGTACATCTTCATCACCTGCACAAAGAAAACAAAATAAACAGTCAAAATAGTTAGACATTCACGCACGCACGCACGCACGCACGCACGCACGCACGCACGCACGCACGCACGCACGCACGCACGCACGCACGCACGCACGCACGCACGCACGCACGCACGCACGCACGCACGCACGCACGCGAGTATAAGACATGTTTGAATAGGTGGGAGAGAGGAATGCCTCTGGTGACTCCAGCATATATTCATTCTCAATATTAAACTAATTAATCAGTTGGCACTCCTGTTGAATAATCAAATGGCAACACTATTGATAATATCAAAACAGAAATGTGTGCATCGTGTTGCGCAATAGAAGACAAGGGGCATTTCATTGATAATTGAGGACAGTATATACAAGTTACAGTAGAGAATAAACCTGGATGGAGATGTGGTGGGATTCTGGAAGATAAAATGTAAGTAACTGCAATAATAAACTTCAGGCTACTGCTAGGTAACTCAGACATTGATGATCAGTACAAAGGCAAACACATGGATGGAGAAGGCGTTCAGTAAATACATAGTGGACATAAGACGATTCTTATAGCATTAAGGGACACTCTGATCATATAACGCAAGCATTAAGAGTTATGGTACAAGTTGAATTGTACACATGATATAGCCTGGGAACAGGCGTCGATATATACTGAGTCAAAAAAGAAACGATACCAAACCAATTTGACGAAAAAGATGCAAACTTATAAATGCCTGTGATAAGCTACCACTTTTCAGTTCGGAATGATGTATGACTATGATATTCATCCATATACCCAGGTAAATAATGCATCCATATTTTCCTAACGATGATTTTCCATTTTGCACGTGATCCGCGAGGAAGACGATTTGCTATACATGGATATATCCACAAACTAGTTTTTTGTACTCATATTGTAATTACTTCGAGCAAAAACACCAACACGATCTGCATTTTCCTCAAAAGAAATGCCCAGACTCGACCATATTTCGAGAAAGCGAGCAATTGGGATGATTGAAGCTGGTTTACGTCATAACGACGTCGCTAATCGTTTCGCTGTATCCCGGATCACGATCACACGTCTACTTAGACGGTACCGAACACGTGGATCAACTGACGACCGCCCACGTACTGGTCGACCACGTGTGACGACGCCAGAACAGGACCGTCATATTCGGACGTCACATTTACGTGACCGCTTCCTGCCCGCTACTCATACCGCCATCGTTACTCCTGGGAGGATCAACAATATAATCAGTGCTCACACAGTTCGGAACAGGCTCGCTGAACGTGGAATCCGTCCTTACAGACCGTACACCGGGTCCATGTTGACGCGACGTCACAGGAACGAACGTCGTGAGTGGACGGGTGAACATGCACGTTGGACTCGCTTACAGTGGAATTCCGTTATGTTTAGTGACGAATCGCGTTTCCGTTTACGGCGTGCGGATGGCAGGGCTCGAGTTTACCGTCAACTGGGAGAACGTTACGTCGATGCGTGTGTACGTGAGGTGGATCGGTTTGGAGGCGGTAGCGTTATGGTATGGGGCGGTATCACATTCGACGGCCGCACACAACTGATTATTGTTGACGGAAACTTAACCGCATAGCGGTACTGTGACGAAATTATTACGCCCGTTGTTTTGCCATTCTTTAACGTCAATCGACGCGTCACACTGTTCCAACAGGACAACGCCAGATGCGATACTGCACACATTACCACTCAATTATTGGAGCAGGGGAGTATTGAACGTTTACCGTGGCCAGCATTGTCACCAGACTTGTCTCCGATAGAACATTTATGGGATACCTTAGACCGTCGTGTAAGACTCCGTCAGCCGGCGACGTTACACCAACTGAGTGATATTCTGCGTCAGGAGTGGAACAACATTGGCCAATATGAGATTCTGACACTTATTCGTTCCATGCGACGGCGCTACATTGCAGTGAGAGATGCCAATGGAGGTCATACACGGTATTGACTATTGTGTGAATATTCCACTTGACCCCTTAGTCACAAATGACGCCACAGCGTAATAGATAATGATGGTATGATCGAATTTTAAACTTGTAGCATTGTCTCATATGTTTCAATCTCTGTACACGAAATTTCAGATGAATTGCTTATTTAGTAATTAAAATACATATGTGTTAATACCATGCATCGTTTCTTATTTGACTCAGTATATATTGCCTGGTCAGTCAAATAAATATATTTTAACACCGATACTATTAATTGGGTCGTATTGAGTTTCTGATCATGTCATTTTGCCAGAAGTTAAAAGGTGAACAAGCCTGGCACCCAGGCTACACAGGATAGTGTGACGCAAGAAGGTAGTGAGAAGCGGAATCATTCTAAGAAAAAGGAAACATAACATAATACAGTCAAGCATGTATTAAGAGACCATCCACCAAAGTAAATGACAAAATGCGGCATCTCAGTAGGATAATTTGTTCCACAAACGGGAATTAGTTTACACAAATTTGTTCTAGCTCGATTGCGAAACAAGTTCTTACAACTTATATTAATCACTCTCTTTAAATAATTTGTACCATTATTTGTAAATACTGATGATGATTTGCTGAACATTCGTAATGATTACTATGCACACTGATGTGTATGGTTGATGAGCTAAATAGAGTTTAGCTTATTTTAAATTTATGTTAGCTCTATTGCGAAACAAGTTTTTTTTTAAATTTTATTTTTTTATTAAAATTTATTTTAACTCGATTGTGAAACAAGTTATGTCAACTTATATTAATCACTCTCGAGACCTCATTCCTGATGGAATCCATCGCCACGAGGGAGAGAGAAGTGGCAACGTGGAAATTAAATGCCTTGCCCAAGGGCACACTCGTAACGGCTCCAGTGGGGGGCTGGAATTGAAAATATGGTCTCTTAATACAAGTGGTCTCTTAATGGATGTGACATTTTGAGCACGTTACGCACCGTATCTCGTTCAACACTTACCATTTAGTCCCACATACTATCTCGCTCAACACTGGCACACAGGCATACCTTTATTCCACACAGAATCTCATTCATGAGTCTTATGCGAAGTGCCTTTAAATGCAATAGTTCTTCCTGGCATTTCTTCTGCACGCACACAATGCACGAGCTTAATGGCACGAAGAGCAGTAGCGTGCACATTCCGGCTATCGTCGCTGGACCTGTAAGGATTCAACGAATCGAACCTAATATTGTTATTACTTATGGTCCAATCCAGTTGGTTTAAACATATTTATTCATTCATAATGTACAGTATATCTATTGTATACCGAATGAAACCCAACCAATGTGTGTATGTATGTAATACTTGTATGATTGTGATTGTGTTTATGTATGCATATACAATAAAATATGATTAAACTAAACTAACACGCATGTATACATACTCGTTCCACACAGTATACATTATAGGATTGAATTCATGTTTAGTGGTGTTTATTGGAGTGCAAACGATGCCAAATAACGCACACATTGAATAAAGCCTCGAACACACATATAATTCATGTTGTGTGATGTTTATTGGAGTGTAAACTATGCACAATACCGCACACATTGAATAAAGCCTCGAACACACATATAATTCATGTTGTGTGATGTTTATTGGAGTGTAAACTATGCACAATAACGCACACATTGAATAAAGCCTCGAACATACATTGCATTCATGTTGTGTGATGTTTATTGGAGTGTAAACTATGCCAAATAACGCACACATTGAATAAAGCCTCGAACACACATTGCATTCATGTTGTGTGATGTTTATTGGAGTGTAAACTATGCACAATAATGCACACATTGAATAAAGCCTCGAACATACATTGCATTCATGTTGTGTGATGTTTATTGGAGTGTAAACTATGCACAATAACGCACACATTGAATAAAGCCTCGAACACCCATATAATTCATGTTGTGTGATGTTTATTGGAGTGTAAACTATGCACAATACCGCACACATTGAATAAAGCCTCGAACACACATATAATTCATGTTGTGTGATGTTTATTGAAGTGTAAACTATGCACAATACCGCACACATTGAATAAAGCCTCGAACACACATATAATTCATGTTGTGTGATGTTTATTGAAGTGTAAACTATGCACAATACCGCACACATGGATAAAGCCTCGAACACACATATAATTCATGTTGTGTGATGTTTATTGGAGTGTAAACTATGCACAATACCGCACACATTGAATAAAGCCTCGAACACACATATAATTCATGTTGTGTGATGTTTATGGAGTGTAAACTGTGCACAATACCGCACACATTGAATAAAGCCTCGAACACACATTGCATTCATGTTGTGTGATGTTTATTGAAGTGTAAACTATGCACACTACCGCACACATTGAATAAAGCCTCGAACACACATTGCATTCATGTTGTGTGATGTTTATTGAAGTGTAAACTATGCACACTACCGCACACATTGAATAAAGCCTCGAACACACATTGCATTCATGTTGTGTGATGTTTATTGGGGTGTAAACTATGCACAATACCGCACACATTGAATAAAGCCTCGAACACACATTGCATTCATGTTGAGTGATGTTTATTGGAGTGTAAAATATGCACAATAATGCACATATTGAATAAAGCACCGAACACCCATCGCATTCATGTTGTGTGATGTTTATTGGAGTGTAAACTATGCACAATAACGCACATATTGAATAAGGCCTCGAACATACATTGCATTCATGTTGAGTGATGTTTATTGGAGTGTAAACTATGCACAATAATGCACATATTGAATAAAGCCTCGAACACACATATAATTCATGTTGTGTGATGTTTATTGGAGTGTAAACTATGCACAATACCGCACACATTGAATAAAGCCTCGAACACACATATAATTCATGTTGTGTGATGTTTATTGGAGTGTAAACTATGCACAATACCGCACACATTGAATAAAGCCTCGAACACACATATAATTCATGTTGTGTGATGTTTATTGGAGTGTAAACTATGCACAATACCGCACACATTGAATAAAGCCTCGAACACACATATAATTCATGTTGTGTGATGTTTATTGGAGTGTAAACTATGCACAATACCGCACACATTGAATAAAGCCTCGAACACACATATAATTCATGTTGTGTGATGTTTATTGGAGTGTAAACTATGCACAATACCGCACACATTGAATAAAGCCTCGAACACACATATAATTCATGTTGTGTGATGTTTATTGGAGTGTAAACTATGCACAATACCGCACACATTGAATAAAGCCTCGAACACACATATAATTCATGTTGTGTGATGTTTATTGGAGTGTAAACTATGCACACTACCGCACACATTGAATAAAGCCTCGAACACACATATAATTCATGTTGTGTGATGTTTATTGGAGTGTAAACTATGCACACTACCGCACACATTGAATAAAGCCTCGAAAACCCATATTCATGTTGTGTGATGTTTATATAGATAGATAGATAGATAGATAGATAGATAGGATAGATAGATAGATAGATAGATAGATAGATAGATAGATAGATAGATAGATATATAGATAGATAGATAGATAGATAGATAGATAGATAGATAGGATAGATAGATAGATAGATATATAGATAGATAGATAGATAGATAGATAGATAGGATAGATAGATAGATATAGATAGATAGATAGATAGATAGATAGATATAGTAGATAGATAGATAGGATAGTAGATAGATAGATAGATAGATAGATAGATAGTTTTATTCTGGTAAAAATAGAATATATGTCATAAAACAAATACAAAAATCAATACCAACATAGTACATGTGAGAATTAACGTGCAGAGTAGAGGACATATAATCAATACCAAGGATAACACAAAAAGAGAGCAACAAAGCTCTCTTATTTCCATTGTGCTCCTTATATTGAATATGTGCCTTAATAGGCATCGTTTATACTCCAATAAACCCACAAAAACATGAACTTGATTTTTATAATACCAAATAATCTTTGAAACGATCCCAAGGTAAGATTAATCTAAAAAAAAAAAGACACGAATGAATGCCACGCGTATGAATGAACTGCTCTGTGGGGACTGCTGTTTCATTAGCTTCTCTGTTTGCGAAATAACCATGTACACTGAATTGTACTGACCTATGAATTGTTGGCTTTTATTTGAAGAACTGTGGAATAATGCTATTTTGCTACACGAAGGTTTTTATTTGAAGAACTGTGGAATAATGCTATTTTGCTATACGAAGGTTTTTATTTGAAGAACTGTGGAATAATGCTATTTTGCTATACGAAGGTTTTTATTTGAAGAACTGTGGAATAATGCTATTTTGCTATACGAAGGTTTTTATTTGAAGAACTGCGGAATAATGCTATTTGCTACACGAAGGTTTTTATTTGAAGAACTGTGGAATAATGCTATTTTGCTATACGAAGGTTTTTATTTGAAGAACTGTGGACTAATGCTATTTTGCTACACGAAGCGAACACTGAATACGCCGCCATGTTTGATTACAATAGGAACAGGTCAAAAGTAGTCCGTCTTCTGCTTATACGGGGTTTATTGTTAAAATGTGAATGTTCGGTATTCACCAATCAAATTGCGTCAATCGATTTGGGAATTATATGGAGCAATTGTACTGTCAATGAATACTCTGTCCTCTAAATAAATGTTGTACAAATTTGTTCCAGTTTGCCAAACATAATATCAGCCAATCGTATCATGCGAAACATAATATCAGCCAATAATATCATGTCAAACATAATAATATCAGCCTCCAATGATATCATGTCAAACATAATAATATCAGCCTCCAATGATATCATGTCAAACATAATAATATCAGCTTCCAATCATATCATGTCAAACATAATAATATCAGCCTCCAATGATACCACGCTTAACATAACATCAGTCAATCATATCATGTCAAACATAATAATAGCTAATCATATCATGTCAAACATAATAATATCAGGCTCCAATCATATTACACTTAACATAATATCAGCCAATCATATCATATCAAACAAAATAACACCAGGTTCCAATCATATCATACAAACCATAATATCCGTCAATCAGATCATGTCAAATATAATAATATCAGCCTTCAATCATATCATGTCAAATATAATATTAGCCAAGCATATTATGCCAAACATAATAAATCAGCCACTAATCATATCATGCTAAACATAATATTAGTGAACTCATATTATTCCTAACATAATAAATAATATCACCCAATGATATCTCGCCAACCATACCACTATCAGCCAACCATAGCATTCCAAATATAACACCAGTCAGGGCATATCATACCACGGCCAATCATGGCATGTAATGGTAGTACTAGGCAACCTGTAATACGAGTTGATATTTGGTACTACATAATGTTGGACTGCGAATCCAGGATCGCAGGTTCGATCCCACGTCTGGCCCTAATAATATTAACAGTTTTGATGGGACCTAAAACCGATGTATCATGTCGGTGCTGTACACCGTGCACGTAAAAGAACAAGAGGATACTCTGGAATGGGTCTCTTTCTGTGTCATTGCACTATCCTCCAACACTCTAAACTGACTAATATCTTCAGGCGGCGTCGCTCATATGGGCAACCGGTAGCGACGATAAATAAACGTAAACCACACATACTAGATAACTTCGACACGATTTGACTCTGGGTATTAGATGTAAATGACTTGCAACGAGATACCACGACTCATAGTAATTGGCATGGATACGAGGTAACTTGGGTACGAGGTAACGTGGGTACGAGATTACTTGGTGGTACGATGTAACTTGGGTACGAAGTAATGTGGGTACGAGATTACTTGGGTACGAGGTAACTGGAGTACGAGATGACTTGGGCAAGATTATTTGTGTATAAGTTGAATAGGTTTTGGGAAAACGCGTACAGGAATGACTTTGGTTCTGAACAAGCCTACTCACCACCGACGGTTACATACAGCATATAAGAACCCAATCCGATGAATAGTATTGAGTTTGGTAGGTAGTATGAATAATACAGAGAATCCTGTATGCGCTGACAGTCGACGGACATGTAGTTTACTACCTCACCCACCGAAATCTTGTTCTCTGCTTTGGAAACAGTTAGAGCCTGGAACATAAATTAACACATAGCGAGAGACATTTGGCAGTTACTGCCCCCTGAATACTAAGGATGATAGCTCTTCATAATTGGTTTCCTCTGTTTTTATCGTTATTCCATTGCACAGCATACTATCATTTTCATCCACTTTCGCACCTTATACTTATTAAATTACTAAATACTGGCAAATGTTCTACAGTATATACAATGTCTACCTTAATGTCATTTAATTAAGAAAATGTTGATAAAATCACACTTATAATAAAACAACATTTAACAACAGTAACAACAAAGGGTTCCAACTAGAAGGTCACATACTATATACAATATACATTTCGGGATAAATCGGACTTTATCTGCCAAGGGAGGTAATAGAAAAAAGTCAGCAATGAGTCTCATTGATGTTATCATTGCTCGATCAATAGAAGCTTGATTAATTTAATATAATATTATACGTAAATAGGCCGAAGTAGTCCTGATAACTAATATAGTTAGTTCATTTTTATTTTTGGCATAACATTCATTTTCATGACAGGCAGTGTATAGTTTTTAGTGTTTTTTGAGAAATGGTGTAACTTGAGAAGGTGTCAAACTAGTTGGTGTGTAGAAAAGATGTGATATAAGAAGTCAGCCAATTGACCTTTCTGCAAACGCTACTTAGGCACGCCCCCCATAGTTACAGGTGCTCGCTGTAACCACGCGAGACAAGCTATCTAACAAAATGGCGTCTAACGCAGACCTGCATCGAGTTGATCTAGATAAAACTCCGTCGAATTTCTCGGTTTTATTTCACCCAGATAAGAATATCTCGTTGAAAGCAAGACAGCAACGGTTTAGGTTCTTCAGTGAAGGTTATTTCTCTAAAGTACAGATATATTTACGGATGAGGACGTGTTAAGTGTTCGTGGAAAATGCTTTCGCAGTCAACGGAAGAGTGAACATATTTAAGTTAATCATTTAATTAAGTCTTGAGAGACTCGACCCTATGCCTCCTAGAAGATTCGAACATTAGGCCCATAAACTGAACACCAGTACGTTCACTGAGCTAATATGGGAATCCCACAACTATGCACATGCATGGGTACTACTACTTCTATCTGGTCCCTAGTGCACCATCCACGACAATATGTATGAAACACATGTATAATTTTAATCACCATTATACTCGCATATCTCTTGTGAAAAGATAAATGCAGAATATATTTTTTGAAATATTTTATTATGTATAAATAAATTAATTTCAACTTACTTTTGTGCAAATATATACATTAATTTTGGATGTATTCAGCTGGTCGTTTGGTCGTCCACACAACTTGATCCACCTTAGACATTTTTCAAGATTTGTCTTAGGTTTTGCAAATGGCACTAATTTAACGTCACCTATCAATCGATCTGGATATCTACTATCACTGTAACACAGCCCGTAACTACATCTTTTCACCATTGTCAATGACAGACAGCATTAATTAATTGTAATTAATTTTCAAAAAATAATTTCAGATCACGATCACTCGTTATCAGATTTGATTAAAATGTTACTAAATAACTTGTTTGTCTGACAGAACGATAAAACAATGACTCGGTGTAGTAATTAATACTATAATTATGTGCACACATTTTATAATTGACCAATTAGCACAATCAGTGCTAAATTCCGATGTGCAATACTTTGATCTTGATCAGATCTGTATCGGGACATTATAAGTCGGGGGTCTCTGTGATGTACCGGTAGTCGGTAAGTTGTTGATTACTCCCAATAAACAGTGTGACACGCTTAAATTTGATTGCTGTGTTTGCGAGAAAAGGATGACAGTATGGGGTCAGTCGGTGTTATTATAGATGCATTGTTTTTAAAGAAGCTGTCTGGAATTTTGTGGTTCATATACACACTTTTAGATTTGTCCAAGGATTTTGAAATGGGTTGAATTTAACGTCGATCACCAGGATATCGACTAATTTAGTACTATAACTAACCCACACACCAAAGCTACACATTTTCAACATCATTAAAACAATTTAAAACCCGTATTTTCGATCAAATTCACGCCTTTTCAAATTTGTCTACTCGTTACTAGTTTGTCTAATATGCATTGTTTGTCTAACAAGATGGCGCCGATAAACCGTTGCCGGGGGTGTGCGCGAATGGTGCGATGCGATGCGATTGGCTAACGCCAGCTGTCAATCAAAATCGGCAGAAAGGTCAATTGCAAATTGAAGGTGGGGTATACTGTAATATTTGGCGGAAGAATACGATGTGCAAACACAGTGACGTCATTTACAGGTAGCGGTGTCAATGTTTGCCATTTCATTTGTAATATTTTTGCTGTTTTTCAGTTTTACAGTTTGATTTCAATACCTCTTAACATTGTTTAGTTTATACACATTTTTCTTTTCGAAACAAGTTCTTACAACTTATATTAATAACTCTCGAGAACTCATTCCTGATGGAATCCATCGCCACGAGGGAGAGAGAAGATGCAACGTGGAAATTAAATGCATTGCTTAAGTAACGGCTCCAGCGGGGCGCGAACACCGAGTCTTTCGCACATGAAGCGAACGCGCTACCACTGCGCTATCACGACTTCCAAGAGAGAGAGAGGCGAGAGAGAGAGAGAGGTTGGTCAGTTACTTCCCTTCAACACTATTTAAGGAGGATATTTTCTCTTATTTCGTGTCTTACCTTCGTATAGATGAGATACATCAAGGCATGTTTGATCTTCAAGCCGAGTATACCGGTGTAGTGACACTGAATGTTGTGGAATATAGAGGAGACCTCCATGGCTACCACAACGGTGGCGCAGTAAAACACACCCAACCATAGCGGAGAAGACGAGATAGACTTGGTATCAATGAAGTCAATCAAATAGCTGAAATACGCAAATAGTATTATCATGGTTACATTATTAACATTACTGGATGTATTATACGTACTGTTCATGACGAGTTTGCTTGATTTACAAAAATATTGTATCATGCTTTTCCCTAAGGTATCTTCGTTTTCTTGGGAAATATCCGACAAGACCTTCTTGTTGAGTTGCAATACACACTAAATATGACAAGACCTTCTTGTCGAGCTGCAAGACACACAAAATATGACAAGACCTTCTTGTCGAGCTGCAAGACACACTAAATATGACAAGACCGTCTTGTCGAGCTGCAAGACACACTAAATATGACAATACCGTCTTGTCGAGCTGCAAGACACACTAAATATGACAAGACCTTCTTGTCGAGTTGCAAGACAAACTAAATATGACAAGACCTTCTTGTTGAGTTGCAAGACACACTAAATATGACAAGACCTTCTTGACGAGCTGCAAGACACACTAAATATGACAAGACCTTCTTGTCGAGTTGCAAGACAAACTAAATATGACAAGACCTTCTTGTTGAGTTGCAAGACACACTAAATATGACAAGACCTTCTTGACGAGCTGCAAGACACACTAAATATGACAAGACCTTCTTGTTGAGCTGCAAGACACACTAAATATGACAAGACATTCTTGTCGAGCGGCAATACACACTAAATATGACAAGACCTTTTTGTCGAGCTGCGAGACACACTAAATATGACAAGACCTTCTTGTTGAGCTGCAAGACACACTAAATATGACAAGTCCTTCTTGTCGAGTTGCAAGACAAACTAAATATGACAAGACCTTCTTGTTGAGTTGCAAGACACACTAAATATGACAATACCTTCTTGACGAGCTGCAAGACACACTAAATATGACAAGACTTTCTTGTCGAGCTGCAATACACACTAAATATGACAAGACATTCTTGTCGAGCGGCAATACACACTAAATATGACAAGACCTTCTTGTTGAGCTGCAAGAGACACTAAATATGACAAGATCTTCTTGTTGAGCTGCAAGACACACTAAATATGACAATACCTTCTTGTCGAGCTGCAAGACACACTAAATATGACAATACCTTCTTGTCGAACTGCAAGACACACTAAATATGACAATACCTTCTTGTCGAGCTGCAAGACACACTAAATATGACAAGACCTTCTTGTCGAGCTGTAAGACACACTAAATATGACAAGAACTTCTTGTCGAGCTGTAAGAGACACTAAATATGACAAGACCTTCTTGTCGAGCTGCAAAACACACTAAATATGACAAGACCTTCTTGTCGAGCTGCAAGACAAACTAAATATGACAAGACCTTCTTGTCGAGCTGCAAGACACACTAAATATGACAATACCTTCTTGTCGAGCTGCAATACACACTAAATATGACAATACCTTCTTGTTGAGCTGCAAGACACACTAAATATGACAAGACCTTCTTGTTGAGCTGCAAGACACACTAAATATGACAAGACCTTCTTGTTGAGTTGCAAGACACACTAAATATGACAAGACTTTCTTGTTGAGCTGCAAGACAAACTAAATATGACAAGACCTTCTTGTCGAGCTGCAAGACACACTAAATATGACAATACCTTCTTGTCGAGCTGCAATACACACTAAATATGACAATACCTTCTTGTTGAGCTGCAAGACACACTAAATATGACAAGACCTTCTTGTTGAGCTGCAAGACACACTAAATATGACAAGACCTTCTTGTTGAGTTGCAAGACACACTAAATATGACAAGACTTTCTTGTTGAGCTGCAAGACACACTAAATATGACAAGACCTTCTTGTCGAGCTGTAAGACATACTAAATATGACAAGACCTTCTTGTCGAGCTGCAAGACACACTAAATATGACAAGACCTTCTTGTCGAGCTGCAAGACACACTAAATATGACAAGACCTTCTTGTCGAGCTGCAATACATACTAAATATAACAAAACCTTCTTGTTGAGCTGCAATACACACTAAATATAACAAACCTTCTTGTTGAGTTGCAAGACACACTAAATATGACAAGACCTTCTTGTCGAGCTGTAAGACATACTAAATATGACAAGACCTTCTTGTCGATCTGCAAGACACACTAAATATGACAAGACCTTCTTGTCGAGCTGCAAGACACACTAAATATGACAAGACCTTCTTGTCGAGTTGCAAGACACACTAAATATAACGATTTAACGTTTCACAGTCTCAATGTCTTACTAATAGCAATTGGTAAGCATTTCCCTCCGAAGCCAAACCTATAATCGTCTATTTCACCGTGTGCCACTGATTGGTTATATATCAGCTTGTGTATAATACATGTCAAGTTGAGAATTCAGAAATCTGATTATTTAAAACATGCTGGGCCTGAAAGTTGCTGACCTGCTCAATGGCAAGGATGTACTGCAGTATAAATCTAGAATATATACTCATCAAGTATATCTAAATACGTCATTAAACTATGATATCAATTAATTACCAGTAGTAGGGCTAATCCAGGCAGTGAAGTACTGCAGTATAAAGCTAGAATATATACTCATCGAGTACATCTAAATACGTCATTAAACTATGATATCAATTAATTACCAATAGTAAGGCTAATCCATTTATTTTCCTCGTCAGGGGTAGCATTCGGGTCGAGGCCGTCCCACCGTAATATCTGGTTAGGGGGACAAAGCTGGGTACGACCATAGAATTCCATTCAAAAGAACAAATATACATTTCGGGATGTATCGGACTTTATCTGCTTCAAGGGATGTGCTAGAAAAACCAGCCGTGTCGCTGATTGGTTTTACGTTACCCCACCCACCAACCAATAGTGAACAGATATAAAATGTAAATCTTGAAACATAATTATTGTTTTATATAGAATTAAGTTTGACAAAACTCTCATATTATTGATTTTAAAAATGTCTTGTATTTGGTCGTTTTATTAGTGATGATGATGATGATTCCGTTTATTTACCCTCGCCACCGGTAAACCATATGGGCGAGCCTTTTTATTAGTACGACGTTAGCTCCAATATATATTACGCCGTAAGGTACATGACCCATAGTGTTGTAAATTTAGTTGAAAGGTTTCTCTAAGAGATATGGCAAGTAGTGTTAATTCAAAACATGACAGGTTGTGTATCTGTCAATATCGTTGTTATAAATTTGATTGGAGGTCAGAAACAAGGTCCATATTTTGATGCCATGTTGAATTGACATGTGACAGAAATTGTGGCTTTATTTTAAAAGATGTCATGCAATCTGCGTTTAATACATTAAATGTAGCAAGCCTAATGATCACTTTACATATGCAACAACATTACATTTGCTATAGAAGAGACTGACTATAAGTTAGTTTACAGACGGATCTGTAGTCCAGTGGTTATCTATGGATCGCAGGTTCGATCCCCCATCTGAATCAAATAAAATTAAAAATATTTCAGATGGGAGTTTAAGCCGAGGTCTCATATCGATGCTTTACATCGTGGACGTAAAAGAACCAGCGGAGACACTGGAATGGGTCTCTGTCTGTATCATTGCACTATCCTCCAAATATCTAAATGACTACTAATCTCTTCAGGAGGCGTCGCTCATATGGGCAACCGGTAGCGACGATAAATAAACGTAAAACCCCAATTATTCACAGATAAACCTTAGAGGTCAGAAAATCGCTATACCCCATGGTACTGATGCGACTTTAAATCCTACCGAATACTGTTTATAATACTTACTTGAGCATTTGTGGAAGGACAAAGAAGCAGCCAACTGAGATCCAGTTGTAAAATAAATATTCCAGGATCTCGAACCAATATTCTCTCAAAATAACTCTCAGTAGACTTGCTCTGTATGTCTATAAATATAACCACATATGTAAATATCCCCTGATCAGTAGACATGTTCTGTAGGTCTATAAATATAACTACATATGTAAATATCCCCTGATCAGTAGACTCGTTCTGTAGGTCTATAAATATAACCACATATGTAAATATCCCCTGATCAGTAGACTCGTTCTGTAGGTCTATAAATATAACCACATATGTAAATATCCACTGATCAGTAGGCTTGTTCTGTAGGTCTATAAATATAACCACATATGTAAATATCCCCTGATCAGTAGACTTGTTATGTAGGTCTATAAATATAACCACATATGTAAATATCCCCTGATCAGTAGACATGTTCTGTAGGTCTATAAATATAACCACATATGTAAATATCCCCTGATCAGTAGACTCGTTCTGTAGGTCTATAAATATAACCACATATGTAAATATCCACTGATCAGTAGGCTTGTTCTGTAGGTCTATAAATATAACCACATATGTAAATATCCCCTGATCAGTAGACTTGTTATGTAGGTCTATAAATATAACCACATATGTAAATATCCCCTGATCAGTAGACATGTTCTGTAGGTCTATAAATATAACCACATATGTAAATATCCCCTGATCAGTAGACTCGTTCTGTAGGTCTATAAATATAACCACATATGTAAATATCCCCTGATCAGTAGACTCGTTCTGTAGGTCTATACATATAACCACATATGTAAATATCCACTGATCAGTAGGCTTGTTCTGTAGGTCTATAAATATAACCACATATGTAAATATCCCCTGATCAGTAGACTCGTTCTGTAGGTCTATAAATATAACCACACGTGTAAATATCTACTGATCAGTAGACTTGTTCTGTAGGTCTATAAATATAACCACATATGTAAATATCCCCTGATCAGTAGACTCGTTCTGTAGGTCTATAAATATAACCACATATGTAAATATCTACTGATCAGTAGGCTTGTTCTGATATACATTTCGGGACATATCGGACTTTGTTTGTCAAGGGAGGTAATAGAAAAGTCAGCGATGTCCCTCATTGTGGCAAACGTTTTCCGAAATAAAAGGAGCAAATTGTGGTTTGTATGCTTATATAGCTAACCAGTCTCGGAATATATTGATTGTAGAGATATACAAACGTGTTACAAGTACATGTCTTTCTTTATTTAGCGTGTTAGTTTCTGGTCGTGTAGGCAGCAAGGGAGTGCTCTCAGAATTGGAATTACAGGAAGTGGATAAATCCTGTACCGGTTCCGTGATAATACGCACATTGGCCAGTCTTTCCTTCCTGCAACGCACGTATACACATACAGTAGTCCCAATATTTATAGTATTTACATAGATACATTTATTAACATGCATGCTGATACACATAGAGATTAAGCTTCGCGAGTCATCATACGCTTTAGTTTATACAAATTGATTTTAGCTCGATTGCGAAACATGTTTTTAAAACTTATATTAATCACTCTGGAGATCTCATTCCTAATGGAATCTATCGCCACCAGGGAGAGAGAAGAGCCAATGTGCAATGGAACTTAAATGCCTTGCCTAATGGCACAATCGTAACGACTCCAGCGGGGCTCAAACTCCGGATCTTTCGCACATGGAGCGAAGGCGCATCCACTGCGCTATCATGACTTCCACCATATGCTTTACTCTGGTGACAAGGGCTAGGGGGTAGTGCAATGACATCTGATCTGACAACTTGTTTGTTTTTCTACGTTTTTTTCTTCCAGATAATATTAATTCCTTCATAAACCCTTTCCCTCATAGAAGCACCTCTTTACGCCATTACCAATACGACATACATTTACAATGTAGTAGCCAAACCAATGTTCATAATAAAGGCCAAAATCGCATGTAGTCCCAGATATATCTATGGAGGTGGGATAGATATGGCGATTACTTATCCACTGCATGATAGCTAAATGGCTGTCGTTTGTATGGAGATATAATAGTATATTAACCTAAATCTCATGTAGTCCCAGTAATATCTATGGAGGTGGGATATATATGGCGATTACTTATCCACTGCATGATAGCTAATTGGCTGTCGTTTGTATGGATATATAATAGTATATTAACCTAAATCTCATGTTGTCCCAGTAATATCTATGGAGGTGGGATAGATATGACATTACCTATCCACTGCATGCTAGCTAAATGGATGTCGTTTGTATGGAGATATAATAGTATATTAACTTAAATCTCTATGAAGGAACTGGTTAAATTTCATAATAAACAATAACTTATTTATCTGCTACAATGGGGAGGACGACAACATCTAATGTTGCTATAACTTGTGGTCCAACCCAACACATTTGTGTATGTATGTAATACTTGTATGATTGTGACTGTGTTTATGTACACATATACAATAACATATGAGAAATCTAAATGTTTCCTCCAGGTGAGTATCCAACACTGATGATCACAACGCACGTAACGCATATAAGGTAATGAAGGCCCGGGCCTGCATATTGTAACATAAAACACCTAGTGGATATTGTCATATCTGTCTGGTTTAGAATATAGACAAGCTCTCACACACCTCATCACGTGATCATATATACTAGTATATATTAGTGAGTGTAAACAATGCGATATTGCATCTACAGACGGATATGTAGTCCAGTGGTAACACGCTGAACTGGTAATCCAGGGATCGCAGGTTCTATCCCCTGTCTGACCCTAATACAATTAACAGTCTTTCAGATGGGACGTTAAACCGAGGTCTCCTGTCGGTGCTTTACACCGTGCACGTAAAAGAACCAGAGGAGATTCTGGAATGGGTCTCTGTCTCTATCATGCACTATCCTCCAAAATCTAAAATGACTAATCTCTTCAGGAGGCGTCGCTCATATGGGCAACCTGTAGCGACGATAAATAAACGTAAAAACACACAGATATTGCATCTATGCATAGCAAATTTAGACTCAAATTAATTTTGAAAAAACCACATCAAATATCGAAATTGGAACGTCTAAGACGTACATTAAAATGCGTAAACCATTGACGGTCTATGATAAAAAAGTAACTCTCCAACACTGTCGGCTCTCAATATTTTAGGCGGCCTATAAATTAAAAATGGCTAGCTATGCCTGACTATGTACACACCAACACTGTCTCGACAAATAATATCCTAGTAACATCACACAGTCAGATATCAGTAGCGTAAGGCCCGTTAGGCCCGGGCCTACACATCATTAGGCCAAACATAAAAATCTATTTCTTTATTGTTGTATATGATGAAATAATTGAAGTACATTGCATATTGGATTGCGTTTCTTTTTGCCATCCTAGTACTCAATTTACAAATAAGAATGTATGATATATGGCTGTTTTTAACTGTGACATTATCAGTAATTTGGTCTTCGAATTCATGTCAATATATACGCCAAAACGCGCAACAGACGTTCTACGGTTTGATAGTTTACAGGATAGATGTACCCCTCTACATTTCGGGCCTACATAGAAATGTGTAACTAGTTACGCTCCTGGATGCAGACCAACACGTAAACGTTATTATCACGTCATTAACATTCCTTATCTGTGATCGGAACGTCAGGGGCGATAACTAGAGCCACATAGTTGGGCTAAGTCAGATGCATCAACTGCTATGACGTATATGGAAGACCCGTCCAGATTTCCATGGAAACATGAAGGGCACAGCTTGATTATTAATAGCTATGGCGATAGAGAACTTGCATTACACCACCGTAGGTTGATAATATTACTATACATATGTACAATTAACATTACAGACAGTACTATTTGTAAAAATGGAAAATAGTTGCCTCCCTTAGATTTTTATATCGCCGTTTGTAATACTTCTTTGTTAGGCCCACGTAGTGGCACTTTGTTTAATACAGATTCTATTAAACAGAAAGCTATGCTTAGGCAGTACTGCTCACGTTTGTCTGGTGCTTGCATTACACCACCGTAGGCTGATCATATTAACAATACGGACAACACCATTTGTAAAATGAAAATAACGAGTTACCCCCCTTAGATTTTATATCGCCGTTTGTAGTACAGATTTGTTGGGGCCCAAGTAGTGGAAATTGGGTTAATACAGATTATATTAAACAGAAAGTTATGTTTAGGTAGTACTGCTCACGTTTGTCTGGCCTGGTCACGTTTTGTACGCCAACGTCTCTCTAGTCGCGGCCCTATGACGGAGGATTGTAGAATATCCGTCTGCTCCCACATGGCGTCACGCTTAAACCGGTTTTTAAAAACCGAATATACCAAACTGTGATAATAAAAAATTACGTGTACATTAATGACTGCTTTTAAAGTATGCATTGTACAACATAGTCACATTGCTGAGGAGTGTGGCGTCCATGGTCCAGTGGTAGAGCGTTGGATTTGGAATCGGACGGTCCCGGGTTCGATACTCGGCCAGGCCATGTATGTAGTGTTATTGATCTCACATACACATTGCTTAGTAATGGTTAACCGCTTAGTATGGCTAAGCCTGACCAGGAAAACATGTCGTTGACATGAATGGAACATACATACATTGTCCATCAGTGTATCGATGTAAATGCACTTCGTGTCTTAAAGCGCTTGCCACTAAACAATACTTGTAATGTAACCTGTCATAACAGAATGTGTGTAAAATGCATACAACTCAGGCCCAGCCCCTAGAGTATGTGTATATAATTGTATTGAAGGAAGGGGATTTGAATACGTTACAGTGTAGCTTTCCCCCCAATCCTAACTGTGCTGTTGTTATTCCTATGTTATGTACCATTCTTGAACACAATATTATTTAAACTAAAGAGCTTGCGTGATTTAATAAATATGTGGAAGTCTTCTAGCGTTCGCTTCAAGTTCTTACACCAGTAGTTAAATCACGCTCGATACCTCATTCCTCATGAAGGAGAGAGAGAGAGAGAGAGGAGAGAGGAGAGAGGAGAGAGAGAGAGGAGAGAGGAGAGAGAGAGAGGAGAGAGATAGAGAGAGAGAGGAGAGATATGAGAGAGAGAGAGGAGAGAGATAGGAGAGAGAGAGACATATGGAGAGAGAGAGAGAGGAGAGGTGAGAGAGAGACCAGACCTATTGGCCTGGATGAGTAAAATATTCAAAAGAAAAAACATCCTATGAGCTTTCACATGTTAACTCTTTCAGCGCCGAATACATTCAGAGCATGTGCAAACAGCATAGATCCAGATCAGCCGCGGCGTAACGCCGCGTCTGATCAGGATCTATGTTGTTTGCTATTCGGACAGGTGCTTCAGCTCTACTGTCTGAAGAGCAATCAGCAAATAGCCTGATCAGACGGCATGTTCTGTTCTGTCCGATTGGGTTCTCTACATTTTTACAAAGTCGCTTTTATGCGACATTGGCGGTGAAAGAGTTAATAATTTGCAGTTCATGATTAAATTTACTTACCATTATTTCAAATTGATATTAATGGTTTAGAAAATATTACAACGCTGTCATATCGTAACTGCATTTTCTATAGGGAGAAAACCTCAATAAGCTATAGTTTTCAGCTACAGTCCTTTTTCATTATCTAAAGTGTATCTAAAGTGTGTGTACACTGTCGTGTACAATGTATATTTCTATATGTTGTATTGTTTGAAGTACATGTTTTAATTATAATGTTTTATACACATATGCATTGGATATTATAGTTAAATATCTGGATTATTTACCCAAACAGACATAATTTATTCTGATATAGTGTGGCTTTGACTAAGTGTGGTTGTTAGTAAACATTACCTTGTCATCCATGTGTAGGTAATCCGGTTGAGTACGGAACCATGGTCTTGCGGACATGGAACCTGCACATATTTAATAACATATAAATGTTAGTACAAACTGCATATTAACATGACCAGATTACGTTTCATACGAATATAAATATAGCTTAGTCTATTGTAGAAAGCAGACGGGTCAGTAGTCCAGCGGTACTGAACAGTACCATGATAGTAGTACAGTATGTTATAGATGAATGATGTATAGATACATAGTCACTTGTAACTCTGAATTGGCAAGCACTGTTCAATATGTAAACTATATTTTGTGTTTGTTATACACTGTACATTGATGAGACTGAAATAAAGAATAAAATAATAGATTAAGTTATATTTTGTAATTTAAGTTGACAAATCATAGAATGCACAATTAACATTGTGTGAGATGGACAGATGACTGCTGTCAAAATATGTCAACAATACACTGAGTAGTGAGAGAGTGTAGCATCTAGTGAATATACCCGAGCAAGTTTACGTTTGAAACTGCATAAACATACAGGTGACTATCACGACGATACGATGCCTAATAAACAGACTGAAGTTTATATATCACAACAACTATTATTACCTGGCTACATATCCGATATAGTCATAATTAATTCATTACGAAATACAATGTATGCCCAAATGGTGATTTATCTTTGTTTTAAGTTGACATGGAACTGACCTACTCTAGCGATGGGTTAGAATATGTCACGTGCAAATTGTTAGTATGACCATCTATGAATACATTCTAAAGTGGTTTACGATATACCTACATATGGAACGCCAGGACGGACATAATATATGGGGGGGGGAGAAGAAAATAACTGAATATTTGCCATGTAACGTGTTTTGATGATTATTTGACCATTGAGATTACGATTTAATCCATTTGTTCTTGTATATTAATGTTACAACATGATGTAAATATTGATAAAATAAAATATGTTTAACCCTTTAAACACCACAGACCTCTAAATTGGCTTACAAAAAAGTGTAGATCCAGATGAGCCAGCTCGTGACGAGCCGTCTCATCAGGATCTGCACTTTTTTCAAGTAATATAACTATTTTTAGAAAAAAAATTACCCATTTTGATAAATGAACTGATCCAAATGTAATTTTGTTATTAATTTATTGGTCTAAAAATATCATGGACCAGTCCATGTCAGTTACTTGGTGTTGAATGGGTTAAACTAACGTAAATATTGATAAAATAAGATATGTTTAAACTAACCTATCATCACTGATGGTCACGGGTTCGAGCCCCGCTCAGGTCGTGTCTCATTTATATGAAAAAGTTGGCAGTTTCTTACGGAGGTTGGTGCACCCAAGTACTGGTTAACCGCTGGAGCCTGCCCAGGAAAGGTGTTGTTAGGTAAACTGCCCGCCGGCGATATAGCCCAAAATGGTGCTGATGCAGGCGTAAAACCCGAAATATAACATATAACATAACTTAATTCCACCATATAACATCTTAATGTAATAAGGCTAATCTATACTGGCAACAGAACGGTTTAATTTCTTCAAATTTATGATTGTTGTTACTGTGGTCAATGTGATACAACGGATCTTACGGATTTCATACGATATTTTATTAAACTCATTTTGGAATGTTGTAGTAAGTTCGCCAAAAAGCTAGATTAATAGCAACATTCCAATACACGTTCATAAAATATGGTCTAAAATCACCAACTCGTGTATTTAACTAATAATATTTAACCATTATTAGAAAGGTTATAAATAATCGTGTTGATCTTACTTTCGCAGTATAAGGTATGTCGACCCTGTCAGAGAAACAATGCAGTAGCAGCTGGAACAACACAGCCACGTAATACACATAGAACACCACGTGTGTTTCGCACGCAATCTATAAAACATTCAACAATCTTTTTACGTTTCTTTCTTCACCAAGCGGAAAAATAAACTGTAGCTTATAATTATTATATATGCAATTACGGTTTTTTTCACCCAACGGAAAAATAAACTGTAGCTTATGTACTTGCAGATTTGACAAACATAAGTACGTTTCCTGTATGAATACGTTGATCTACTTGCAGATTTGACAAACATAAGTACGTTCTCCTGTATGAATACGTTGATGTACTTGCAGATTTGACAAACATAAGTACGTTCTCCTGTATGAATACATTGATGTACTTGCAGATTTGACAAACATAAGTACGTTCTCCTGTATGAATACGTTGATGTACTTGCAGATTTGACAAACATAAGTACGTTCTCCTGTATGAATACATTGATGTACTTGCAGTTATTATATATGCAATGTTTCCCTGTGTTAACTCTTTAACAAATTATTATTTATATTTATGCAAAGTTATTGCTGAATTTGTAAATAAAATACATAATGATTATATAAACATGTCGGGCCTCCGTGGTCATCGTCTTCAATCCCACTTGGGATATCGTATTCTTTCAATGTGAGGAAGCTATCCAGCTGGTTTCGGGAAGTCGGTTGTTCTACCCGGGTGTCCGTCTGTGTCAGATTTTCCTCCACCAATAATAGCCGGAGAGTCGCCTTATGACCTAAACTGTCGGTGCGATTTTAACCCCCAAAAATGAACATAAATATAAACATGTTACTGCAATAAATAAATAATTACTTGTAATGAATGAATGAATGAATGGTGTTTTACGGCGCATCGACATCTAAGGTCATGTAGCGCGCATTAAAGTTATGTTTATTGTCGAGTGTATAAAATAAAATTCTATATAAGTATATGCATTACGTAAAAATTACTACTAAGAAGTTATAAAGACGTAAGATTAATTACAGGTAATATATGAATGAATGATTACTACAAAGGCATGATTAACAATTGATATCACAGCTTATTATAAATTCCTATTTCCTTGATAAATGATATGATGGACTCTACTCTGATAGAGTCGAATAATTACTTGTACATAAAAATAGACAAATTACTAATATTCATTTTACGTGCAAAAATTATTCAAAATTATGCTTAAAAATCTGAATAATTGTTATTGTATGATGGAATAGTAAGACAATAATCTAGATTTCTAACACCTGATTTGGAGCGAACGACTGTAACAATTTGGCCCCCTGGACCTTTAACCTAAATGTCTTTAAAGGGGTAATCTAACATATACCGGTTGTTTCGGTACTGTAGTGTAACCCAGCATATCGAGTTACAGAATAATTCACTAACCTTCGTCGCCAGGTAGGTGTACACCCGTAGGCTCTCTGTGGTAGCAAGCATTAGCCAGAATGAAAACAGCAAACCGGAAGTCCTGATACCGCAACGTTTCTGTACTAGGATGAGAGCGGCTGCAACCAACTAAATAAATCAAGATATATAGTGGTGTATATAAATTTATTTGATCGAGATTGCGATGTTATTACATAGTTTAATTCCTGATATGATCCATCGCCATGTTCTAACCATTTGCTGATTTAAGGCTTTATGTTCGCCTACGGAGCGGGAGGTCGAAGGTTCGAATCTCGTCAGGGATTCGTTCTGATATGGCCGGTTGGTGAGCCGCCAGCTAGTTAAATAATGGTTACCGATTGCCTACCAGCCTGGCATACAAGCATAGGATTCGGGAAGTACTGATGTTCATAAAAAGAGGTGTCTCATAAATCAGAAATGGCTGGTCCTTTAAATAGGGGTGACACTATAATAAACAAACACTTTACTTTGCTTTTACACATAAAAGAACCAGAGGAGTCTCTGGAATAGCGCTACCCTCCAAAAAACTTAAATCTTAAATCTCTTCAGGAGGCGTCGCTCATGTGTTAATCGTTAGGGACGATAACTAGACGTAAAATGCACCGTGCACACATTTTGATAATATACCTGTGTTATTGATCACCTGTTTTGATAGATACGGTTAAATTATGATATTCCAATGAACCTCAATAGAGACACTTGAACGTGCCCCATCTATAGTGCATTACAACAGGAAACAATATAGCTGTGCCGGGATATTAAAGCGTTCAAATAGTATGATTCGATTATATATTGCGTTGTTGTATGTTTGTCAAACAGAAACTAGGATTTGAAATGGAAATACCAAATTCTATTTTTAAATTCTAAAAATATATTAACATAATTAATTCAATCATGAAAGCTAGTTTCATATTTGTTTAAACATACGATGTTTGAATGACAGTATAATCGTTGGAATAATAATTGCAAATATATAATAAAAGATAAATGTCTTGTTTTATTTATTTCTAAGTCTGGAATCTAGTGCATATTTCATTTTGAAGTATTGCAGTTATATTGAAGTTATTCAAAAGTAAACACGCCCGAATGAGATTCGGACAATCCGTGTGTATATATATGTATATAAGTTCATGCACTTTCGTAAATTGTATATTGAGTAATAACCCATCTGGGAACACCAGATAAAAAACTGTGCCGGACAAAGTCCACCAAACACCAACTATAAATCCGGCACACAATGGGCTTAGCTAGCAAGCAAGTCCACAGTGAAATAGGGCGGACAATGGACGGCTAATAATAAACAGTCATAACTTAGAGCTGTTCTTTCCATTCTTAGAGCTGCTCCTTCAATTGTTAGAGCTGTTCCTGCCATTGTTAGAGCTGTTCCTTAGAGCTGTTCCTGCCATTGTTAGAGCTGTTCCTTAGAGCTGTTCCTTCCATTGTTAGAGCTGTTCCTTAGAGCTGTTCCTTCCATTGTTAGAGCTGTTCCTTCAATTGTTAGAGCTGTTCCTTCCATTGTTAGAGCTGTTCCTTAGAGCTGCTCCTTCAATTGTTAGAGCTGTTCCTTCCATTGTTAGAGCTGTTCCTTCCATTGTTAGAGCTGTTCCTTCAATTGTTAGAGCTGTTCTTTAGAGCTGCTCCTTCAATTGTTAGAGCTGTTCCTTCAATTGTTAGAGCTGTTCCTTCCATTGTTAGAACTGTTCCTGCCATTGTTAGAGCTGTTCCTTCAATTGTTAGAGCTGTTCCTTCCATTGTTAGAGCTGTTCCTGCCATTGTTAGAGCTGTTCCTTCCATTGTTAGAGCTGTTCCTTCCATTGTTAGAGCTGTTCCTTAGAGCTGCTCCTTCAATTGTTAGAGCTGTTCCTTCCATTGTTAGAGCTGTTCCTTCAATTGTTAGAGCTGTTCCTTCCATTGTTAGAGCTGTTCCTTCAATTGTTAGAGCTGTTCCTTCCATTGCTAGAGCTGTTCCTTCAATTGTTAGAGCTGTTCCTTCCATTGTTAGAGCTGTTCCTTCCATTGTTAGAGCTGTTCCTTCCATTGTTAGAGCTGTTCCTGCCATTGTTAGAGCTGTCCCTTCAATTGTTAGAGCTGTTCCTTCCATTGTTAGAGCTGTTCCTTCCATTGTTAGAGCTGTTCCTTAGAGCTGCTCCTTCAATTGTTAGAGCTGTTCCTGCCATTGTTAGAGCTGTTCTTGTCATTGTTAGAGCTGTTCCTTTCATTGTTAGAGCTGTTCCTGTCATTGTTAGAGCTGTTCCTTCAATTGTTAGAGCTGTTCCTGTCATTGTTAGAGCTGTTCCTTCAATTGTTAGAGCTGTTCATTCAATTGTTAGAGCTGTTCATTCCATTGTTAGAGCTGTTCATTCCATTGTTAGAGCTGTTCCTGCCATTGTGATAGCTGATCCTGCCATTGTTAGAACTGTTCCTTCCATTGTTAGAGCTGTTCCTTCCATTGTTATAGCTGTTCCTTCCATTGTTAGAGCTGTTCCTTCCATTGTTAGAGCTGTTCCTTCAATTGTTAGAGCTGTTCCTTCCATTGTTAGAGCTGTTCCTTAGAGCTGTTCCTTCAATTGTTAGATCTGTTCCTTCCATTGTTAGAGCTGTTCCTGCCATTGTTAGAGCTGTTCCTTCCATTGTTAGAGCTGTTCCTTAGAGCTGTTCCTTCAATTGTTAGAGCTGTTCCTTCCAGTGTTATAGCTGTTCCTTAGAGCTGCTCCTTCAATTGTTAGAGCTGTTCCTTCCATTGTTAGAGCTGTTCCTTAGAGCTGCTCCTTCAATTGTTAGAGCTGATCCTTCCATTGTTAGAGCTGTTCCTTCCATTGTTAGAGCTGTTCCTTCAATTGTTAGAGCTGTTCCTTCCATTGTTAGAACTGTTCCTGCCATTGTTAGAGCTGTTCCTTCCATTGATAGAGCTGTTCCTTCCATTGTTAGAGCTGTTCCTTCCATTGTTAGAGCTGTTCCTACAATTGTTAGAGCTGTTCCTTCCATTGTTAGAGCTGTTCCTTCCATTGTTAGAACTGTTCCTTCAATTGTTAGAGCTGTTCCTTCCATTGTTAGAGCTGTTCCTTCCATTGTTAGAGCTGCTCCTTCCATTGATAGAGCTGTTCCTTCCATTGTTAGAGCTGTTCCTTCCATTGTTAGAGCTGTTCCTTAGAGCTGTTCCTTCAATTGTTAGAGCTGTTCCTTCCAGTGTTATAGCTGTTCCTTAGAGCTGCTCCTTCAATTGTTAGAGCTGTTCCTTCCATTGTTAGAGCTGTTCCTTAGAGCTGCTCCTTCAATTGTTAGAGCTGTTCCTTCCATTGTTAGAGCTGTTCCTTCCATTGTTAGAGCTGTTCCTTCAATTGTTAGAGCTGTTCCTTCCATTGTTAGAACTGTTCCTGCCATTGTTAGAGCTGTTCCTTCCATTGATAGAGCTGTTCCTTCCATTGTTAGAGCTGTTCCTTCCATTCTTAGAGCTGTTCCTACAATTGTTAGAGCTGTTCCTTCCGTTGTTAGAGCTGTTCCTTCCATTGTTAGAACTGTTCCTCCAATTGTTAGAGCTGTTCCTTCCATTGTTAGAGCTGTTCCTTCCATTGTTAGAGCTGCTCCTTCAATTGTTAGAGCTGTTCCTTCAATTGTTAGAACTGTTCCTTCCATTGTTAGAGCTGTTCCTTAGAGCTGCTCCTTCAATTGTTAGAGCTGTTCCTTCCATTGTTAGAGCTGTTCCTTCAATTGTTAGAACAGTTCCTGCCATTGTTAGAGCTGTTCCTTCCATTGTTAGAGCTGTTCCTGTCATTGTTAGAGCTGTTCCTTAGAGCTGTTCCTTCAATTGTTGAGCTGTTCCTTCCATTGTTAGAGCTTTTCCTTCCATTGTTAGAGCTGTTCCTTCCATTGTTATAGCTGTTCCTTCCATTGTTAGAGCTGTTCCTTCCATTGTTAGAGCTGTTCCTTCCATTGTTAGAGCTGTTCCTTCCATTGTTAGAGCTGTTCCTGTCATTGTTAGAGCTGTTCCTGTCATTGTTAGAGCTGTTCCTTAGAGCTGTTCCTTCAATTGTTAGAGCTGTTCCTTCCATTGTTAGAGCTGTTCCTGTCATTGTTAGAGCTGTTCCTTCAATTGTTAGAGCTGTTCCTTCAATTGTTAGAGCTGTTCCTTCAATTGTTAGAGCTGTTCCTATAGGTGACACTATAATAAACAAACACTTTACTTTACTTTTATACACATAGGTGGCGCTCTGTTTGACTTTTTGTTTCAAGTTTCAAGTTTATTTGGCAAAATCTGCAAAATACAATTTGCATATGGCCATTAACAAATACAATATAAAGTATGGCAAATACAACACATATAATTACATTCAACATCACAAATACATTATAGGAAAGTATTTACAAAACAGTCAAAGTTTCAAGGGTATCTTTACGAATTTTAAAAGCTTCATTAACAAACTTTGATATATTAAATAAATAACCTTTTTTGCTAGAAGACATCATGGCATTAAACTTATTTACTGTAGGCCATGATATGTTACCTAAATATTTATTTCGAATGTCAGAATATCTTGTACAACATAACAGAAAATGAAATTCAGACTCCACGACATTACCATTACACAGCTTGCTTGATGATGGATGAAATATAATCAACTCAATAATACAGCTTTCTGTCCAATTCCTTATATCAGTTGTTGTAAATAATCATGTATTGACAGAAAATAAATATGTTTAAACTAATCAACTCAGTATTGATTGAAATTTTGTCATTTATTTTCACAGCTAAATGACATCTGTATTTGTAACATACAAATAAACCAATACATAAAACTAATTATAAACTATTAATATTTCAAAAACATCAAAGATTGGTAAAATACAAAATGATGCCACAAATTGTGTACATGTCCTGATCTAAATCATGGACACAATACCCCATCCACCATGTTTAAACTTTAGTTGTTTTGGTTTAAACATATTGATTCGTTCATTATGTACAATACATATCTATTTTATAGCTATACAAACGAAAATGGATTTAATCGGAAGCTTAAAGCTTATTGTGATTATCTCCATGTTTATTGAAACGTTTATTTGTTTTAATGGTAGCATTCATCTGCAAGAAATGAACACGAGCGATAACTAGTACCTCACGTCCTAGACAGGAGAGGACAACCCTAATCTGTTTAGCTTTCTGTCCACATCCTTATTTTCAATTGTTGTAAATTACCATGTACACGATAGAAAATCAATATTTATTTATTTTACAACGATTGCGAAGCAAGTTTTAACAACTTATAATAATCACTCTCGTTGGCGCGGATGAAAGCGTAAATGTGGTCATTCGTGTGGGAGGAAACCGGAGTACCCGGAGAAAACCACCTGTCCGATCTGGCGACCATCGTACCATCTCACATACTTCCCGGTCCGAGGATTTAACCCGGGTTGCATTGGTTGCAAATTGGCTTGGCATATATAATACAATTATTTCTAATTGCATGTTACATTAATATCCGCTTCTGCAGCCATTATTAACCATTGCAACACTACATACCTAGGCTTACAAAAATAGGCTTACAAAAAGTGTAGATCCAGATGAGTCGGCTCATCACGAGCCGTCTCATCTTGCTCTGCACTTTGTGCCAGTAAGAAGCACTTTACACGACTTTTCACCCTGGACCAGAGGCAGAAGGAGCCGTCTCATCTTGCTCTGCACTTTGTGCCAGTAAGAAGCACTTTACACGACTTTTCACCCTGGACCAGAGGAAGGAGGAGCCGCCTCAGGATGTCTACCAGACCCACAACCAACGTAGGAAGAATAATCTACTTAGTGGCCCACATACATCGGTGGATGTACTCAAAATAAACTTATACAGCAGCATTGTATTCGTATGGCTTCTGTTAGCCAGTTTTCACTTTTTAATTTCTGACAAAATGACGTTGATATGATCAGAAATTCAATACGGCCCAATTAATAGTCTCGGTGTTAAAATATATTTATTTGACTGACCAGGCAAAATATATCGACGCTATTGTTGTTGATGTGATCAGATACCACAGACGGATATGTAGTCCAGTGGTAACAGGCTGGACTGGTAATCCAGGGATCGCAGGTTCGATCCCCCGTCTGACCCTAATAAAATTAGCAGTCTTTCCGATGGGACGTTAAACCGAGGTCTCGTGTCGGCGCTTTACACCATGCATGTAAAAGAACCAGAGGAGATTCTGGAATTGGTCTCTGTCTGTATCATGCACTATCCAAAATCTAAAATAACTAATCTCTTCAGGAGGCGTCGCTCATATGGGCAACCGGTAGCGACGATAAATAAACGTAAAAAACTGATCAGAAACTCAATACGGCCCAATTAATAGTCTCGGTGTTAAAATATATTTATTTGACTGACCAGGCAAAATATATCGACGCTATTGTTGTTGATGTGATCAGATACCACAGACGGATATGTAGTCCAGTGGTAACAGGCTGGACTGGTAATCCAGGGATCGCAGGTTCGATCCCCCGTCTGACCCTATAAAATTAGCAGTCTTTCCGATGGGACTTAAACCGAGTCTCGTGTCGGCGCTTACACATGCATGTAAAAGAACCAGAGGAGATTCTGGATTGGTCTCTGTCTGTATCATGCACTATCCAAATCTAAAAACTAATCTCTTCAGGAGGCGTCGCTCATATGGCAACCGGTAGCGCGATAAATAACGTAAAAAACTGATCAGAAACTCAATACGGCCCAATTATGTCTCGGTGTAAAATATATTTATTTGACTTACCAGACAAAATATATCGACGCCTGTTCCCATTGTTGTTGTATGTATGTTCCATTAAAGTCAAACCCCTCTCTGGGACCTAGACATTTTTCCTGGGCAGGCTTAGCCGACCTAAGCGATTAACCAGTACTAAGCAATGTGTGTGAGGTGCCTTGCTCAATGACACTGCATACGTGGCCTTTTCGAGTATCGAACCCGGGACCGTACGATTCTAAATCCGACGCTCAACCACTGGACCACAGTTGTTGATATGATCAGAAACTCAATACGGCCCAATTAATAGTCTCGGTGTTAAACTATATCCTATGCTTCAGGTGCGAAAGGTCCGGAGTTCGAGCCCCGCTGGAGCCGTTACGATTGTGCCCTTAGGCAAGGCATTTAAATTCCACGTTGCCTCTTCTCTCTCCTCGTGGCGATGGATTCCATCAGGAATGAGGTATCGATAGTGATTAATATAAGTTATAAGAACTTGTTTCGCAATCTAGCTAAAATAAATTTGTATAAACTAAACTAAAATATATTTATTTCACTTACCAGGCAAAATATATCGACGCCTGTTCTCAGGCTCGGCTTTTGTGACCTACCACTTACCGCTGTTTGAACCATTCCCACGTACTCACCTGGTCGGGGATCAAATCCTGGTTGCCATGGCAACCTGAGCAGATGTCGGCAACATTTCGAGGCCGTCACACGCATGTCCGTACATCTGACTGAATGTGAAATGTAGGTCAGCTAAACAGATCAGCACAATGCACAGTGCCTGGAATCATTGTAAACGGAAACTACTGTAGCATCAAACGTATACACGTGTCTGTCGTCCATTGGTCACATAGTGGAGACCCTTTATGGTTTTATTTGTCTATAAGATATCGTGTTCCTACCTAAGATACAACTCACAGACCGGTCCTTTAGCGTCTTTACCATTTAGCTTTTTGGACTTGCGTGATTAATCCTACGCGCCAGAACTATAAACCATGTTTTATTCGCCAAATTGAATAAACAACGGAATGACATATTATTTCTTAATCAACATAGGTTTCGACTCTCTGCTTAAAGGTTATTAAGAGGTAATTTCATATCAAGTTATTGAGTGTCGATACATAGGCTGATATGAAACTAGCTACGTAATAACGTCTTTACTACCTAGATGTGAATTTGAACATTTAATATTCGAAATCACGCTATCCGTTATCCAATTATCAGGAATAAATCACAACTACTGAATTAGATACACGTAAACGTGTACACACATCTGTTATCTATCAAATTTGAGACGCTACAGGAAGTAAACAAACTAGCACAGAGTTTGCATGCGCTATGTTCTCAGGAACTAGTTATGATACGGATTTTTCTGGCTGGTTTGATACGGACACGTGACCGTATCAAACCAGCACACATAATATCAGACTGAAAAACACAGCATATCAGCTTGGGTGGTAGACAGTATTGTAGTAGGCAAATAACGGCACAAAATAGGCTAAGATTCATATCTAAGTAATACAACTTGATAGCAGCCTGATACCTTAGGTCGATACCTAGGCTGATATGAAACTAGCAAGCTAAGAAGGTCTTTACTACTTTGGTATGAATTTGAATATTTAGCAATTTATCAGGAATCAATCACAATTTGTGAATTAGATCCACGAACACAATTGAAATATTACAACGAAGCTACACACATCTGTTATTTGTCATTACCGGAAATAATGAAAATAGCACATAGCGCACATGCGTTATTCTCTCGGGAACTGGTTAAATACGAACACGTACGTGACCGTATCAAACCAGAATATGTAATATCATACTGGAAAACACAGCGTATCAACATGGGTGGTAGCTTAAACTTTATTTATTTTACAACGATTGCCAAGCAAGTTTTAACAACTTATATTAATCATTTTCGTTGGCGCGGAGTACCCGGAGAAAACCCACCTGTCCGAGCTGGCGACCACCTTACCATCTCACATACTTCACGGTCCGAGGATCGAACCCGGGTTGCATTGGTGAGAAGCGAGCGCGCCAACCACTGCGCTAATCGGACAGCCCTGGGTGGTAGACAGTAATACGACAGGCAACTAACGATACATATACTAGTAGACTACAAATCATATATATGTAATAATAACCAACTTAATGGAGGTGACAACTAACACAGGTTTGACTGTATACGTAATAATAACAACCTTAATGGAGGTGACAACTAACACAGGTTTGACTGTATACGTAATAATAACCATCTTAATGGAGGTGACAACTAACACACGTTTGACTGTATACGTAATAACCAACTTAATGGAGGTGACAACTAACACAGGTTTGACTGTATACGTAATAACCAACTTAATGGAGGTGACAACTAACACACGTTTGACTGTATACGTAATAACCAACTTAATGGAGGTGACAACTAACACACGTTTGACTGTATACGTAATAACCAACTTAATGGAGGTGACAACTAACACACGTTTGACTGTATACGTAATAATAACCAAGCATATCCGAATGCATTAGAAACCTACGACTTTAACCGCTTGTATGTAGGAGAATGGCAACGGTTTGGCAGCCGAACGAAGCATGAATACAAGGAAGGGCAGGGAAGAAATCCACAGGAATCCGCATGATATCCAAACTGGAAACGTGTCCAAAAAACACTGTGAAAACGCTGGTCTGTCTTGAAGAAGTGTAGATTTGTTCTGAAAGGAAATAAAGAGATATATGTTTCATCTACTAATCGATCTCCCCATAGGCCTTCGGTTGTAACAAATCATCCTTACTGTGAATAAGTGATACAATGAAGTTTGTAGATCGAGAGAAAGAACTTGTAGATCGAGAGAAAGAACTTGTAGATCGAGAGAAAGAACTTGTAAATCGAGAGAAAGAACTTGTAGATCGAGAGAAAGAACTTGTAAATCGAGAGAAAGAACTTGTAGATCGAGAGAAAGAAATTTTAGATCGAGAGAAAGAACTTGTAGATCGAGAGAAAGAACTTGTAGATTGAGAGAAAGAACTTTTAGATCGAGAGAAAGAACTTGTAGATCGAGAGAAAGAACTTGTAGATCGAGAGAAAGAACATTTAGATCGAGCGAAACAATTTGAAAATCTTGTGAAACAACTTGAAGATCGAGCGAAACAATTTGAAAATCTTGTGAAACAACTTGAAGATACTCGTGTGTGTTATACGTTTATTTATCTTCGTTACCGGTTGCCCATATGGGCGAAGACAAATAAACGTAACGCACGCACGCACGAACGCACGCACGCACGTACCTCCCGCTCTGGGCTCACCGCCATGACAAACTGCCTTGACCAATGTCTTCCAAAAATCGAATCAATTTCCCCTCGACAACCCTCTATATACCTACGATGTTTCATTAAAATTCATCCACAATTGTACGACTTATTCTGATAACAGCAGACAGACATACTAACAGACGGACAGACAGACAGACGGACGGACAGACAACTGTTAACAGTAGAGAGCATTTTACATCCTGCTAAATGAAGTGGTCAGTTAGCATTCTTACACACACACGCGCGCGGCGCATACACACACACACACGCGCGCGCGCGCGGCGTGTCCGCACACGTGTACGCACACATTGCTTGGCTGAAAAGAGGTGCAGAACAATCGACCTTCCGCAAGCCAGCTTGGTAGTTTAACCACATGACAAAATGGGATTCGAACCTATAGAGGTGAGGAGCAAGTAATTTACGTTAACGAGCGTAACCACTCGGCCACCGTCACGCTGGCTGTATCATTAGCTGGCTGTATCATGCAAGTTTGAATGTATCGAGTATTAAGATTAATAAGACATACCACCTTAAAGACTGCGAATCCAGCGATCGCAGGTTCGATTCCCCGTCAGACCACAATGCTATAATATAGTCATTCAGGTGGGAGTTTAAACAGGTGCTTTACATTGTGCATGTAAATGAACAAGAGGAGACTCTGGAATTGGGTCTCTGTCTGTATCAGTGCACTATCCTCCACAATCTAAAATGACTAATCTCTCCAGGAGGCGTCGCTCATATTACCAGTAGCGACGCTTCTGTAGAACACTATTTATTCGTGAGATTTTATATTTCGACATCTAAGTTGATCGCGAATTCATGATTCTCGGAAATATTAAATGTGTCCGAATGAGGAGATATATCCGTAAATATGTACATTTTTGTAAACATTCGTGAAAATCGAGAAATAAAGTGTTCGCGAAATAATAGTATTTTACAGTAAATAAACTTGAAAAACCCCACAAAATAAGACATACCATAAACATCTCATTTCCACAGAACTCGTAGAGAAATGTATCCATTTCGTAGAGAAGCTTTTTTTTGTAAACATCGAGAAATAAAGTGTTCGCGAAATTATAGTATTTTACAGAAAATAAACTTGAAAACTCCCACAAAATAAGACATACCATAAACATCTCATTTCCACAGAACTCGTAGAGAAATGTATCCATTTCGTAGAGAAGCTTTAACATTAAACACAACGCAGTATATGCTATCGTGTAGACTACGAATTATATAGTGTATTATTTATACATGTATGTACAGGTAGGCCTATAGTGTGACTGCTGTGAGGCTAGAGAAAGGGTCCATTATTTATTATTTATAATGGACCTATAGTCTACATCAATTATGTCAAAGTCGGTTATGTCGAATTATCCGGTTATCTCGAAATCCTGCTGTGAGGCTAGAGAAAGGGTCCATTATTTATAATGGACCTATAGTCTACATCAATTATGTCTACGTCGGTTATGTCGAATTATCCGGTTATCTCGAAATCCTGCTGTGAGGCTAGAGAAAGGGTCCATTATTTATAATGGACCTATAGTCTACATCAATTATGTCAAAGTCGGTTATGTCGAATTATCCGGTTATCTCGAAATCGGATCAAAGTCTCTTTTCAGACACTATCATTTACATATAACTGGATATGTTTGTACCGAATTTCGTTACGTCAAACTTCGGTTATGTCGAAGTGTTTTATTCTGTCCGACGGAATTCGACATAACGGATGTAGACTGTATATACATACGGTGGTTTTTTGGAGATTTGACGACAGGATCCAGGCTGTGACAATATGACATACTGTATTCAAAATGTATCCATAATGTGACATGGTACATGCAGAATTAACAGACAGTATGATATAGATGAAATAGAATCATTCACTCTGTGACATAATACACACACAATCTACGCATAACGTCACACGTAATACATTACATAATCTATTCACAGTGTGACACAATATATACAGAATCTACCTAGAGTATGACATAAAACATGCAGAATCTACTCATAATGTGACATAATACACAACTAATCTGCTCACAGTGTGACACCATATATACAGAATCTACCTAGAGTGTGACATAAAACATGCAGAATCTACTCATAATGTGACATAATACACAACTAATCTGCTCACAGTGTGACACCATATATACAGAATCTACCTAGAGTGTGACATAGAAAATGCAGAATCTACTCATAATGTGACATAATACACAAATAATCTGCTCACAGTGTGACACAATATATACAGAATCTACATAGAGTGTGACATAGAAAATGCAGAATCTACTCATAATGTGACATAATACACAAATAATCTGCTCACAGTGTGACACAATATATACAGAATCTACATAGAGTGTGACATAGAAAATGCAGAATCTACTCATAATGTGACATAATACACAAATAATCTGCTCACAGTGTGACACAATATATACAGAATCTACCTACATTGTGACATAAAACATGCAGAATCTACTCATAATGTGACATAATACACAAATAATCTGCTCACAGTGTGACACCATATATACAGAATCTACCTAGAGTGTGACATAAAACATGCAGAATCTACTCATAATGTGACATAATACACAACTAATCTGCTCACAGTGTGACACCATATATACAGAATCTACCTACAGTGTGACATAGAAAATGCAGAATCTACTCATAATGTGACATAATACACAAATAATCTGCTCACAGTGTGACACAATATATACAGAATCTACATAGAGTGTGACATAGAAAATGCAGAATCTACTCATAATGTGACATAATACACAAATAATCTGCTCACAGTGTGACACAATATATACAGAATCTACATAGAGTGTGACATAGAAAATGCAGAATCTACTCATAATGTGACATAATACACAAATAATCTGCTCACAGTGTGACACAATATATACAGAATCTACCTACATTGTGACATAGAAAATGCAGAATCTACTCATAATGTGACATAATACATAACTAATCTGCTCATAGTGTGACACAATATATACAGAATCTACCTACATTGTGACATAGAAAATGCAGAATCTACTCATAATGTGACATAATACACAAATAATCTGCTCACAGTGTGACACAATATATACAGAATCTACATAGAGTGTGACATAGAAAATGCAGAATCTACTCATAATGTGACATAATACACAACTAATCTACTCACTGTGTGATATAGTGCATATAGAATCTACTCATAGTATGTCATAGTGAATATATAATCTACTCAAAGTGTGATACAGCTCATATTTAATATACTCATAGTGTGACATAGTTCATATAGAATCTAATCACCTTGTGACAGTGTTCATAATGCAATCCATACACAGTGTGACATAGTTCATATAAAGTCTACTCATAGTGTGACATATGTCATATAACGTTTACACAGAATGATGCATAGTTCACAAATTATCTACTTGAAGTGTGACATAATTATGCTATATAAAATCTACCCAGCGTGCTACATAGTTCATAAAGAATCTACACAGCATGCTACATAGGTCACAAATAATCTACTCACAGTGTGGCACAGTATACATAGAATCAAGGAACGGTGTGACACAGTATACATAGAATCAACGAACGGTGTGACACAGTATGCATAGAATCAACGAACGGTGTGACACAGTATACATAGAATCAACGAACGGTGTGACACAGTATACATAGAATCAAGGAATGGTGTGACACAGTATGCATAGAATCAACGAACGGTGTGACGCAGTATGCATATAATCAAGGAACGACGGTGTGACACAGTATGCATAGAATCAACGAACGACGGTGTGACAGTACAGTATACATAGAATCAAGGAACGGTGAGACACAGTATGCATAGAATCAAGGAACGGTGTGACACAGTATGCATAGAATCAACGAACGACGGTGTGACAGTACAGTATACATAGAATCAAGGAACGGTGTGACACAGTATTCATAGAATCAACGAACGACGGTGTGACAGTACAGTATGCATAGAATCAAGGAACGGTGTGACACAGTATGCATATAATCAAGGAACGGTGTGACACAGTATGCATATAATCAAGGAACGGTGTGACACAGTATGCATAGAATCAAGGAACGGTGTGACACAGTATGCATATAATCAACGAACGGTGTGACACAGTATGCATAGAATCAAGGAACGGTGTGACACAGTATGCATAGAATCAAGGAACGGTGTGACACAGTATGCATATAATCAAGGAACGGTGTGACACAGTATGCATAGAATCAAGGAACGGTGTGACACAGTATGCATAGAATCAAGGAACGGTGTGACACAGTATGCATAGAATCAACGAACGATGTGACGCAGTATGCATAGAATCAACGAACGGTGTGACATAGTATGCATATAATCAAGGAACGGTGTGACACAGTATGCATAGAATCAAGGAACGGTGTGACACAGTATACATAGAATCAAGGAACGGTGTGACACAGTATGCATAGAATCAAGGAACGCTGTGACACAGTATGCATATAATCAACGAACGGTGTGACACAGTATGCATAGAATCAAGGAACGGTGTGACACAGTATGCATAGAATCAAGGAACGGTGTGACACAGTATGCATATAATCAAGGAACGGTGTGACACAGTATGCATAGAATCAAGGAACGGTGTGACACAGTATGCATAGAATCAAGGAACGGTGTGACACAGTATGCATAGAATCAACGAACGATGTGACGCAGTATGCATAGAATCAAGGAACGGTGTGACACAGTATGCATAGAATCAAGGAACGGTGTGACACAGTATGCATAGAATCAAGGAACGGTGTGACACAGTATGCATAGAATCAACGAACGATGTGACGCAGTATGCATAGAATCAAGGAACGGTGTGACACAGTATGCATAGAATCAACGAACGACGGTGTGACAGTACAGTAGACATATAATCAAGGAACGGTGTGACACAGTATACATAGAATCAATGAACGGTGTGACCCAGTATGCATAGAATCAAGGAACGGTGTGACATAGTATGCATATAATCAAGGAACGGTGTGACACAGTATGCATATAATCAAGGAACGGTGTGACACAGTATACATAGAATCAAGGAACGGTGTGACACAGTATGCATAGAATCAACGAACGACGGTGTGACAGTACAGTAGACATATAATCAAGGAACGGTGTGACACAGTATACATAGAATCAATGAACGGTGTGACCCAGTATGCATAGAATCAAGGAACGGTGTGACATAGTATGCATATAATCAAGGAACGGTGTGACACAGTATGCATATAATCAAGGAACGGTGTGACACAGTATACATAGAATCAAGGAACGGTGTGACACAGTATGCATAGAATCAAGGAACGGTGTGACACAGTATACATATAATCAAGGAACGGTGTGACACAGTATACATAGAATCAAGGAACGGTGTGACACAGTATGCATAGAATCAACGAACGACGGTGTGACAGTACAGTAGACATATAATCAAGGAACGGTGTGACACAGTATACATAGAATCAATGAACGGTGTGACCCAGTATGCATAGAATCAAGGAACGGTGTGACATAGTATGCATAGAATCAAGGAACGGTGTGACCCAGTATGCATAGAATCAAGGAACGGTGTGACACAGTATGCATAGAATCAACGAACGACGGTGTGACGGCACAGTATACATAGAATCAACGAACGGTGTGACACAGTATACATAGAATCAAGGAACGGTGTGACACGGTATACATAGAATCAACGAACGGTGTGACGCAAACATACACCGTTTAGTGTGTGCAAATAATAAGCAACGAAACACCTTGCAAGGGTTTCATGCAGTTTATTATTCGATTACATTTAATCACTCTAGTATACATTATACTGGAACAAGCCAACATTAATGGCCTCGTTCATTACAACTGTTCGTTGATCGACGATTGTCTGTCTCTCTAGCATATACCAGAACAAGCCAAGTCGTGATAGCGTAGTGGTAGCGCGCCCGGAGTTCGCGCCCAGATGTAGCAGTTACGATTGTGCCCTTATGCAAGGAATTTAAATTCCACATTGCCTCTTCTCTCTCCCTCGTGGCGATGGATTCTACCAGGAATGAGGTTTCGTAAGTTATTAATGTAAGTTGTAGGAACTTGTTTCGCAATCGAGCTAATATAAATTTGTTTAAACTAAGCCAAGTCGAAGGGCCAAAATCCACTACCTTCATTCGCTCTAGTAAATACCGGAACAAGACTACAGTAAGGGGTTCATTCAATGCAAGGACTTGTTGATGGACTTCCTTCATTCGCTCTAGTAAATACCGGGACAAGACTACATGAAGGGGTTCATTCAATGCAAGGACTTGTTGATCGACTTCCTTCATTCGCTCTAGTAAATACCGGGACAAGACTACAGGAAGGGGTTCATTCAATGCAAGGACTTGTTGATCGACTTCCTTCATTCGCTCTAGTAAACACCGGGACAAGACTACAGGAAGGGATTCATTCAATGCAACTAGTTGTTGATCGACTTCCTTCATTCGCTCTAGTAAATACCGGAACAAGACTACAGGAAGGGGTTCATTCAATGCAAGGACTTGTTGATCGACTACCTTCATTCGCTCTAGTAAATACCGGGACAAGACTACATGAAGGGGTTCATTCAAGGCAAGGACTTGTTGATCGACTTCCTTCATTCGCTCTAGTAAATTCCGGGACAAGACTACAAGAAGGGGTTCATTAAGGCAAGGACTTGTTGATGGACTACCTTCATTCGCTCTAGTATATACCGGAACACACCATGTCGACGGGCCTAATTCAATGGGGATGCATGTAAGTTGACTATTGACTAACTTCATTCACTCTCGTTTTATAAAATAATATTTTATTGCATTTTTTCCATACATTACATTACAATTATACACACAATGAAATACGTAGAAAAACAATATGAAATTATATTAGGATTTAATTTATTGCCAAAATAGCAACATAGCAAATTGGTTTGAGCCACAAGTGCTTTCCACATTATGAAACGGCTCTCCACAATACATCGTATTTACCGAAAATTCATTTTATGGCTACAATTAGTTTACAACGCATTTAAATGAATAAATGCAAATTACATACATAAAGATACATAAAAATACAATATCATCATTTATACAACGTACTCATGCAAGTGTGCCTGTGGTGCTTGTGTCTAGTGAACGACCAGAACCTCTCTTTCTATTTGCAGACTAAGCGTTAATTTGTAAACATAGACATTCTATATAGTATTTCAATAAATTCAAGTACTCTTGTTTTGTTGTTTGATTAATACTAGGGATTTATTATTATTGCTGTATACTATTTAATCAGGGGTTGGGCTCTAGTAAATACTATAACATGACTACAGGAAGGGCCTCATTCAATGCAAGGACTTGTTGATCGACTATTTTCATTCGCTCTAGTATATACCGGAAAATGCCAACAGGAACTAGTTTTGACTATGTTACAACCGTGCTTCTATGTTTATAACGGTATCAACGTTCTTGAATTAGTATACATATCATGTGCGTTCGTATATTAGTCATGTTTCTCGTCAATTCGAAACAGTATCATTCACATGTATGTAAAGTGACACTAGTGATACGTTTAGTAAGCAGACGGATATGTAGTCCAGTGGTAACACGCTGGACTGGTAATACAGGAATCGCAGGTTCGATCCCCCATCTGACCCTAATAAAATTAACTGTCTTTTAGATGGGACTTTAAACCGAGGTCTCGTGTCGGTGCTGTACACCGTGCACGTAAAAGAATCAGAAGAGAATATGGAATGGGTCTCTGTCTGTATCATTGCACTATCCTCCAAAAATCTAAAATGACTAATCTTTTCAGGAAGCGTCGCTCATATGGGCAACCGGTAGCGACGATAAATAAATGTAAAACACACACACAAGTTTAGTAACCACCAATTGCAACGTTATTATTGATATAAATCCATAATCCATAAAGGGAGGTAATTTACAAATAGTAATTTCACAAGGGAGTTGCGGGTAAGTCTTCCAAATGTTACCTAAAATGCGAAGAGCGCGTGTGTGTTTATTTATCGTCGCTACAGGTTTCCCATATGAGCGACGTTCCTGAAGAGATTAGTCACTTTAGATTTTAGAGGACAGTGCGAAGATACAGACAGAGATCCTCTGGTTCAGATACGTGCACACTGTAAAGCACCGACACGATACCTCGGTTTAGCGTCCCATATGAACGACGGTTGTTATTATTAGGGTTAGACGGGTTAGGGTGGTGTCGAACAACAAGCGATCCCTGGATTCATTGTCCAACGTGTTAATCACTGGACTACTGACACGTCTATATACTAAATATGGAACGAGTTAGCTCAAACCCCAAACATCCCACCACTATGGAACGAGTTAGTTCAAAGACCAAGCATCCCACCACTATGGAACGAGTTATCTCAAAACCCAAACATCCCACCACTATGGAACGAGTTATCTCAAAACCCAAGCATCCCACCACTATGGATCGAGTTATCTCAAAACCCAAGCATCCCACCACTATGGATCGAGTTATCTCAAAACCCAAGCATCCCACCACTATGGATCGAGTTATCTCAAAACCCAAGCATCCCACCACTATGGATCGAGTTATCTCAAAACCCAAGCATCCCACCACTATGGATCGAGTTATCTCAAAACCCAAGCATCCCACCACTATGGAACGAGTTATCTCAAAGACTAAGCATCCCACCACTATGGAACGAGTTATCTCAAAGACTAAGCATCCCACCACTATGGAACGAGTTATCTCAAAGACTAAGCATCACACCACTATGGAACGAGTTATCTCAAAGACTAAGCATCACACCACTATGGAACGAGTTATCTCAAAACCCAGGCATCCCACAATTATGGAACGAGTTATTTCAAAACCCAGGCATCCCACAATTATGGAACGAGTTATTTCAAAACCCAGGCATCCCACCATTATGGAACGAGTTAGCTCAAACCCCAAGCATCCCACCACTATCGAACGAGTTATCTCAAAACCCAAGCATCCCACCACTATGGAACGAGTTATCTCAAAACCTAAGCATCCCACCACTATGGAACGAGTTATCTCAAAACCCAGGCATCCCACCACTATGGATCGAGTTATCTCAAAACCCAAACATCCCACCACTATGGATCGAGTTATCTCAAAACCCAAACATCCCACCACTATGGAACGAGTTAGCTCAAACCCCAAGCAACCCACCACTATGGAACGAGTTATCTCAAAACACAAGCATCCCACCACTATTGATCGAGTTATCTCAAAACCCAAACATCCCACAAGTATGGAACGAGTTATTTCAAAACCCAGGCATCCCACCATTATGGAACGAGTTAGCTCAAACCCCAAGCATCCCACCACTATGGAACGAGTTATCTCAAAACCCAAACATACCACCGCTATGGAACGAACGAGTTAGCTCAAACCCCAAGCATCCCACCACTATGGATCTAGTTAGCTCAAAACCCAGGCATCCCACCCCTATGGAACGATTTATCTCAAAAACCCAAACATCCCACCACTATGGAACGAGTTAGCTCAAAACCCAGGCATGCCACCACTATGGAACGAGTTAGCTCAAAGACTAAGCATCCCACCACTATGGATCGAGTTATCTCAAAACCCAAACATCCCACCACTATGGAAAGAGTTATCTCAAAACCCAGGCATCCCACCACTATGGAACGAGTTATCTCAAAACCCAGGCATCCTACCACTATGGAACGAGTTAGCTCAAAACCCAGGCATCCCACCACTATGGATCGAGGTATCTCAAAACGCAAGCATCCCACCACTATGGATCGAGTTATCTCATAGACCAAACATCCCACCACTATGGAACGAGTTAGCTCAAAACCCAGGCATCCCACCACTATGGATCGAGTTATCTCAAAACGCAAGCATCCCACCACTATGGGTCGAGTTATCTCAAAACGCAAGCATCACACGACTATGGAATAGTTGGTTCTAAATCGAAGCATCCCGTCGCTATGGAATGAGTTGGTTCTAAATCGAAGGATAGCGTCGCTTTAAAATGAGTTGGTTCTAAATCGAAACATTCCGCATCTATGGAAAAATATGGTTCTAAATCGAAGCACCCCTTGCTATGGAATGAGTTTGTTCTAAATCGAAACATTCCGCATCTATGGAAAAATATGGTTCTAAATCGAAGCAACCCTTGCTATGGAATGAGTTGGTTCTAAATCGAAGCAACCCTTGCTATGGAATGAGTTGGTTCTAAATCGAATCAACTCTTGCTATATAATGAGTAGATTCTAAATTCAAGCATCCTGACCTTATAGAATGAGTAGATCCCAAATCCAGGTATCTATCTTCTACATAGTGAGTTAGTTATAGACCTGATACCTAGCAGACAAATGTCATAAAGATGTTTTATAGATGATTTGTGCGTGTGACGCCGGTAACCCAACCCAACGTTTCCAAAACGTTAAATAGCCGACGTTGTTGACAACGTCAATTTTTACGACCTTGCTACAACACTGTATTTTGGTCGTTAAATACTCGACGTGACAACGTCATGTTTGCAGCGTTTTAAAGACGTGGTGTGGTGTGGTGTATTCGTTGAATTGTGGTAGCTACTATGGCAACCGACATTGTAGCAACGTTAAATAGCCGACGTCGTGGACAACGTCATAGTTACGAGGTTGCTACACCGCTATGTGTTCGACGTCATGACAATGTTATTTTTCCAGCTTTAAAATACATGATGTATCACTTGTAATGTGGTCGTGACGTCGATAACCGACATCCTACGTAGCAACGTTAGTTATCCGATGTCGATGACGTTATTTTAAGTACGTTGTTTCAACGTTACGCATTCGACGTGGTGACAACGTCATATTGGAAGCGTTTAAAAGACGTGATATATTCGTTGAGTTGTAGTCACAACTACGGCAACCGGAATCCAACATTGCTACAACAATAGATAACCGGCGTCGTTGACAACGTCATTTTACGATGTTGCTACAACATTATATTTTGGTCGTCCAAAGAACGACGTTGTATCAATATTAAAATTCGATGTTGTGCCAATGGAATGTTCGAAGCGTTTGAAGTATGTTGTTTATTCGTTATATTGTGGTTGCGACTACGGCAACAAGAACCCCGAGGTTGTAGCAACGTAAGCTATCCGAAATAATTGACAACGTCATCTTTACGTTGCTATAACGCTAAATATTCGGCGTCGCGACAACGTCATGTTCCGAGCGTTAACATACGTGATTTATTAACTTGTATTGTGGTAGTCAGGTGGGTAAACTGTCACCTAAATAATTCTTGTGGACTTAACTCTCTGCACACCATTGACGTCAGGTGGGTAAACATTCACCGAGTGTATTCGTGTGGGCTTAACTCTCTGCACACCATTCAAGTCAGGTGGGTAAACTGTCACCGAATGCATTCGTGTGGGCTTAACTCTCTGCACACCATTCAAGTCAGGTGTGTAAACGGTCACGGAATGTATTCGTGTGGACTTAACTCTCTGCACACCATTCAAGTCAGGTGGGTAACCTGTCACGGAATGTATTCGTATGGGCTTAATTCTCTGCACACCATTCAAGTCAGGTGGGCAAACTGTCACGAAATGCATTCGTATGGACTTAACTCTCTGCACACCATTTAAGTCAGGTGGGTAAACTGTCACCGAATGCACGTTTTTGAGCATACCTCCATGCACACCACTGAAGTCAGGTGGGTAAACTGTCACCGGATGCACGCTTTGGGCTTAACTTCATGCACACCATCGAAGTGAGGTGGGTACACGGTCACCGAATGCACGCTATTGGGCTTAACTTCATGCACACCATTGAAGTGAGGTGGGTAAACGGTCACCGAATGCACGCTATTGGGCTTAACTTCATGCACACCATTGAAGTGAGGTGGGTAAACGGTCACCGAATGCACGCCATTGGGCTTAACTTCATGCACACCATTGAAGTGAGGTGGGTAAACGGTCACCGAATGCACGCTATTGGGCTTAACTTCATGCACACCATTGAAGTGAGGTGGGTAAACTGTCATCGAATGCACGCTATTGGGCTTAACTTCATGCACCCCATTTAAGTCAGGTGGGTAAACGGTCACCGAATGCACGCTATTGGGCTTAGCTTCATGCACACCATTGAAGTGAGGTGGGTAAACTGTCACCGAATGCACGCTATTGGGCTTAACTTCATGCACACCATTGAAGTGAGGTGGGTAAACGGTCACCGAATGCACGCTATTGGGCTTAACTTCATACACACCATTGAAGTGAGGTGGGTAAGCTGTCATCGAATGCACCCTTGTGGGTTTAACTCCATGCACCCCATTGGAGTCAGGTGGGTAAACTATTACCTAAAGAACGCATATGGACTTACCTATCTGCATACCAACCTAGTCACGTGGGTAAACTATTACCTAAAGAACGCATATGGACTTACCTATCTGCACACCAACCTAGTCACGTGGGTAAACTATTCCCTAAAGAACGCATATAGACTTACCTATCTGCACACCAACCTAGTCACGTGGCTAAACTATTACCCAAAGAACGCATATGTACTTACCTATCTGCACACCAACCTAGTCACGTGGGTAAACTATTACCTAAAGAACGCATATGGACTTACCTATCTGCACACCAACCTAGTCACGTGGGTAAACTATACACTAAAGAACGCATATGGACTTACCTATCTGCACACCAACCTAGTCACGTGGGTAAACTATACACTAAAGAACGCATATGGACTTACCTATCTGCACACCAACCTAGTCACGTGGGTAAACTATACACTAAAGAACGCATATGGACTTACCTATCTGCACACCAACCTAGTCACGTGGGTAAACTATGCACTAAAGAACGCATATGGACTTACCTATTTGCATACCAACCTAGTCACGTGGGTAAACTATACACTAAAGAACGCATATGTACTTACTTATCTGCACATGTGATAGTGCAGTGGATGCGCGTTCGCTTCAGGTGCGAAAGGTCCGGAGTTCGAGCCCCGCTGGGGCCGTTACGAGTGTGTCCTTAGGCAAGACATTTAAATTCCACGTTGTCTCTTCTCTCTCCCTCATGGCGATGGATTCCATCAGGAATGATGTCTCGAGAGTGATTAATATAAGTTGTAAGAACCTGTTTCGCAATCGAACTATAATAAATTTGTATAAACTACATGGTTATTTACATGATTCAGGTAGGTGTTTCTGGGAATGGCTGACTTATCTATGTCCTCATATGTAATGGTATTACAGTTTAAGCATGATGTTTGCAGATTTGCTTAGTTATGTGCAATTGTATTTGGTATTGTGTGTGTGTTTTACGTTATTTATCGTCGCTACCGGTTGCCCATATGAGCGACGCCCCCTGACGAGATTAGTTATTTTAGATTTTTGGAGGATAGTGGAATGATACAGAGAGAGACCCATTCCAGTCTCCTCTGGTTCTTTTACGTGCACGATGTAAAGCACCGACACGAGACCTCGGTTTAACGTCCCATCTGAAAGACTGTTAATTGTATTAGGGTCAGACGGGGGATCGAACCAACGATCCCTGGATTACAAGCGCTTCAAGTGCTACACGCCAAATACTGGCGGAGATGATGATTGGGCTTATTTACCCTCGCGTCCGCCGAACCATGTGGACGATTCTTTGTTAATGTGGTATTCATCTGATAATGTATTTCAAGTTGTCTATGTGTCCTAGGAAATGTTACACGATTGTAGGACTTTATTTTATTGACCTAAACATCCTTTTCGAGAAAATCAAATATTCATTTACATTGTTTAGGTGTAAGTGTTCCTGAGATTGGCTGACTTATCAATTCGTCGTATGTAATGGTAGAGCGTCGGATTTGGAATCGAACGGTCCGGGTTCGTGTCAGCTGTGTTGTATGTATAATTATGCGCTTTCATCCACGCCAACGAAAGTGATTAATATAAGTTGTTAGAACTTGCTTCGCAATCGTTGTAAAATAAATAAAGTTTAAACTTTAGTTTAAAGTTCATTCCAGAGTTTAACATGAGATGGACTTACTGATTTAGAGTATATTTCTAAACGTCTCGTAACTGTGACTAATTGATGTTAGCTCGCAATTTATAAGGAGTAGTTTCTTGTATAGATGGAGGAAATAATTCAGAAAGATAAATGAAATAGTCTCATAATTACTGTTAAACCACGTCAATGGACGGTAATAGCAAACGTCAAATATTGGCATTAGTCCAGGAGTCCCGTTGTCTCCTGCTTCAAGTAGCAGCGATTCCATCACAACCACGTGTTCTTATATTTGTGGACATGATCTGTTCTCATTCTGTAAAAGAAATCAAACGACTCGTGTATAAACAACATAACTACAGGGTATCTGTTATTAAGATCCATACCTTTTGAAAGAACTTAATATCAAAGTGAATATACAGTATCTTAGTAATTGTTGGAGTATCTTCACGAAAGGCATCAACCAAACTGGATGAATCGATCTTCACCTGCGATGACTGCAACAGAGACTGCCACTCAAGCCTACTCAGACACCACAGAAGATGTTCCTCAACAAGAGCGCAATCCATCGTCTCATAAGACGGACGGAGGCTGATGATCTTCACTTATAAAGAATACAATATAAAGGCCTTAACTGTATACTTGATTGATATCAACGGTTGTTCGATTGTCGTATGCGGCGTCCTCGGCTGTTGTGGCGTCCACATGCAAAATTCTAATATTAGCACCATACACGTATCTACGACTGATGAAGATACTCACTGCAGGCTGATTTATATACAGTGTGACAACCGTGGGAGATACATAAATTGGGCAGCACTGTTCTCAGAGCTAAGCCCCTAAGCATATACATTGTAAATAATTCAGTTTAAAATCATATAAATTCCAAGGAGCTGTGGACGAGCCATGACACCCGACATTTTTCGCACCTGGTTTCAATGGTGTGCAGTGAGATAAGGCCACAGATTTTCCTTAGATTACATTTTTCGCACCTGATTCCAATGGTGTGAAGACATATAACTTATATTTTCAATCAGATCGGAGATAAAAATTAAAGAGTATCAGTTTTATAAATTAAATCTTAAATATGGTTCAGAAAAGCCTTAGTCACTTCGGAATTCGCACACCCAGCAAACCTAAGCTGAGTGATAGTGTTAGTGAACCTGGGACACCTAAACGCCATAAAGTAGACTGTGACACTCCTAAGTCTAAAGTGAAAAGAAAATTCAGGTCTGAGTGGCTTAATGAATGTGAGAGGCTGGAAATGAAACAAACTGATGATCAGATTCTGTTGTATTGTACTTGGTGTAGAGATGCTAAAAAGAAAAATCCCTTCGCTAACAGTGGTAGCACGAACCTACAAAAATTACATGTACGTAAAGTACCAACATGCATATATTTGACTCTTGAACATTCCAGCTTGACTCTTGAAAATTCGTGTTTGACTCTTGAGATTTTGACATCAAGGGTCATTTACTCTTGAGTTTCAAAGTCTATTGAACGCCCTGATATAAGGCCACAGGTTTGCCTTAGATGACATTTTCCGCACCTGCTTTCAATGGTGTGCAGACAGTTAAGGCCACAGATTTGCCTTAGATGACATTTCCCGCACCTGATTTCAATGGTGTGCAGAGTACTAAGGCCAGAGGTTTGCCTTAGATGACATTCTTCGCACCTGATTTCAAGGGTACGCAGAGAGCGGTACTTTTCTATATATGAAAGGTTAATTGATAGTCTCTTGGTTTAAACATATTTATTCGATAATAATGTACATTACATATACATTGTATACAAAACGAAAATGGATTAAATCGGATGCTTAAAGCTTATTGAGATTGTCTCCCTTGATAGTCTCTTATAGCTCAATAACTGAGCGGCAGTATACTGATGTATTTACTCTAGTAGCTCATGGTGGTTGAGTATGCACTTTATTGTACAGACCTAAACTCTTCAGGAATCCACTAATTGAAGGTCCAGGAACAATATTTGGTTGGTAACACATTTGCCACCGACGGCGAAATAGCTGAAATGGCCACACCCCTTTTTGGGCCACGCCCCCTTAACGCCGTGACTGTATCTACAGAACCATTGGACCTAGGAGGTTGCCCGACTACTCAAAATTTGCGCAATAGCCACATTATGGGGGTCACAATACATTTTCATATCCAAAAGTCAATGGTTTTTGAGATAATTGCCAAAAACCGATTTCAACATGTTACGAACTACAATTGTATGATACCACCAAGGCCACAACATTATATGACACTTTATCATAACCTGTTATACCTTATATTTTGCATATATATATTTTATTTTGCATATATATTTTGCATCTTCCTATTTTGGAATTTAATTATTTGGATTTCTACACTTTTCGCCTTTACTACAGCCACAAAACGTCACACATTTAATGTTCCTGTCTCTGCAAGTGCACTTTTTGGTACTCATACATGCTCTTGGGCATTTGCATGGAGGAGGCAGGTCATCGGGCCTGCACGATACTGGCAGTATCACTGGTGTTATGCCAACGTCCGTTGCTTCATACCCATACTGGAGTGGATCTGGTTTGGTGACGGCAGGAGTTGGGGCTTGCAACCACATCTTACACTGAATATATGCTCGCTTTATGTGTTCTCGTAGCGTTGATGAACAGCACACAAGCTAGTTGAAATCCAGTTCTTTCTTGGAGTTGTGGTACTGCTCCCATCGATATTAATCGAAAGTGGAACAGTCGGTCTTCTTTAATCCAGACACAAGAAACTTTTCAGCATTGCTTGTTATCTGTGGTGACAGTTCTTCTACACCAAACCCTTCCAGTAGGGAGAGATCGATGGATGCTTTCAGGCCAGACAGCTTTGGACCCACCTTGCTGGTACTGTCGCAACCGCTGAGAGCATGAATGGCTGGGAGACACGACACCAAACCGTTGTCCAGTTGATCAACCAACAGGTGGACTTGTACAGTTTTCTTTGTTTTCCGGTTACCAAGCTTCACGTACATCTTTTGTAGTTGCCAGGTTGTGTTGAAGTGGAAGATGAGGTTGACAAAAACATCTGTGTCAGGCGAGTCGACCAAGACTGATTGAACCCCGTGTTTCACAACACCATCATTAATATGGAACATGATTCTGTCGTCGGCTTCTTCTTGGTTGCTTGAGAGCTCTGCGATCTGTGTTTCAGTGCCAGCTAACAGTTTCCTGCATTCACCCCCATATACTCCTCCAAAGAAGATTTCCTTGTCCGACTCGACATTCTGCAGCATCCACTTGAAGACATACTCCTGCAACCGAACTTTGTTCAACATTGAGCTCCAGAACATATCAAGATCGACAGGGAGTTTCTGATTGTCAGACCGAATGGTGATTGTGATTTGTTCTGAGGAACTTCTCTGTGCCCGTTCCATTTGCTTGATTGATGATTTTTGATAAACATCAAAAATAATGTCTATTCTTGTGGACACGGAGCCTGTAGCAAGAATCCTGTTGGAAAGACTCTCAGCCAATTCCCCGAATGTGTGAAGGCCCATCTTTTTCATCGGTAGTTTACGCACAAGTGCCATGAAGTCCACTATTGTCATCTGAGCGTCACTCTTTACATTGCTCGTCTCCTGTGGAAGGTGACTGACGAGTTCCCTGGCTAAGGAGGCTTTATCGGGCTTCTTCAATTTGATGCCATCTTTACATTCAGTGGTGAGGAACTTGGATGTGCTGGTCAATTCATACTTCAGGAGTTCTACCATGCTGTACCCTCTTTCTCTAGCATAGTCAATGTACCTATTCGTTTCCGCTGCATCCTTTTTCGCCATCGATTTCTTCGCTGTGGACGGAGTAGAAGTACGTTTCACGAAAACAGTCTTGCGGTTGGTAGGGATTGTATCATGTAGGTGCTTCTCCTTATCCTGAAATCTGGTCTCAACAAACACTTCATAACTCTTCTCACCAATTTCCAGGCATTCAAGTAATCCGTTGACAACCTCCTGGGGAATGTCAGCTCCTGTAGAGATGTTCTGAAGTCTGATTCCAGCGTCGAACGGATTGTTGATGGATTTTATGTAATCCAGAAGCGTCTTTGCACGAACATGGCCAATCTTCGTAGAACTTGGATTGAACTCATGGTGTAGGCTCAGCTCACTGTCATCTTTGTCTCCCAAGTTGCACCATTCCAGCAGCTGTGCCACATGAAGATCTTTCTCATGCTTTAGGAGATTCCATAAGGCTACTGCTTCTTTCTGTCTCGTCATCCCAATGATACATCCAGCAACCGTGGCGGGTTTATTGTAACACTTCTCGAGTGCCATGTCAAATCCTACTGCACTGCCTTGTCGGGGAGTGTGGTACATCACCCATCCACCATCTGTAAAGCATCTGTAGATACCCGGGAACTTCCTTTGTAGGTCCAGGCAATCTTCAAGGAACAGCGTACCCCATCTGCTATAGTTTGTCCGGCCAAACCCGAAGAACAAAGGCATGCACCTCCGCACAGCTGAAACGAAAAGATGCCAATCGCCTTGCCGAATAGAGTGTGTAAGATCTCTCAGGATAGGATACAGCTCATCCAGAAACAAGCTCCAGTACCTCACATTCTCATTACAGGCCGTTTCTTTCCATTCTGTGAAAGACTTCTTCAAGTCTGCATGTAAGATCTTGCTTTCTTCCCAAATCTCTCTGAACTCTGTATGGTCAGCATCTAAAGCCTGCTGCATCTTAGTTTCCATGGTCTCTATTTGCTGGTCTAATTCACAACTAGTACTGTCCTGGTCAGGTTGAAACTTCTCAAACATAAGAACTGTCATCACCTCTGCTACAAGACTCATTCCCTCCTTGCCTTTGCGATAGTGACCTCCAGTCATGACACTATTCTCTACAACGAGCTTGCCAAAGGCTTCAGTCTCAATCAAAGCCAGATCAATACCGATACAGCCTAAAAACTTCCCAAGGCAAGCGATGACAATCTTCTCCATGTGAAATGGTCCCATTCCAAGGAATATGTTACCAAACTGATCTGGCTTCAACAGCTGGATTTCCTTGGCGATTGCATACACCCCTTCATCAGACCACAATGCCCCTGACACGGCAGTCTTGACTCTAGTCTAGACTCTGGTCTAGTCTAGACTCTTCAGGAATCAAGTAATTGAATAATAGGAACAGGAACAGGAACAATTACGAATACTATTGTAGTGCGTAACATGCTGAAATCGGTTGTTGGCAATTATCTCAAAAACATTGAATTTTGGATATGAAAATGTATTGTGACCCCCATAATGTGGCCATTGCGCAAATTTCGAGTGGTCGGGCAACCTCCTAGGTCCAATGGTTCTGTAGATACAGTCACGGCGTTAAGGGGGCGTGACCCAAAAAGGGGTGTGGCCATTTCAGCTATTTCGCCGTCGGTGGCAAATGTGTTACCAACCAAATATTGTTCCTAGACCTTCAATTAGTGGATTCCTGAAGAGTTTAGGTCTGTACAATAAAGTGCATACTCAACAACCATGAGCTACTCTAGTAATTGTGAAATGTAAACATGTTTGTATTATTGAGACAGAAATAAAGAATTACTACTATAAATCAACAAATTCAGGTATATTACCGTTCATCCAAATCACTATAACGGTCGTGTCAGTCTTAACAGTAATGAGGGTGACATCCCCCCTCCCCCCTGAATCCCGAATACTTCTTATTGTTTCAATGAGTCCCGAATACCACCTTATTTTTTCGCTGAATCCCGAATACTTTTTAACCAGTTTAACACATTGAACATACCTGTTTATAATAAAAAAAGATAACGTATCATCATCTATGTTCAATCCAAAACTGCGCGCTTCAAACCTTTGTATGGTGTCCCGAATGTTTAATCGGCAGCAAGCCTCCAAGAACATTTTGTCTATTTACAGTAGTGCAAATGGTAAAAGTGTTTATAAGGGAAGTAACCCTGGACATTATCTAAAGTCCGAATAGATCGTATAGGTCCGTACATCAACACTTTACGTTTTATTCACATACAATCGCTTTCGAAGCATGTTTCGTTGTATTGTTGTCGTTAAATTGGTAATAGAACGTAGATTATTGTCCGAGAAAACAATTTATATTGGAAATATTGCGTACTGAATACCAAAAGATGTTTTGATTGCGTACCGCGTACGACGCTCTTGCGTCCCGAATACGGACTAAATAGGCCCTGAATCCCGGGTACCAAAGAGGGGGGGGGGTGTCACCCTCAGTAATTCTCAAGTTGTTACAATATGTTTTCGTTTTATTTAACAGTTGTTGAAAACACTATTTTGAAGTAGAAAATAATACGGTATTATATTATCAGCAAACAACAATCGAAACAATTGTCAATGTTAAATACACCATTAACGTCATTCTGCATATATTTATACATATCATTTAATAAAGAACATAAATAAACGGGGAGATAATGATTGCCCTTGTTTAACACCTGCATTACTTTTTAAAGTAGTCAGATAATGTCCCATTTATTCTAACACATGGCTGAGCACTTGTGTAAATATAGCATTTGTGAAGCATTGCAACGTATTGACTTTAACCACATCGCATATCTATGCACAACATCAAATGCTGTACGAAAATCCTCAAAAACACACTACAATTTCGTATTTTCAACATTAAACACATTGTTATTTATAGAGGCTAATGCAAAGTCACAGTCTAAAGTAAATCTACCCTTTCGCAAACTAAGCAGAAAATAAATTAAAATAGTATTAGTTTCAGCCCACTGTCGTAACCGAGTATCTAGTAGAGTTCAAACTGTTTTAGAACATATACTGGTGAGTATAATACATCTGTAGTTGTTAACATCATTTAAATTATCTCTCTTTGGAACTGGACAATTATTCTTTTTTGACCAACTCTCGGGGTAAATGCTATTTTCAAGCACAATATTAAAAATAGCAGTGTATCACAATACGTAGTATATATGTAAATAGGCGGAAGTGCATCCGGGGTTTTCTATTTTCAAACATATAATCGAATGTAGTCCTGTTAAATATAAGCATTTTTCTTCTTGTTCCCCCATATCTTGGTCTCATGAAATGGACCATACATAAATACGCACGCACGCACGCACGCACGCACGCACGCACGCACGCACGCACGCACGCACGCACGCACGCACGCACGCACGCACGCACGCACGCACGCACGCACGCACGCACGCACGCACGCACGCACGCACGCACGCACGCACGCACGCACGCACGCACGCACGCACGCACGCACGCACGCACGCACGCACGCACGCACGCACGCACGCACGCACGCACGCACGCACGCACGCACGCACGCACGCACGCACGCACGCACGCACGCACGCACGCACGCACGCACGCACGCACGCACGCACGCACGCACGCACGCACGCACGCACGCACGCACGCACGCACGCACGCACGCACGCACGCACGCACGCACGCACGCCGCACGCACGCACGCACGCACGCACGCCGCACGCACCGCACGCACGCACGCACGCACGCACGCACGCACGCACGCACGCACGCACGCACGCACGCACGCACGCACGCACGCACGCACGCACGCACGCACGCACGCACGCACGCACGCACGCACGCACGCACGCACGACGCACGCACGCACGCACGCACGCACGCACGCACGCACGCACGCACGCACGCACGCACGCACGCACGCACGCACGCACGCACGCACGCACGCGCACGCACGCACGCACGCACGCACGCACGCACGACGCACGCACGCACGCACGCACGCAGCACGCACGCACGCACGCACGCACGCACGCACGCACGCACGCACGCCGCACGCACGCACGCACGCACGCACGCACGCACGCACGCACGCACGCACGCACGCACGCACGCACGCACGCACGCACGCACGCACGCACGCACGCACGCACGCACGCACGCACGCACGCACGCACGCACGCACGCCGCACGCACGCACGCACGCACGCACGCACGCACGCACGCACGCACGCACGCACGCACGCACGCACGCACGCACGCACGCACCGCACGCACGCACGCACGCACGCACGCACGCACGCCGCAGCACGCACGCACGCACGCACGCACGCACGCACGCACGCACGCACGCACGCACGCACGCACGCACGCACGCACGCACGCACGCACGCACGCACGCACGCACGCACGCACGCACGCACGCACGCACGCACGCACGCAGCACGCACGCACGCACGCACGCACGCAGCACGCACGCACGCACGCACGCACGCACGCACGCACGCACGCACGCACGCACGCACGCACGCACGCACGCACGCACGCACGCACGCACGCACACGCACGCACGCACGCCGCACGCACGCACGCACGCACGCACGCACGCACGCACGCACGCACGCACGCACGCACGCACGCACGCACGCACGCACGCACGCACGCACGCACGCACGCACGCACGCACGCACGCACGCACGCACGCACGCACGCACGCACGCACGCACGCACGCACGCACGCACGCACGCACGCACGCACGCACGCACGCACGCACGCACGCACATCAATTAGTCATCTGCACTTGCATATATCCGCGACAACGAGCTGAGTGTGTATGGCGCGCACACACACACGCACGCACGCACGCACGCACGCACGCACGCACGCACGCACGCACGCACGCACGCGCGCGCGCGCACACACAAGCACAAATATTGACAAATGATCTACGACGTTCAATTCTTTAAAAACGTATACAAATAATTTCCGAACTGCATTTTCATTATGTAATTGCATTAACTTAACAAATTTAACCATATTAAGTATATGCCAATACTATTTCTTGATGTAAAATGTTCTTAAATCAGTATAAAATGAGCATTCAATAATAAAGTGATATTCATCCTCTGAAATGTTACTTACATTGCATTTCCTTTCAATAAAAGGTATACTTTGTGGGTTTTCCCACCTACCACATTCAATATATAATCCCGGAGTTCGAGCCCCACTGGAGCCGTTACGATTGTGTCCTTAGGCAAGGCATTGAAATTCCACATGCCTCTTCTCTCTCCCTCATGGCGATGGATTCCATCAGGAATGAGGTCTCGAGAGTGATTAGTATAAGTTATAAAAACTTATTTCGCAATCGAGCTAAAAAATAAATTTGTATAAACTAATATATAATCTATGTAATGACATTCTTAACCTAGACAAAGTAATTTGATATATTGTTTTACATTTGTTAACTCGGTAATATGGTTGAAAACTAGTAATCGATCTAGACTAGCATGCCAATCTTGTACATAATTGTCTTTACTACGTTGCTTAACAATATTAAGGAATATATTAAAATCACCCACACAACTATTTTGAGTGCACATCTTTACACCCAATATTCTTATACAAAAGTTTAAATGCACTCGTTCGATAGTTTTACCTTTGTTAAGACCACACACGCCTGGTGCATTATTTAGAATAAGTACGCACGCACGCACGCACGCACGCACGCACGCACGCACGCACGCACGCACGCACGCACGCACGCACGCACGCACGCACGCACGCACGCACGCACGCACGCACGCACGCACGCACACACGCACGCACTCACGCACGCACAACACAACACAACACAACACAACACACAACACACAACACACAACACACAACACACAACACACAACACACAACACAACACAACACAACACACGGATCTGTAGTCTAGTGGTTAACACGTTGGACTGGTAATCCATGGATCCTAAGTTCGATCCCCCGCCTGACCCTAATAAAATTAACAGTCGTTCATATGGGACTTTAAACCGAGGTCTCGTGTCGGTGCTTTACACCGTGCACGTAAAAGAACCAGAGGAGACTCTGGAATGGGTCTCCAAATATCTAAAATGACTATTTTATAATTCTTCATAATCTCTCCAGTGGGCGTCGCTCATATGGACAACCGGTAGCGACGATAAATAAACGTAAGATACACACACCGTCCACCATACATGTATGGATATAATATTCAAAATTTGGCATTTAATGTTGTTGTTTTGTTGTTGTTTTTTTGTTTTTTTATTTTATTTATACAAATTTATTTTAGCTCGATTGCGAAACAAGTTCTTTCAACTTATATTAATCACTCTCGAGACATCATTCCTGATGGAATCCATCGCCATGAAGGAGAGAAGAGGCAATGTGGAATTTAAATGCCTTGCATAAGGGCACAATCGTAACGGCTACAGTGGGGCTCGAGTGGGGCTCAAACTCCGGACCTTTCGCACCTGAAGCGAACGCGCATCCACTGCGCTATCACGACTTCCAACATTTAATGTTATTAGTAAATATCAACATTTATTGTGTAGACAGTATTAATCTATCTGAATGGTGTGACCAGAAATCTGGCATTTACTCAAACCTTTGTAATAATCATAATGGCGATGGCATTTTCGCCGAATCAGTTGCTATAGAAACTAATATTCCAAATTAGAAGTATTCTTGACAACATAATTGAAATATTATTAAATAATAGAAAATGTGTCCCTCATTGTTTCTCTCCTGAACTATAATAATGCTGTTCAAAAGACCCTAAGCGTCCACAGACGGATATGTAGTCCAGTGGTAACACACTGGACTGGTAATCCAGTGATGGCAGGTTCGATACCCCGTCTGACCCATATAAAATTAACAGTCATAATGTAATGCTGTTCAACAAAAGCTAGTCGTTTACTATTTAAAATATTTACATATAGCATTTACATATAGCATTTACATATAGCATTTACATATACCATTTATATATACCATTTACACATACCATTTATATATACCATTTACATATACCATTTATATATACCATTTACATATACCATTTACATATACCATTTACACATACCATTTACACATACCATTTACATATACCATTTAGATATACCATTTATATATACCATTTACATATACCATTTACACATACCATTTACATATACCATTTACATATACCATTTATATATACCATTTACATATACCATTTACACATACCATTTACATATACCATTTACATATACCATTTACATATACCATTTATATATACCATTTACATATACCATTTACACATACCATTTACATATACCATTTATATATACCATTTACATATACCATTTTCAGATACCATTTACATCGTTATATGTGATTTTGTTGAAGAATATCCATAAATGAGAGACATGGTAATGTCATGTGTATTTGTGGCCATTAGACTAGACCAAATTTTCAAAATTGTGCATGCTAGGGGCAAATTATAGTACAAGCAATTGGATGTCATATATAACATAATTTGTGTAAGCTGAATGCGATGCAGGTGTTTACCAAGCTGAAATATGTGTCCTTGACCTTGAAAAGGTCAATTCAAAATGGCGACCATTAAAATGCTTAATAACAACAAAAATAATTACTGTAACCTAATATCTATTACTTGCAATACATCTAATTTACTGTAATCAATACTATACATCATATAGACATAAACATGTTGCCCCTCATATGGTTTATGGTCAAGGTTAACACTGATATTAGCGATAAAAATGGTCAATATATAGTTAAATCTGTATGTACCGTTCTCGGTAGAACATACATGCCGAACGTTCACATTTCTTGCTATCCTTTACTAGTAGGTTACTCTAATGCATTACTCAACACATTTAAATGTATGGCAACTCTAAAGCATACTATGTGTACCTTGTATGTGCTGCTATATGCAGTCTCTAGTTATGCGTTGTCGGCCATTACAAAATGTTTATACATGGATCTTCACTCTGTTTACACACACATCAAAGTACAGTTCATGTTTGCTTTCCGGCATTTGCAACGAAAGGTTCTGCACTGCTGCTTACATGAACAATATATCATCTCTGTGCAGCTGGCTGGAATGGGACTTAATGACATCAGAATGGGCTGATGACCATGTTCCGTCTGTTTCCATCCCATAATCCCGGGATCCGGTAGAACTGGCACACTACACTGAGCGTGTCGCCATATCATGCTTTGGTAATGTCCCTCATTAGATGGAAGCGCAGCTCATCTTGTGTTGGACACATTGCTTCTGGTGTTCCATTTTTGGAGAACAGTAAAACACGTGTTTCATCAAAGCAATCAGTTTGTTGTATGTTGTATAGCCTGCACATAAATGCCTCTGCGGCCACCATAATGTGTTCATTGAGTTCCCCCAATCCTAAGTCAGTTAGCATTGCACCATGCTGCATCAATACGTTCCATGTTGACTGTTTGGTATGGTTGGAGATGTATGATGTCGTATCACTTCAAGTCAAAGCGTGAAATGGCAGCAATGCTGTTACAACGTCTTCGGACAATTTGTCACATACATCTTTTATTGGAATGTATCTTCTGTTCTTAGCTGTACCTCTCATGAGCCATAAGTGTTGACACTGTATCTGCTGGAAGTGTGAAACTAGGAGAAGAAGAACGTTCGTGTCCCTTGAAATGAAATCACTATGGTTGTATATGGAGTTTGCACAGCATGCACGATTAATCTCGTATTAGCCTCTTCATGGGATGACTTCAGCGTAGTTACTGTTGTTGCTAATGACGACTTTGCTTCCATTTCATCAGAGAACCCTCCAGAGGCAGCAATATCCTTGTCATGTGGCGCCTGTGATATAAACTCTTCTGACAAAAACCTTGCCAAGTCTGCTTTATTCTCAGGTAGAGCCATAACATTCTTCCTATTCTTAGTAAGAGGGACACCTCGGGCTTCAATAAGACGTCTGATGGGTTGAGCAGTCTTGGAGCGTCGAGTTCTTGTACTGGCTTTGATGGAGAATTCGCTGTATCTGTCAAACACTATATCAATATCTGGCCCCCATTTGTATGACACACTTTACAAATGTGTCTGCAAGATCTCCAAATGTATTGGCATCGACTGGTTTCCCTGATGATTAGACAAGCTGCTGGACCTTGTAATTCAATAGTTTCAGGACACAGGATGCATTCTGTGAGCACTTCCCCCAAGATAGATTTGCTTCCAGTACGAAGAGAGCCATTCATTTCAGCTAAGGATACAGGTACTGGCATCAATTCATGCATCATGATGGAACGTAAATCAACCTGTAGGCCTGCTTCATATGCTGTGATCATTCGGTGAAGAACACTCCTGTCTACCTTCAATATCGTCTGTTTGTCTGAAAGAAAATAGGTTCGCAAATGTTGCAGCATTCTGTTTTCGTAGCGAAGCATGGATCCCAACTTCTGGAATTAAAGTCCCCCTTATTGACAGCTAATCGCTCTTCTACAAATTTAGTGACTTCTTTCTGTCCATATTCTTTTACTCCAATAAGTGAACTTTGAATTTCAGCGGTTGCCAAATCTTTAGTGGCTATGTTTTACAATGATTCTTTGTTTGAGTCAGGAGAATCTCTGGAAAGTCGTAAACACAGAATTTCCGTCACTCTGTCACTGTTTTGTATTGATGTTCCACTCTCGGGAAGATGTATGTTACCTGTAAATAGGTTATACATTGCATATGTGTCTGATGCAAATTGGGACCTCAAGTTGTATGATAGTGTCCATCTGGAGAGAACTGTTGTTGATTGTGTAATGCCTACTATTTCACCACCTCGTTTGCCTGTGTCGTTTAACCATTCCTGAGCTTGATCTGGATCAACCTGATTGAAACGTGTATGGGAACGTTTTATAACAAAGTTGCCCATCATGAATTCACTTTTGATAGATTCAGGGAGCTGGTGCATTTCTGCTTGGTAAACTGGACCCCATCTAGCATAATTCAGGTGATCGTATCTCATGAGGTATGGCAACATCATACTGAATGATGTTAGATACAAGTCCCATAAACCATCACGTAATGCTCGTGTAAACATCAGAAAGATTGACACTAACTCCATGTATGTCCACCAAAAGGCAAAGTTGACTTTACTGGATTATGTTTGGATGTAGTCTCTTATTTCTCTCTGAAATGGATTGGTTGTTAGAATTTCAATCAACTGAATGGTGTGCAGTTCATCTTTCTCTAATTGTAATATCTGTTCATGACATTTTTGATCGACATTTTCTGTATAGGAAAGCATATCGGGTATTAAAAGACGCCACAATGCTTGTACCGTCAGCCTATGAGCTCGCATGCCCTTGTTGTATGCCTTCCCTGCTAGTGCAAGTTCCACTGGTCCCGGAGCTAGCAATCCACTCTCTACCCAAACGTCTGCTAAACCAGAGCCATCCATATGGTCACCTATAACTTTCAGATAATTCGTGGATACATGTGAAGTCCTCCAAGGCGTGAGATAAGTTTATGCTGGTATTCGGGAACTGTCCACTTCAATTCCATGAGCCTACAGTAAAGTGCCCGATCAACTGTAATGACAGTGTACTTTTGTCCAAAATGTGATGATATAGACATACATCTTTTCACAACCGTGTTCAAGGTATCAAGTTCATGGGCTGGGGCTAGAATGATCGGTAAATAATCAACTGTTGTCTGCTCCGGGTCATTTGACGAAATTGACTGATTGAAAATGTTCCACCCAGCTGTATGCGTTTGCACCTGATGGTGAAAATAGAAAGCTAGATCGGTTGCTTTTGCTTTCTTGACACACTCCTCATCTTCTGTTGATGTATCAAACCACGAATGGTGAACAGGTGTCGTCAAAACAGGCTCGCTCAAAGATGTGTTTATTCTCACTGGATGTAGTTCCTGTAGGATATTAGGAACATTCAGTACATGAGCTGATGATGTATCTAGGGTTTGAAGTGTTATATCATTCGACTCTCCACGTTGCCAGGATGCCAACTGAGTGGCATGAAATGTATTATTACCATCGAGCGTCTCATCAAGAATGTCAATATTGTCAGCTGTGTAGTGAATGAACTGGTTTATTGTAAGGTTAGTAGGGATCACAGCACCAGTTTCATGATCAAGGGACTTGCGTGTGCTTTCAGCAAGTGTCGTATCAACTGTAAAACCTGATTGTAGCTCAGGCAGTGACCTACATTATGAAATAATTGCACCAGGTGTTTCGAGCGAGTTGCCTGATGTAATGTACTTCCCAAGCCGATGTGTTTTGGAGTCCATTTCTTACCCCCACTCACACCATACACTAGATATTGAGCTACACTCAGTACTTTACTGCGATTAACTTCAACATTATTGCAATCGTCATCATTTGACCTTCAATTTCGCCTTGACCTTGACCTTTGAGGTTGATATTACAAACTTAAAAGATCATACAATATATGTGGTAACTAAATTATTGAACAACTACATATATGTACCAATGTGAACAAGATATAGTAAGTACAGGACTGTTATTGTTTTTTTGCTATTAAAATATATGTAAAAAATGGTCACCATTTTGAATTGACCTTTTGAAGGTCAAGGACACATATTTCGGCTTGGTAAACACCTGTATCGAATTCGGCATACCCAAATTATAATAAAACCGCTCGTTTACCAATTGTACTACGATTTGCCCCTAGCACTTTATCTAGGGCCATTTTTAGAAAATTGGTCTAGTCTAATATAACGTTCCGACTTTTGTAGCATAATATTTTATTATTGGAAAATGAAAATATGCACTCTTTAATCATCCACTCCTTACAATATCTCAGTGTGCAGTACCTTAAAGTAAACACATAAAGGGGCTTTAAAGGGACCAAGCTGTAGCATTTACATATATCATTTACATATACCATTTATATATACCATTTACATATTCCATTTACATATACCATTTTCAGATACCATTTACATAGTTATTGGTGGTTTTGTTGAAGAATACCCATAAATGAGGGACATGGTAATTTCATTTGTGTCTGTGGCCATATAACGTTCCGACTTTTGTAATATACACGGTGATGGCCCAATATACACGGTGTTGGCCTAATACACGACGTTGGCCTAATATACACGGTATTGGTCTAATATACACGCTGTTGGCCCAATATACACGGTGTTGGCCTAATATACACGGTGTTGGTCGAATATAAACTATGTTGGCCTAATATACACGATGTTGGCCGAATATAAACTGTGTTGGCCTAATACACGACGTTGACCTAATATACACGGTATTGGTCTAATATACACGCTGTTGGCCCAATATACACGGCGTTGGCCTAATATACACGATGTTGGCCGAATATAAACTGTGTTGGCCTAATATACACGTTGTTGGCCTAATATACATGATATTGGCTTAATATACACGTTGTTGGCCCAATATACACGGTGTTGGCCCAATATACACGATGTTGGCCTAATATACATGATATTGGCTTAATATACACGGTGTTGGCCCAATATACACGGTGTTGGCCCAATATACACGGTGTAGGCCTAATAGATACGGTGTTGACCAATATACACGGTGTTGGTCTAACATACACAACATTGGCCTAATATATACGGTATTGGCCTAATATATACGGTATTGGCCTAATATACACGGTGTTGGCCAAATATATACGATGTTGATCAAATATACACGACGTTGGCCTAATATACACGACGTTGGCCTAATATACACGGTATTTGGCCTAATATACACGGTATTTGGCCTAATATACACGGTATTTGGCCTAATATACACGGTATTTGGCCTAATATACACGACATTGGCCTAATATACACGATTTTGGCTTAATATAAACTGTGTTGGCCTAATATACACGGTGTTGGCCCAAAATACACGGTGGTGGCCCATTATACACGGTATTGGCTCAATATACACGATGTAGGACAAATATACACGATGTAGGACAAATATACACGATGTTGGCCTAATATAAACTGTGTTGGCCTAATATACACGGTGTTGGCCTAATATACACGAAGTTGGCCTAATATACATGGAATAGGCCTACTATACACGGTATTGGCCCAATATACACGGTGTTGGCCATACGGTGTTGGCCCAATATACACGGCATTGGCCTAATATGCACGGTGTTGGCCTAATATACAAGGTATTGGCCTAATGTACACGTTGTTGGCCCAATATACACGGTGTTGGCCTAATATACACGGTGTTGGCCAAATATAAACTGTGTTGGTCTAATATACACGGTGCTGGCCAAATATACACGGTATTGGCCTAATATACACGATGTTGGCTTAAATACATGATATTGGCCTAATATACACGGTATTGGCCCAATATAAACGGTGTTGTCCCAAAATACACGGTGTAGGCCTAATAGATACGATGTAGGCCTAACATACACGATGTTGGCCTAATATAAACTGGGTTTGCCTGATATACACTGTGTTGGCCCAACATATACGGTGTTGACCAATATACACGATGTTTGCTTAACATACACAACGTTGGCCTAATATATACGGTATTGGCCTAATATACACGGTAATTGCCTAATATACACGTGTTGGCCAACTATACACGATGTTTGTCAAATATACACGACGTTGGCCTAATATACACGACGTTGGCCTAATATACACGGTATTTGGCCTAATATACAAAGTTTGGCCTAATATACACGGTATTGGCCTAATATACACGACGTTGGCCTAATATACACGGTATTGGCCTTAATATATAAGGTATTGGCCTAATATACACGGTGTTGGCCCAATATACACGATGTAGGCCTAATATATACGTTGTAGGCCTAATATACACCATGTAGGCCAAATATAAAATGTGCTGGCCTAATATACACGGTGTTGGCCCAATATACACGGTGTTGGCCAAATATACACGGTATTTGCCTAATATACACGGGATTGGCCTAATATACATGGTATTAGACTAATATACACGGTGTTGGCCTAATATACATGATATTGGCCTAATACACACGGTATTGGCCTAATATATACGGTGTTGGCCCAATATACACGGTGTTTAGCCATCTGACTGCACTGATGTGTTAAACCCCAAGTGTGCTTTGGATGACAGTTTAGCAATATGACTTCAATGGTGTGCTGATAGATAATACCAAAGTGTGCTTTAGATGACAGTTTAGCCATCTGACTTCAATGGTGTGCAGATAGATAATACCAAAGTGTGCTTTGGATGACAGTTTAGCCACCTGACTTCACTGGTGTGCAGATAGATAATACCAAAGTGTACTTTAGATGACAGTTTAGCCAACTGACTTCAATGGTGTGCAGAGAATGTAAGACCACATAGTGCTTTAGAAGACAGTTTAGGGACCTGACTTCAATGGTGGACCGAGTGGTAAACCCCAAGTGTGCTTTGGATGACAGTTTAGGGACCTGAATTCAATGGTGTGCCGAGTGTTAAACCCCAAGTGTGCTTTGGATGACAGTTTAGCCATCTGACTTCAATGGTGTGCTGATAGATAACACCAAAGTGTGCTTTAGATGACAGTTTTGCCATCTGAATTCAATGTTTTGCAGAGAATTTAAGACCACATAGTGCTTTAGAATATCAAATTGTGCTATATATGACAGTTTAGCCATCTGACTTCAATGTTGTGCAGAGAATTTAAGACCACATAGTGCTTTGGATGACAGATTAGCCATCTGACTTCAATGGTGTGCTGATAGATAATACCAAATTGTGCTTTAGATGACAGATTAGCCATCTGACTTCAATGGTGTGCAGAGAATTTAAGACCACATAGTGCTTTAGATGACAGTTTAGGGACCTAACTTCAATGGTGTGCCGAGTGTTAAACCCCAAGTGTGCGTTGGATGGCAATTTAGCCATCGGACTTCAATGGTGTGCTGATAGATACTACCAAAGTGTGCTTTGGATGACAGTTTAGCCACCTGACTTCAATGGTGTACAGATAGATAATACCAAAGTGTGCCTTAGGTGACAGTTTAGCCATCTGCCTTCAATGGTGTGCGGAGACTTGAAGACCACATAGTGCTTTAGATGACAGTTTAGGGAACTGACTTCAATGGTGTGCGGAGTGTTAAACCCAAGTGTGCTTTGGATGACAGATTAGTCACCTGACTGCAATGGTGTGCTGAGTGTTAAACCCCAAGTGTGCTTTGGATGACAATTTAGCCATCGGACTTCAAAGGTGTGCCGAGTGTTAAGCCCCAAATGTGCTTTGGATGACAGTTTAGCCATCTGACTTCAATGGTGTGCAGATAGATAATACCAAAGTGTGCCTTGGATGACAGTTTAGCCACCTGACTTCAATGGTGTGCTGAGTGATAAACCCCAAGTGTGCTTTGGATGACAGTTTAGCAATCTGACTTCAATGGTGTGCAGATATATAATACCACAGTGTGCTTTAGATGACAGTTTAGCCATCTGACTTCAATGGTGTGCAGATAATTTAAGACCACACAGTGCTTAAGATGACAGTTTAGGGACCTGACTTCAATGGTGGGCCGAGTGTTAAACCCAAAGTGTGCTTTGAATGACAGTTTAGGGACCTGACTTCAATGGTGTGCCGAGTGTTAAACCCCAAGTGTGCTTTGGATGACATATTAGTCACCTGGCTTCAATGGTGTGCCGAGTGTTAAACCACAAATTTGCTTTGGATGACAGTTTAGCCATCTGACTTCAATGGTGTGCTGATAGATAATACCAAATTGTGCTTTAGATGACAGTTTTGCCATCTAAATTCAATGTTTTGCAGAGAATTTAAGACGACATAGTGCTTTAGATGACAGTTTATGGACCTGACTTCGATGGTGTGCTGATCGATAATATCAAAGTGTGCTATAGATGACAGTTTAGCCATCTGACTTCAATGTTGTGCAGAGAATTTAAGACCACATAGTGCTTTGGATGACAGATTAGCCATCTGACTTCAATGGTGTGCAGATATATAATACCAAAGTGTGCATTAGATGACAGTTTAGCCATCTGACTTCAAGGGTGTGCAGAGAATTTAAGACCACATAGTGCTTAAGATGACAGTTTAGGGACATTACTTCAATGGTGGGCCGAGTGTTAAACCCTAAGTGTGCATTGGATGACAGTTCATGGAACTGACTTCAATGGTGTGCTGAGTGTTAAACCCCAAGTGTGCTTTGGATGACAGTTCAGTCACCTGACTTCAATGGTGTGCCGAGTGTTAAGCGCCAAGTGTGCTTTGGATGACAATTTAGCCATCTGACTTCAATGGTGTGCTGATATATAATACCAAAGTGTGCCTTGGATGACAGTTTAGCCACCTGACTTCAATGGTGTGCAGATAGATAAACCCCAAGTTTGCTTTGGATGACAGTTTAGTCACCTGACTTCAATGGTGTGCTGAGTGATAAACCCCAAGTGTGCTTTGGATGACAGTTTAGCCATCTGACTTCAATGGTGTGCAGATATATAATACCAAAGTGCGCTTTAGATGACAGTTTAGCCATCTGACTTCAAGGGTGTGCAGAGAATTTAAGACCACTTAGTTCTTAAGATGACTGTTTAGGGACCTTACTTCAATGGTGGGCCGAGTGTTAAACCCAAAGTGTGCTTTGGATGACAGTTTAGGGACCTGACTTCAATGTTTTGCCGAGTGTTAAACGCCAAGTGTGCTTTGGATGACAGTTTAGCGACCTGACTTCAATGGTATTCTGAGTGTTATAGCCCAAGTGTGCTTTGATTCAATGGTGTGCCGAGTGTTAAACACCCAGTGTGCTTTGGATGAACGTTTAGCCATCTGACTTCAATGGAGTGCTGATAGATAATATCAAAGTGTGCTTGGATGACAGTTTAGTCACCGGAGTTCAATGGTGTGCCGAGTGTTAAACCTTAAGTGTACTTTGGATGACAATTTAGCCATCTGACTTCAATGGTTTGCAGACAGATAATAAAAAATTGTGCTTTATATGACAGTTTAGCCATCTGACTTCAATGGTGTGCCGAGTGTTAAACACCCAGTGTGCTTTGGATGAAAGTTTACCCATCAGACTTCAATGGTGTGCTGATAGATAATACAAAATTGTGCTTTAGATGGTAGCTTAGCCATATGACTTCAATGGTGTGCAAAGAATTTAAGACCACTTAGTGCTTTAGATGACAGTTTAGGGACCTGACTTTAATAGTGTGCCGAGTGTTAAAACCCAAGTGTGATTTAGATGACAGTTTAGACACATGACGTCACTGGTGTGCATATATGTAAGACCAAATAGTCCTTTAGATGACAGATTAGCCATCTGTCTTCAATGGTGTGCAGAGAATTTATGAACACATAGTGCTTTAGATGACATTTTTGGGACCTGATGTCAATGATGTGCCGAGTGTTAAACCCCAAGTGTGCGTTGGGTGACAGTTTAGCAATCTGACTTCAAAGGTGTTGTGATAGATAATACCAACGTGTGCATTAGATGACAGTTTAGCCATCTGACTTCAATGGAGTGCTGATAGATAATACCAAAGTGTGCTTGGATGACAGTTTAGTCACCGGAGTTCAATGGTGTTCCGAGTGTTAAACCCCAAGTGTACTTTGGATGACAATTTAGCCATCTGACTTCAATGGTGTGCAGATAGATAATACAAAATTGTGCTTTATATGACAGTTTAGCCATCTGACTTCAATGGTGTGCCGAGTGTTAAACCCCCAGTGTGCTTTGGATGACAGTTTAGCCATATGACTTCAATGGTGTGCAAAGAATTTAAGACCACTTAGTGCTTTAGATGACAGTTTAGGGACCTGACTTTAATGGTGTGCCGAGTGTTAAACCCCAAGTGTGCTTTGGATGACAGTTTAGCCATCTGACTTCAATGGTGTGCAGAGACTTTAAGACCACATATTGCTTTACATGACAGTTTAGGGACCTGACTTCAATGTTGTGCCGAGTGTTAAAACCCAAGTGTGCTTTGGATGACAGTTTAGTCACCTGACTTTAATGGTGTGCCGAGTGTTAAAGCCCAAGTGTGCTTTGGATGACAGTTTAGCCATCTGACTTCAATGGTGTGCAGAGACTTTAAGACCACATATTGCTTTACATGACAGTTTAGGGACCTGACTTCAATGGTGTGCCGAGTGTTAAAACCCAAGTGTGCTTTGGATGACAGTTTAGTCACCTGACTTTAATGGTTGTGCCGAGTGTTAAAGCCCAAGTGTGCTTTGGATGACAGTTTAGCCATCTGACTTCAATGGTGTGCAGAGACTTTAAGACCACATATTGCTTTACATGACAGTTTAGGGACCTGACTTCAATGGTGTGCCGAGTGTTAAAACCCAAGTGTGCTTTGGATGACAGTTTAGTCACCTGACTTTAATGGTGTGCCGAGTGTTAAAGCCCAAGTGTGCTTTGGATGATAGTTTAGCCATCTGACTTCAATGGTGTGCTGATAGATAATACCAAATTGTGCTTTCGATGATAGTTTAGCCATCTGACTTCAATGGTGTGCAGAGAATTTAAGACCACATAGTGCTTTAGATGACAGTTGAAGGACCTGACTTCAATGGTTTGCCGAGTGTTAAACCGCAAGTGTGCTTTGGATGACACTTTATCTTCTTTAATTCTCTCTCCGATATGTATTCTGCCATGATTTTACTTTCACTTTCAAATCATTAACATCAATATTCAATTCAGTTGATTTATTCAAAAATTTAAACTTCTGACACCAGTTTTACACTGACATGAATATTTTACAATGTGTACACAATATCATAGCAAACAAACACACAATAAGTATTACTAATCAAAGTACACCGTTGTAAGTGCAGAATATGCAAATACGTTTATGATATCAACACAAAGTACGTGCTTATGTGATAATAGCACACCCTATTCTACATAGTAGAACACTTTAATCAATATCAAGAAGTAAAAAATAAGAAACAAATATATCCAGTCTTGAAATGTTAATAAGTGTTTATTACTTTTCCAATACTGAAGAAATAAAAAATAAATAGAAAAAAAATGTCCTCCGTCAGCTGGGGTTGAACCTATACAAAGTGGGATAAATTTAAACCGTGGTCCAACACGCTAACCACTGAGCTATCTTTCCAATTGATTTTATAAATGTACAAAACTACCTGTCGTTACATTTATCCGATTATCGGATTTTGAAAGAGGTTTATACATAGTTCCGGTGTGACGTCACCATTCCTACCGTAGCTGCCATTTTGAATGGCAAAGTTGATCAGATATTATATATAGTAGCGTAATTTTGTTTTCTTCATAAAATATTTATTTTTCATCCCATCACCATCGTTCATACATTGTTGGAACGCTCTCAATGGACATATTTTTTGTATCATTTCACAAATTTCATATCAATAGCGAATACATAATAATTTACCTGTATATTAATATTTCAACTGTGAAAATAGACTTTCAAAAATAGGTGCAAGTTAAGTTCTTATAATTTATAATCCATACATCACTGTCCAAAAATAAATTAATATTTAAAAAGTACAATTTAATACCTTTAAAATCATACCAAATTTTATATTAAGAAACCAAAATTAATAAAGTTATTGCAATTAAAGTATTACTAGTAAAATCATGAAATTGCCGTTAATAAAACTTGCCAGTCAAAATGGCTGCCAAGATAAGATATTATCAGTGTTTTGACTGTTGTGGGAACTATGTATTGACGTATTCTTTCAAAATCAATAATTTAGAATTGAACAAGTACCGTGAATGCGAAAATTCTGATCGATAGATAATGTATTTGAAAATCAATCGCTCTTCAAATAATACTACGTATATACGGATTACTATGATCGAGTGTCAAATTCAATTATATTGAACTTCACAATGCCTCCAAGCACGTGTAACGCGGGACTTGCACGATGTGGAAAAAAGACTGTTGCTGGCCAAACAACCCGAATCTTTTCACAACCCGTATACATGTATAAATATTGCGTTTATTAATATTTGAACTTTCAAATATAAACAACCTTCCTGATCTCGATATACCGATCTAACTCTCTTTGACAGGTTTACCTGTCCTAGAAAGAAATAATATGTTCGAAAATCTTTATTATACACAAAATTAACCTTTGCTTCTGGGAAAAACAAATCAAGACGAGGATGATATTAATAAGTTTTAATGACCTACATACGTGTCACCTATTCAATAGATTTGAGTTAAACTGATATGCCCACTCAATCCGCCTTTCTGAATATCAACAACTTTACAAATATCAGACACGGAGGACATACCAGAATGACAACACTATAACCGATGCACAACACATCGGGTTCACAATATAGACCATACACGTCAAACTAATCTTTACAAATAAATTGTGTTAATCTACAAATATAACACAGTTAATGTTGACGCATATTACTCTAAATAAGTCTATATATATATATTATAACCAAGTCAAATTTGACAGAACCCATTGTGAATTACTGATGCATATTACCAATACAGCCGTATGCCATATATGTAGGAACAAAGTACCTGATGGTGATTACTATTTCACAATGGATCCTACCAACATGACAAATAATGTACTTAGTACATGTAGTAAGCAAACGTAAATTTAAGCAAGCCAATATTAGGGATTTTCACGGGTGGGCGGGTATCAAAATATTCGACAGGTGACAACAAAATTCATTCAAGTGGCGCGACATCTCGTGCACGAAACTATAAGGGTGCAAGGAACCAATGAAAACAGTCATCTCTAAATATTATCCAATGACTGAATGACACCAATATGACTGTTGCCTGACTGTAAAGATTAAGGTCTAACGACTTAACATGAGCAGTGCTTCAGTCTTAATTAAATATTTTAATGGAACTAAAATCTACCAATTAACCTTTGCTTCTGGGAAAAACAAATCAAGACGAGGATGATATTAATAAGTTTTAATGACCTACATACGTGTCACCTATTCAATAGATTTGAGTTAAACTGATATGCCCACTCAATCCGCCAAACTCCGGCCAAATAAACGCTTCCAAAACTAAGCAGGCAGCATTAATTAAAGCTGAATCCTTTAGTGTGAGAATACAGTTAGATAGTATGTAACTTTGTAACCCACAATGAATAACTTCAGAATATGCAAGGTAACAACAGCAAAACTCTCACTTTACGTTGTAGCTTAACCGAATTCAACAACAAATATATCAAACTACATGCAATCCTACCTTGTCTGTAGACATGTAATGACACAAACTGGACAACACCTATAAATTTACATGAACATACATGTGTATATATGTAATACTGTATAACAAGTTTAATATCACTACGCTACTCTGAACAATAGTGCTGAACTCAGACCGATGTCGTGTCAAAGCACCTGCACTTCTAACGATCAGCCCGGCGTAAAGATTAAGAAACTCCCACCAATTTAAATACATCTAATACGATAATGTAGAAATGACCCGATGATAAAAGTGTCCTAAACGACCAGAACCCTCCGTATTCAAATGCAGACCACCATCTAACTTGGCAAAAAGGTAACGCCTTGGCTGTCCCTTGAAACAAAAGGGACGATAAGTTCTAATAAATTTGAAGTGCAAATCCTTAGACATGACATTATCTAGGATACGATTGAATTCTTTAATTCGCCCATCTGTAAGCGCATGATCTACCGGACGTGGCAATATGGCAGAGATTATTATGTGTATATAACCACGGCGACGACGAATCAATGCAACCAAATTTGCAATGTCTGCAGTCATATGTGCCACCGAACTACGATTATTAATGTTATTCGTTCCCACATGTACTATGACATAATTAAACTTGGACAAGTCTACAAGCTTTTTGCCTATACACTGGCTTAATCTACCGATCGTGGCCCCCGGAAATGATTTCACCACTACTCCCTCCATCGGTGGAATGTTCTTAATGATGGAGTCGCCGATAATAATCACTTTGCGGAATTCTGTAACAATTAAACATGAACTCAACATTTGTATATGTGTAATGTAGCATGTCAAATAGATGGTAATAGAGGCACTATATAGTATATACCATAGTATATTGCAACACAAATCTTTAAGACCGTCGATACCTATTAACTACATGTATGCAGCCCACATACCTGTACTAGTAGAAAACGAAAATACAAGGTGAGAAAAAACTGTCATGGAACTTATGCTGACTTGTGAATGTCTATTCTGTTCAGATGGTGTCATCGTCCAAACTGAAACTTGTCTCTGCTAGGACGAAAAGCACAAGACATGACAGCTATTTTCAACCAGAATATTTGGTTTTCCTAACACAGTATACCGTAAACATATGTAATTCAACTGTTTTATTTGAAACAACCACCATGGCACTTATGCTGACTTGTGAATGTCTATTCTGTTCAGATGGTGTCATCGTCCAAACTGACAACAGAAACGTTTCTCTATAAGGACGAAACGCACACGACATGATAGCTATATTCAACTAGAACACTCAACCTTACTATAGTAACAGTATGTCAATTAAACATAGATAATACAACGTTTTATTAAACACAACTACTGTGGAACGGTGTTGTCATAATCCAAACTAATAATAGTACAAGGCAATTACGTTATCTCTTACATAGAGGAATCATCGTTAGTAATATTATTACCAATAAATCTAGACACTTTGAATTTATCCTGTAGTGAATATTGAATATAATTCTTGTATGCATCAGAGCGCCAGTCTCCCATTAATTGAATAAGATTACCTGGAATATCTAACCTGAAGGCAAGGGTAGCCAGACCTCTACGAAAGGAATGGGTAGAAAACTGAGAAGGTTCTAGTCCAATATCAACGATTACCGATCTCAACTTTGATAAAAACATACTATACGACACTGGTTTGCCGGAACTTAATATAAACAAGGGAGACAACTCTTTAGCTGGAACTTGTTTGATCATATGCTTGAAAGCGGAGACTGGGCACAAACAACAATCAGGAATAGCTGTTAAAGGAGTTCTTAGAACCCTCTCTCCCGACTGAATTGTTTTAGTCCATCTCATGGACACTATCAAGTCCTTCCCCGAGAATTCGATATCCTTTCTTAACAAGAATTTAGGATTCAACAAATCCTTGCTAGAGGTAGGTACCAGATTTGATTTTCTTGCCATGAGAAAGAATGCAAATAAAAACAAACACCAGAAAGTAGTATCGTCTTTGTTGGAGACATTCATCACTAAAAATATTTGTCGAAGAATATCAGGAGTTATGGGCTCTGCTCGTTTTACCATATGTAATTTTAGCTTTGATATCCCTTTAATTGTTAGATTAACCAGAAATGTGTTTATCTGATCAATATTAAATCCCATTAACAAGTGTAGGATCCTGATACCACTTATATAATTCCTGATGGACTCTGTAGATTTGAAGGTTTTACCAAGAAATTGGGCATATAACTGTAGTGTCAGTGTCGACACGGGTAAGAAATCCAATCTAAAGTATGTGCAAAATAATAAAAAAGATTCCCACTGTATTTTGAGATTTTTTCTCGAGCTCACTGCATAAGCTCGTCTGTTAGAATCCCTCATATCCCTCTTCAAAACACTCAACTGATTCTCTGAAAATACATAACATTAAAAACCCACATAGACTAACTGAAGTCTATACTAACACAGGGCCACAATTACTGAATATGTTCAACACAACTAAACAAGTCTACAGCGACTATTAAAAGTATTTACGAATACACCCCCTGATCCATTACCATTGTATTGCTATGTTTATCCTTGTACTCGTTACTACCAATCGTTAGACAACACAAAATCTGCTTCATTGACAATCCACTCTGTTAAATTAAAACCCTTGGTCAAACTACGGAAATTCAACTCATGCTTTTCCCCTACATGCCATCTAGATAAATGATCGGCTATGCGATTCTCTTCAGATGACAAATGCTGGGCCCTAATTTCAAACTCATTGATAGCTGCATAATAGCTAATTTCCCTGAGACAACTCTGCAACCATGGACATCTAGCTTTACCCGTGTTCAGTGTGACACAAACAGATTGATTATCACATAACACGACTATCTTCATATGTTGCAAATGCTGGCCCCATAAATGAAGACATAAAACTAAAGACAGCATTTCTACAGCTCCAATATTTAACCTTTGTCTTAAAATGTGTTCGGGAAAGCGAGAATGAAAGAAGTGTCCATTCCAAAATCCACCGCAAGCTTCCAAGCAAGCATCAGAAGAAAAAATTGCATCAGGTGATGACCAATTTCCAAGTGACATAAGTGAAATGCCGTTATACTTTGGTAAAAACGTATTCCACCACAAAATGTCCCTCCGTACCTGTATCGGGATATCATGTCTATCCTGTTTTTCTAACATATACAACTCCCTAAGCCAATTCAACAGACGACTAATAAACACTCTACTGGATTTTACACAAGCTCCAATAAAATTCAATTTCCCTAACAGTGCTTGTACAATCCTATATATATATACTCAAGGTAGCTTGATCCTTATTCAACCATGTTTTTAGTAGAAATCGAATTTCCTTCATTCTATCAGGAGTGATTTCCATTGACATTTGTAATGTATTAAATAATACACCCAAAAAGGACATTATGGTAGAAGGGGGGCAACTCTTATTTACTGACTCCTCAATACCACACTTTTCTAAGACACTACCTAATATACAGTATGCGGTTGTTGCCAGGTCTGGCTTCTCGACCCCTGCAAAATCATCCAAGTAATTAAGGTTAGCAATTCCTAGATTGTACATGATAAAAGCCACTGCATTAGTAACCCGTTGACAAATGGCAGCAGCACTACGCAATCCCATAGACAAAACTGTATCACAAAATATATGTTTTTGCCATACATAAGCAACTAAATTATACTGAGATGGACAAATATTTATTTGTCTATATGCACGACACAAATCTTTCTTGAACAGTAAACAACCTTGCCCTTTCGCCAGTATAAGATTGACAAAATCATCCACTTTTGGAAACAACAAATCTACACACTCGCCCAGATAATTATCCTTGTCTATAAAATTATTAACTGCATTCACAGTGGAACTACTTAGATCTAAAATAACTCTACGATCTGTCACAGCTTTTTTAGGCACCGAATTTAATGGAGATATGAGTAAGTTATGTGTAAACGGGTTGTTCTTGAAGGGACCAATAATCGCACCACAGTTCATTTATTTGACTAGATAATTTCCTATTTCTACTGGATAATCTGTAGCACCTTTATAATTTTTATACTTCCAAATTTCCTTAACAGGTAACATAGTATCTTCATTACCCGTAAAGCCCAATGGAAAACCAAATTCTATCAAATCACAAACTAACTATCATTGTAATCATATAACTGCAACAAGGAACGCAAATATTCTGTATTAATTTTTTCATTCACTCTGATGCGACAGCTTTCAAAATTGTATTTCCCGGATCTTTTGACCTGTTCATGCAAACTAATTTTGTCTTCAACTAACGAAAAGGAGGGGCACCCTTTTATGTTGGAACACGTCCGACAGGAAATATGGTGATCTGTGATATGTGGACACTCTTGAATATGAGCTGACGCTATACTGTCCTTTTTAAAACAAAATGATGGGATGAAGATATCTTCTATTTTGTGCTCATTTGACCATTTGTCCATTAATGATCTATGTCATGCCAACGTGTGCGGGCAAGCCGTGGAGCTTTCCGGGTGTGCCAGTTTAACTTTGTCTTTCTGCCAGCAGGTTGCACAGATATGTTGTGCAAACTTACGATTACCTCTAATAACAGTGGTGTGACTAAATTTATGATCACACCTGTTCCTTTGATATAAGGAGCAAAACCAAATGTGGGAATCTGCATCAACTTCCGGAGCCAGTTTGTTAAAGGTATTATAGGATGTGACCCCCGAGGTTCTCTTATAGGGCTTGGCACTCTGATACATAGAAGATCTTCCAGCTAACCTATTTAACAGCACAAATTCAAGATATGTGAAGTCATCTGACCAGTCTTTTTCACCCAGTTCAATTTCTCTGAGCACGGCTGCATAATATGATTTTAAGCTTTTGAAATCATGCGATGTATTTAGGTACATAATTCTTTTTAATAAGGCAATACGGCCTCTAATCTTTTTTAAGCTGCACTAGCTCGTTCAACATTTCCGCCGTTTCCGCATCATCTCCCGACTCCGGATCACTTTCTGGAAAACAACTTGGTAAACCTGGTTTTTCCTCACCCACTGGAGAAAAACCAGATTCACCTCGATCCGCCCCATCTTTACAAAGTTTAGTATGCGACTCATACTGAATCCCGTCACCATGATGTAACTGTTTGTAGTCTACACGACCCCCGTTACGTAAATTGTGTGCCATAACTAGCACACTTTAGACAGTTTATGACGAAATTAAATACAATACAGCTGAACTGTCTGCTAAAGAGCAATTAATAATAATGCAACTAGATATGGTCAATAATCAATTTTTCAAATGAAAAGCCGCTAAAGCGGACCCGTAAAGGGCCGAACTAACGTTTTAACTAACGTATTCCTTTTTGATTATTCCATATTAATATGTTGCAAACCGAAATAATTATAAAAGCTCCAATTTTCCACAGAACACTACCACACAATTACGACTCAAGTATCAAAATATTCGACAGGTGACAACAAAATTCATTCAAGTGGCGCGAAATCTCGTGCACGAAACTATAAGGGTGCAAGGAACCAATGAAAACAGTCATCTCTAAATATTATCCAATGACTGAATGACACCAATATGAATGTTGCCTGACTGTAAAGATTAAGGTGCTAACGACTTAACATGAGCAGTGCTTCAGTCTTAATTAAATATTTTAATGGAACTTAAATCTACCTAATAAAGACTTGTGTACTGTATAAACAAAGGGCACAATAATCTCTGTCACACTCTATGGACGGGCGATATCTGGGTCAATAATCTACCAATACACCTTTGTAGACTACATAAACACTGATCAAGCTATATATACTTTATATGACATACCGAAATAGAATACATACATACATACTACCGTCTCCGTGGTTAAGGCGTCCGCCTACGGAGCGGGAGGTCGAAGGTTCGAATCCCGTCAGGGGTTCGTTCTGATATGGCCGGTTGGTGAGCCGCCAGCTAGTTAAATAATGGTTACCGATTGCCTACCAGCCTGGCGCCTGGCATACAAGCATAGGATTCGGGAAGTACTGATGTTCATAAAAAAGAGGTGTCAGATATGGCTGGCCCTTTAAATAGGGGTGACACTATAATAAACAAACACTTTACTTTACTTTTACTACAATCGGACAACGATTAAATGGGTCACTGGTCACTGCTGAAAGAGGATTAGTATGTACGACACATGCAGTGTTATGTGTATTGTGTTGTGTAGTCCTAGATGTTTACGCTGTGTATTTATGTCAAAACTGACTTATAGAAAAATCTATGAAATACAAAAATAGGACAATGATATACAATATAGATAAATAAATTTGATCTCACCACACCATCGTCAATGAGTCGTCCAATATGAATCACACAAATAAGTCACACATTATTAATGTAACACTCTATCACAATAACTGTTAGCAAGTCCATGCTGTTCACATCTAGCGATGAACGATCCTGATGCTGACGATTGTTGCTTGTTGATATATGTATAAATCCATGGGTCCAAGTAATCACTGATAAGCATAGTAAGTTAGTGTGCACACATTAAATCCAAAACGTCGTACCCCGGGTATCCGAATCCGTGTAGATCTACCATGTTGATACTGATAAACATATATTGTCCATTTAGGGATGTGATGCTGAGAGTATCTCATATAAAACATCTTCAAGTGCTGCGATTTCATTGAGACGCGGTCTAGACGAGCTGCGACAAGGTCTATAGGTGAAGTCGAGAGGCGAAATCTAGTTTGTAGAGGCGATATCTAGAGTGGAAGTATATAGTTGATTCTAGAAGAGAAGCATAGAGTCGAATCTAGGCGAGGCGCACTAAGTTGGGTGCCATTTGTCGTAGACCGCCGGCGAGCACTAAGGGTTTGGGGGTCGAGATCGACAAAGAAAGAGGAAACTCTTTTATTAATGTCTACTGCGCTTTATTACTCGCAATCCTCCAAGCATTCCGAGCCTGTTCCATCGTTTCTCTCTCTGTCTCTATATATCCCTCTCTGCAACCAATATATACAAATATACAGTTTCATACTTATATACATCACATAATCTACAATCACATAAGTTATACAATATCATCAGACATATATAATGACGACAATTGCATTGACGAATTTAAGAAATACAATATACGATGGTGTAGTTTAAGTTAGACAATGAAAATCAAGTCTTTACATCTGATCGATATTTCTCAAAAACTAACAGGTTATCAGTCAAATGTACATGAATGATATATTATCGGGATGGTAGTCAAAAAGAGTAGCAATAGTTACCTGAAGGTATATATATATATATATTCCTACATAATATGGTTTATTTGTAGCACAGAATTAATGGCGTCTTGTTTATGTTTTGTGAAAATGGCGGATGACTCATATGCATGCAGTGATTGGTTAGTAAAGAGCACGTGCTTAAATATTGTCATGTGTCAGGTCAAATGTACGTGTCACTTATGTTAACTATTGGTCCAAGGTAAATAACTAAAACTATACTACACTGTACTACATATGCTACGTTACAAACTAACTGAAAGTGTTACAACGTTTTCAACTCACTGCTTCAAATAGGGGGCAAAAATGACAAGCGAATATATTTGTTCAAAGAGTTTGTATTTATTAACAACAATTGCACCCTACGACACAGGCACAATCTACATAGGCATATTCAGGTGGGTGCTCAGGGGTCTAGAGCATCCTCATTAATTTCCAGCGTCATTAATTTTAGTCACATTCATTTCCTATAAAATCGTTGCACCAGCACCTATCCATCCCAGCCCTTCCAGCAGTGAAGACAAATTAAATAGGACATTATATCTGGCCTCCCAACACCCCTTCTAGCCAGCCGCGTTCCACCACAGTGAACATACACATATATACACTGAACCGAATTTCTAAACGTCCACCTAATAAATTGTGAGTTTAGGGTAACGGGTCTGTGTATTAGTCCAAATATTGGTAGTCTATTGTTATCCACCATGCTCTATCAATGTACACTAAGAAAACACCAATTTATTGTCATGGCTGACCAAGTGGAACGGAACGTTCGAATCCTAAGTGTTGGCATGAGGACCACGTGCACGGCATGGTGAGTGCTCAATTTGATTGCAATTTATTCTATGTGCGACCCGTAACCGAAAAAACAGAAAATATGGCGAGAATGACCATTGAGGAAAGCGGGCGAGCCGTCGGTATGCTTGATACAGGCACTTCTATCAGACAGGTATGTTCAGCGTTGTAATTAAATTCGATATTTCAAGTACATTTTGTAATGAATCATACAATGTCATATTTTAATATCATTCTAAATCATTTCCATCTTGTTTCCAGGTTGCACGACTTTTTAACAGACGGCATTCTACTATGGTCTTTACTTGTTGATTGTCTTCAACTGTTATACAACATCAGGTGGACGTTTAGAAATTCGGTTCAGTGTATAAACAAATCATAGATAATCACACATGCACATACATAACTCATAGATAATCACACATACACATAAACAAATCATAGATAATCACATATATATATAAACAAATCATAGATAATCACATATATATATATAAACAAATCATTTAATCGAGCGATGACTATCGAACCGTTTGTCCGATCGCCGCCAACATTTGCACAAATGTACCTATGGTCGGGATCTACTGTATAAAAGCGAATAATTACCCCGTAATTACGCCTACGTTAATTAGAGATCGTAAACAATAGAACACTTTAATTAGGCGATAATTCTCGATTCGTTCGTCCCTTCGTTGCCGAATAGTGTACATACTAGGATAGGATTCCGGTTGTGAAAAATAGACGGTTGTTTATATTTTGCGGAGAGATATTGTGATTTTGTAGTTTTATGGGACGAATTTGGGCTAGTTATTCCCAGGAGGCTATAGTGTGGTGTTATTTAGACGTTGTGTGGAATTCTGAGTGATTCTATCAGGAAACGGTGAATTTTTATAGATTTATGACTTTATTTTACTACCTGTGATGCTATTTATAGTAACAGTATTGACACTTATCGTATTGGATTTCTCGTTCAGTAATCGCCTTTGTGTGTAACCTTCACCTGACGGTCGATCCGTCACGCTTGACTTAGCCGCATGCTAATCCACATGCTAATCCACACTAGGAGTATACGACGTGCGTTCCACCTGTATATCTTACCGTACTTTACTATTATAGTCTGATTATCGCGACCAGAAACTCCATTGGACGTATTATACTGCTGTTCTTAATATGTCAAACCAGATAATTAACAACGGTAACGACGCAGAGGCTTTCGTGGAGTCTGTGATGAGTTCACAGCGATTTACGAAGGTTGACACTCCACTGATAAGGACCAAAAAGCGACATCGTTATGCACCCGGATCCGCGGATGGTGACACGGACTTGGAATTAGAATCAACTGTGAAGAAGCCTCGAGTTACGAAGACGACAAGGCGTACATTGTACGAGTCTCCCAAAAGATCACCTACCATTGTCGTAACCGAGGCGGACGTACATGCGGATTCGAATCCCTCCGTGGAACAACTCATCGGAAAATTGTCAGCTGATATGAAAATGATGTTCATGGCTCTAACCGAAAGAATGGAAAAGTTGGAATCTGGGTTAGAGCAGCGCATTTCCAACAAGGTGGCGCAAATACTCGATAAGCGGGTAAACACTGAACTGAGCCGAATCCGCAAAGATGTTGATAATCGTCTGGATGACTTCAAGGAGTCAGTGAAAGCCGAGTTTGTGGCGGATATAGACGAGTTAAACAACAAGATCCAGAATATTAACACTGGCAGTTCCGGTAACTCTGCCTCTGATTCAGATATTTCCCTGAATATCGTTATCAGGAACTTGCCCGAATCACCCAGTGAAAATGTGATGAGCAAAGTGAATGCTCTTATAAAAGATGGCTTTCATGTGAAAAATGTATCTTGTGCCAGTGTAGAGCGTAAAGTAGTACATAGTGAAACAAAAACTGGTCTAGTTATTGCTAGGTTTCATAATCATGAAGATAAACTGAAAGTCATGTCACAAAAAGCGAAATTGAAGGGCAGCCGTAAGTACGAAAAGGTCTATTTGAACCACGATCTATCTCAGATGGACAGGCTTATGAACAACAATTTCCGCACTATACTAACTGCATTGAAATGCAAGGATATTAGTATGCGTGGTTCTCGTGTAGTGCAGGTAAAACCAGATGATCATTCTCGAGACAGGTCTGGTCAATCGGGCACAAGTGGCTATCAGCAATCACGTTATCGTAATAGTAATAACTCAAACCAAAGAGCTGGCAGACGCGACGATACTGTGTACACTGCCAGGGGAGGTAATTACAACCGAAACGAGGGACAACGCAGAAACAACAATATTCACATCCGACGAAGATAATTGAAAATCGGGTTTTGGAATGTCCGTGGCTGGAATTCTAATGCCGATTCTGATAACTCTATTTTAAGAACTTCTTGTGTTTTAGACAGTAACTGTGACATTTTAGGCGTTGCAGAGACGCACCTTTTAAACAATGACATTTTAAACATTGACGGTTTCCGCTGGTTCGGATTAAATCGTAAACATGTGCATACAAATGCTAAAACCGGCTCAGGTGGTGTTGGTTTTCTCATTAAAGATGATATATATAATGAATTTGATATACATGTTCTAGATAACTCATATGAGGGTATATTCTGGTTAGAATTATCTCATAAAAGTGATAAATTTGTTTTTTTACCTTGTGTTTGTTATCTGCCACCCGAGAATTCATCAAGATACTTCGATGTTAACAGTTTCTATGACAATCTTATGGCAGACATTTATAAATACCAGAATAGAGGTTTAATATGTATATCTGGTGACTTTAATAGCAGATGTGGCGAGCTCGAAGATTACATCAGTGGAGTAGATAGTGTACCCGGCCGAAATGTAATTGATTTTAAAACAAATTTATATGGGGAACTATTTACTGAGTTTTTAATCAACACAAACATGTGTATGTTAAATGGACGAAACGGCACTAATAACGATTTCACATCTATTTCTGTTAAAGGTATGTCCGTGGTTGATTACTGCTTTGTAAGTCATGAAGATTTATCAAAAGTATTTGATTTTACTGTGAATAGGACATCTGACCTAATAAGTAAGTCTCATCAGCTAAATGTGCTTGCACCAACTAGTGTGCCTGATCATTCTATGCTCACCTGGAATATTGATATTAGTGCAGTTTCGACCGTTTTACATAATAAGGATGATGATTGTTGCAGTTCGTATGATAAATTTGATGTTAGAAATGTTACTCATTCGTTCTTAACTGGCGAAGGGGTTATTTATGAAGTAAATGTTGTTATTAATAGGTTAGAGCAAGGTATAAGGACTCAAAACCAGATAGATGTTGCTTACAGTGATTGGTGTAACCTGTTAAAGACAACTATGTATTCGTCGCTACCATACAAAACTATATATCCTGGTGTGAGCAATAAAAAATGCAGACCGGGTAAGGCATGGTGGTCTGAAATATTGTCTGACCTATGGTCAGCAGTTTGTGATGCTGAAAGAAACTGGATCAACAGTGTTACAAGTAGTGATAAGAAAAAATTAAAACTTGAATATATAAAAGCCCGAAAAGAATTTGATCGTCAAGTGCAGAGGTCGAAACGTCTTCATTGGTATTCTCTGCAGAATCAACTGCTAACCGAGTGTAATGTAGACCAAACTAATTTTTGGAAATCCTTTGGGAAAATAGGAATCGGTTTCTGTAAAAATAAGCAACTTCCGATGGAAGTAATTTTAGAAAATGGTTCGACCTCTACACAAACAGAAGACGTTCTACATAAATGGAAATCAGATTTTAGTGTACTATTAAACCATGTTAATTCTGATACTGTACCTTATGCCGCTGTTGTTAATAGTAATTCTGATTATTCGCCTTTTAGCGAAAATATAACTATTTTGGAAGTTAAAAAGGCAGTAGATGATTGTAAGAAGGGAAGGGCAAGTGGTATTGATGATATTCCCAGTGAGGTACTGCAAAATGATTTGTCAGTTGTGTTCCTTCACTCCTTATTTAATGTATGTTTTAATTCAGGAACGATTCCTACACTGTGGGGAAAATGTATCATTAACCCAATACCTAAGTCATCAACTACGGATCCTAGAGATCCTCTCTCTTACAGAGGTATCTCTTTGGCATCAGCTATGTATAAGATATATTGTAGTGTTCTTAATAGCCGCCTTAGTACATGGGCTGAGGAAAATAATAAAATTGCAGATGAGCAAAACGGTTTTAGAAAGAAACGAAGTACATTAGATCATATCTCAACTCTGACTAGTATTATTGAAACCAGGAAGAAAATAAAGAAATCTACTTTCTCCGCTTTTATTGATTTCAGCAAGGCATATGATTCTATTAATAGAGATAAACTTTGGAGCAGGCTCATTGATACAGGAATTTCTGGTAAAATGTTTCTTGCTATTAAATCGCTATACTCATCTGTATCTTCAAATGTAAGGGTTAACTCACTCAATACTGAATGGTTTGATGTTAAGTGTGGGTTGAGACAAGATTGTAATTTGTCTCCTATTCTATTTAATTTCTTTATTGTTTAAAGTTTAAACCTGGCAGTTTATCTCAAGTCCCTAGATATTGGTGTATGGTTGGATAATGAGCGTATATGTATTCTTTTATATGCTGATGACATCGTCTTATTAGCTGAAAATGAACAAGATTTACAGATATTGTTAAATGCTTTGAATGACTGGTGTTCTCTTAATGATATGCATATCAATACTACTATAAGTAATGTTATTCATTTTCGGCCAAATTCTGTGACACGATCTCGATTCATATTTAGGTGTGGTGAAAACATTATTGATTATGTAAATACTTACACGTACCTTGGATTTCTCTTACATGAACATCTAGATTTCAATATTACTGTTAAACATGTAGCCAGAAGTGCAAACCGTGCCCTTGGTCTTCTCATTGCTAGATGTAAGTTAATTGGTGGGGTTCCTTATGACGTTTTTACTAAGTTATATGACTCTATTGTTTGGCCAGTCATTAACTACGGGGCCGCTGTATGGGGAACCTCATCGTTTTCATGCATTAATGCTATTCACAACCGTGCCATGAGATTTTTTCTCGGGGTTGGAAAATATACCCCAAACTCGGCTGTAATTGGTGAAATGGCATGGCAACCAACTTCTGTCCGTCAGTGGAAAAGCATTGCGAATTTCTGGTGCCGCATTTCATTTATAAATCATACCCGATTGAATAAACGTGTTGCACTCTGGGCACAGGCAAAATCGAGTAGATCATGCAAGAATTGGTTCTTTGTTGTAAAAAGGCATATGTTTGAATTTGGTTTAGACGATTATTCTGACATTAGTGAAAATATTAGCAAACACCCATGTGTATCCCTTGTTGAAACAAAGTGCATGGATGTATTCATTATTGATTGGCTTGAGTCAGTACAAAGACTAGATAGTATATCTGGAAACGGCCGTAACAAACTACGAACCTACCACCTTTTCAAACTGGATTTCGATGTTGAACAATACTGTAAGATTATTATGCCAATAAGCCATCGTTCAGCATTTAGTAAGTTCCGTTGTGGTGTTGCTCCTTTACGCATTGAAACTGGACGATATGAACATCTAACTGTACAGAATCGTACTTGTCCATTCTGCAATGCAGTTGAGGATGAAATGCATGCCATTATAGATTGTTATATGTATGAGGATATCAGGGCTATATTATTTGGAAAAGCTTCCATTATCTGTGATAATTTTCTTACACTGTCTAAAACAAATAAATTGATTACGTTATTCACTAATCCGGCATTAATACGTATATGTGCCAAAACCTGTTTTAATATTTTACAGCGTCGTAGTTTTTATCTGTGTAAATAATGTGTACATTATTTTACTAGTGAACAATTTTTTTATGTGAACTATGTAAAGGCTGCTAATCCATCCATCCCTGATCTGATCAGAGGTGGTTCTGATTTCTTAAAACATATTCTAATTTGCGCGATAGTGCACCTTTTCCCTGTCAGAATCTTAAAAATCAGTATTTTAAATATTTTTAATGTCATGATTAGCGACTTTCACATAGTTTTTAGAAAGTAAGACATGTTCCATGTATTGTAAAATGTTATTGTCTCTTATAATTCTCATTTGTAGAATGGCTATGTGCAATGTATGTGTTTATATTAATTGCAATGTATGTACTGTACATAGATGAGACAGAAATAAAGATATAATATATAACTATACCTATAGTCTATGCCTAATGCATTAAAGCGGTCCCGATACCCGTATTTACGCGTACGTTAATTAGCGATCCAAAACAATAGAAAACAGCAATTAGGCGATAACTCACGATCCGTTCGTCCGATCTCCGTCCGATCTTATATAATAATAATATCTCTGAAGGCGTTGTGCCTCGTCAAAAGGCTTTCCGGTCTATTTACTGTTCTGGAGACTAACCAGTGCTTTGTGATTGTTAATGAAACTCGGTAGATTTAACGTTTTTTCGCCCTTTCCCACTACGAAATTAGTGGAATAAACGTGAATGACGATATTGGTAACCAAAACGGGTTTCCACGAGGTATTCGGTCTTGGTGTCATTACGTGCGATTATTTCACCAGTCAAAATATAGGGAATGTTTAAACCGAATTTATAAACTTATCAGGATATCTGACTTTTCAAACGTTAACGCATTTCATCTTTACAGTATATATTGAAACACAATGCACGGTTAGTTTTCGTTCAGTCGGTTAAGTATATGTTGTTAGCGAGTTCAAACCAACACCCGGTCGGGCGTATCGGTCCTGACCAGATTAGTTATTAAATTTAATGTTCGGACCTATGCAGGATTCGAACTTGGCATCTATATATCGACGTCACCTAGCGCTGTACGGTAAGAGCGCCTTATTCCTCTCGACCATCGCACCAAAACCCCGACTAAAGGCTTTTGACAGGTAGTGGTCGAAATCGCGAGACCGGGAATGAACGATTAAGCGGCGTCTTAGGTCCGACTAGGCAACGGTTCCGTGTTGAAATAACGGGAATGGAAGTTTGTTATAGACGATTGGTTTAATACATTAGGCCCCGACTATAAATTATATATATTATGTACAACACTCGGCTATAACAGGGCGAACGGTTGGAGAGTTATCGCCTAATGACTGTTTTCTATTGTTTTCGATCGCTAATTAAAGTACGCGTACATATGGGTATCAAGATCGCTTTAATACATCTGGTCTTGCCTAAAGAGATATTATTAGTATGTAAGATCGGACGGAGATCGGACGAACGGATCGTGAGTTATCGCCTAATTGCTGTTTTCTATTGTTTTGGATCGCTAATTAACGTACGCGTAAATACGGGTATCGGGACCGCTTTAATGCATTAGGCATAGACTATAGGTATATTATGTACACTATTCGGCCACGATGGGACGAACGAATCGAGAGTTATCGCCTAATTAAAGTGTTCTATTGTTTACGATCTCTAATTAACGTAGGCGTAATTACGGCGGCGATCGGACACACGGTTTGATAGTTATCTCTCGATTAAATATTTCCATTGTTTTAGACCGCTAATTAACGCATGTGTAACTACGGGTATTTTGAAACGGAAACGCCGCCATTTTGTCCGGAACCGAATATGTCGTCATTTTGATCAGGATACCGATATGCCCCTTCTTGGCCGCCATTTTGTGACGTCACTGGCACACCACACCTCACTTTGGGGGTCCCGCTAATCCACTCCTTACTACTAATATCTTCTCTTTCTTCTGCATTCTTACTGGTATTATATTTCTGTCATTTCTAAGCTATATGCACATTTGGTATACATGTATAAGTTCCACACCGTCCAATATAGTACTGTGTATTTTGAACTGCAAGGAGAGAAACTATTCCGTTATACTCTTCTTCCGTTTTGATCCTTTCCTATCCTTTGATTTTGTGTGCATGTATTGTTTTGTGAATATATATAGTAGAATAAATATGTTTAAACCAAAATATGAAATAAAATTGATAATACTTCGTTTTCTTTTTATTAATTTTTTATAAGATGTCTATTTTCCATTTCAGCCAATAATTTATCATTTTGGCGTCAAAAGTAAAATAAAAAATATTTGCAATTATTATGTGTATTGATGTACTAATATGTTACATATGACTATCAATCAGAAGTGCATGTAACTACAAACAGAAAATATGCACATTTAGAATACAATAATCCTAAATCATGAATTGTTCATGTTCGAGCACTTGATTTTGGTGAGATTGTTTTGTATTTTTCATGTAATATTTAGGATATAATTTCAAATTGTTTTTTTCCACAATAATAGAATTTCTTCAAATGTTGTATATCATTAGTTCAATATATGCCTAAGTAAAACATTAAATAAAATTGGTATGCTAATGAATTCGTTTTTTATGAATTAATTTGTAACATAATGTTTCTATTTTACTCCGGTGAATATATGAAACGACCCGGATATAATTGCAACATTGACTATTCGTGCTTTTCTGAACACCTAAGACATGGTGCAACGCCATATTAATAGTACTGAGAAATCCTAGGCGTGGTGAATTGTAAAATTTGCATAAATAAATCCGAATAAAGCCCGTTTTACCATATATTATATACTCGATATATCATATTTGAGGGAATTAATCAGTCATATATTGGTTTATAATATTAGGAAATCTGTTCAATAAGTTTTGGTATCATGTAGCCCTCATTTACATAATTGATGCTTCCACAAATCACAAACAATATGCTTGTATCTGTATCTCCGTCTCCATGGCCCAGTGGTTAAGGCGTCCGCCTACGGAGCGGGAGGTCGAAGGTTCGAATCTCGTCAGGGGTTCGTTCTGATATGGCCGGTTGGTGAGCCTCCAGCTAGTTAAATAATGGTTACCGATTGCCTACCAGCCTGGCGCCTGGCATACAAGCATAGGATTCGGGAAGTACTGATGTTCATAAAAAGAGGTGTCTCATAAGTCAGAAATGACTGGCCCTTTAAATAGGGGTGACGAAGTATTATCAATTTTATTTCATATTTTGGTTTAAACATATTTATTCTACTATATATATTCACAAAACAATACATGCACACAAAATCAAAGGATAGGAAAGGATCAAAACGGATAAACAAACACTTTACTTTATCTCCGGTCAGTATGGTATTGTATCACTTTCTTACCTGGCCTCTACTGGTCACAACTTGTCACTTTTAGTACTTAAATAATTCGCCACATGATGGACCAAACACAGACGACAATTTGTAAAACTGTATATTTATAAATGATTAATATGTATTCATTCAATCTGCGAAAACTTTAATAGGGTGCGACATTGCAGTCATCATTTCATAATAGCAATTCTAGTTAGAAAATTACACATTTTGGTTGAAACACAATCATTGTTTGTATTTATTTAATGCTTAGTTTAATCACCTAAACGATTAAACTTATTACCTCTCGCAAAAACACTCCTCCCCATAAAGTAGTCTTGGTACTACTTTCAGACAATGCGCACTATATAAAGGAATGAATATAACGATTCATTCTTTTATCAATCTGTACTAACACTAACTAACTAACTAACTAACTAACTAACTAACTAACTAACTAACTAACTAACTAACTAACTAACTAACTAACTAACTAGAACGTTTGGACTATTTCTTTAATTTTATGTTTAAAAATCGGTCTAACTACATCTAACTGTGTTTTTAAAACATATAAACCCACCCGTCGACCTCATATTTCCTCGCTTCTGTTTTTGTTATATGTTTCAGCGTACGAGAACGATTAAAACTGGGTCGTCATGGCTAGACATAAGAAGTTGGATACCCTATATACTGAACATATTACATGAAATCAAATATACATTACAAGTAATGTGACAATTAACACGGTGTATCAAGAAGATGAAGTGACTCTATACATCATACACTTGTGATTTGCTACCGTTAACTGAGCAACAATGCGGCATTTATTATTTCCCATTACATAGTATATTACAGTATAATATCTCTTTATATATACATGACATGTATTCCACAAGCCATGGCCAGTATTCGCAATTAATTATTTAAAATAAATCCATACTGAACGTTTCCTTGCATCGTGTTTTTGTCTGTAGGTAATGGTATTTAAAATACAAATGTCAGTCAGACAGTTATTTGTTTTATAAAATAAATTGAGTATGACACTGCAGTCATTATACCAATTCTAGGTATGCACTTTGGTTGCAACACAAACATAGTTAGTGGCAATGGTATTTATTTAATGGTATTTAGCATACACATTCCAGTGAGATATTGATTGCAATTTTAGCATTAGACATTGATTCATAATATAGTTCTATGCTGAACTATATTACATACTAGTTCATAATACAGTTCGATCTATTCTGACATGTGTTGAACATTGGTTCATGATGCAGTTCCATATATACTGAACTATGTTACATATTGGTTCATGATGCAGTTCCATATATACTGAACTATGTTACATATTGGTTCATGATGTAGTTCGATATATACTGAACTATGTTACATATTGGTTCATGATGCAGTTCGATATATACTGAACTATGTTACATATTGGGTCATGATGCAGTTCCATATATACTGAACTATGTTACATATTGGTTCATGATGTAGTTCGATATATACTGAACTATGTTACATATTGGTTCATGATGCAGTTCGATATATACTGAACTATGTTACATATTGGGTCATGATGCAGTTCCATATATACTGAACTATGTTACATATTGGTTCATGATGTAGTTCGATATATACTGAACTATGTTACATATTGGTTCATGATGCAGTTCGATATATACTGAACTATGTTACATATTGGGTCATGATGCAGTTCCATATATACTGAACTATGTTACATATTGGTTCATGATGTAGTTCGATATATACTGAACTATGTTACATATTGGTTCATGATGCAGTTCGATATATACTGAACTATGTTACATATTGGGTCATGATGCAGTTCCATATATACTGAACTATGTTACATATTGGTTCATGGTGCAGTTCGATATATACTGAACTATGTTACATATTGGTTCATGATGCAGTTCCATATATACTGAACTGTGTACAATATTAAAAACCAAGCTCTGGTTCTCTCCCAGAAGCCACTTCGGTAAATAAAACCACAGAAGCGTAACCAAATAAGTAGACAACTCTTACGCTGACCATTGCAACTATCCTATCAGAGTTGTCTCCCTTTTGTATAAAAGCTTAGACTTCAACAAGGTTACAGTTTTTCGCTCGCCTATATGGTTCGCCGAAGGCGAGGGTAGATAAGCTCAATCATCATCGGTTACATATATACCTTTATTACCTCCAATACTGGAGAGCAGAACAAGAAGTTTTCATATATAATTTACATAGAAATCAATACAAACAGAATGTAAAATTGCATAGAAGATTACAAATAGAAAAGTGGCAAGTCAGTGTAAGATCTCCATCGGTCAGATATGACAGTATATCACCAATCCCTCATATATAAGCGATACACATCTTCCACCGAGTCACTCTACATGTAATCCAAGATGTGTGTATTATAATGCACACGTGGATAAATAATATTCAGGAGAATTCGTATTGAGTTAGAAATTTAAGTCACATGCACTTATCATCAAATTCAGTACCCTTGTCGAAACGAAATACAAGGAGAACAATGTGACTTCTGAATGGAATACAATTAAGACAGTAACATGAATAAATGTGCTATTATCAATTTCATAATAGCATCATACATTGTAGTTGTATAAACCAGACAATAGGTGACAAAATTGCAAACAAGCACTACCTGTAACGAAATTGGAAAAGGCTTGGTCTCCCAGTATATGTAATGTGTCTCGCCATAGGCTATTCCTTATTATATTGTTGCTTATACAGTGATTTAAGAGATGTAATACTTTCTTCTCAACAGTAAGTCTACATTTATGACAACTTTCAGTTCTATTAAACGAGAATATGTTCCCAAATGCCCTTATTACAGTTTCGTATTTAGGTTTTATAAGTGGGTACTTCTGGCTTAATTTCCATATGCGACAGGGACCCCTGTGACTGAATATACTAGTGTGAAGTTCTCTATACATTAAAAGATCAAAACGCGCATTGCGTTCAAAGTTTTGGAAACCATACACTGTTCGTTTAACTGATGAGTTCCATGAGTATTTAGTAGGAAAAGAGCCACTTTGAATGAAACTTGGTATAATGGTAAATAGGTTGTATTTCTTTAACAGTCTGTATATGTCCGGAATGAAACCTTGAACTTGAGTATCGTCGTTAAGAAATCTGTATGAGCCTGTGTATAAAAAATTGCTTTGAGAGATATTTATTCGGCAAGTTGCACAATTGATCAAAGAATTGTAACTTTTTAATATCAATCTCTGTTTCTATCGAGAATAAACCCAAAGCCCGGAGAGAAATGTCAGTTGATGTGGGTAATGGTAAGTGCTGCATAGATTTAGCACACAGGCGATGAGATCGTTCCAGTTGCATAAGGGAGGATTATGATGCAAAGTTCCATAATTCGCAACCGTATAGGGCCTTTGGAATAACAACCGAGTTATATATTGTTAAGAGAGTTATCGGATTTAGTTCATTGGGATGTAAACCAGAGTTAAGAACACTAAAATATGTGGACCGAAGTTTTGCGCATGCGTCTTGTATAGCTGGGTTCATTGTATAATACCTATCACAGATTACTCCAAGGTAATATTTATCTGCAACTTTTAACTCAGTTTCATCTAGTTTTCAGACAAAACGTTCATCATTAATAATGGTTGAACCATTAAATATAATTACAGAACACTTAGTCGAGTTATACTCGTATCTCCATGATTTTGAGTATCGGTGACATATATCAATCATGCGCTGAAGACCGAACCGCGAAAAAGACACCAGAACCATATCGTCCGCCACTGTCGGTGAACAGGCGTTCATGTCATAGATACAGATACCATAGCCACTTTGTTCTAGTAATTTAATGAGGCCATCAACAAAAAGAAGATACAAAAGGGGGGAGGTTTTACTGCCCTGACGCGTTCCCTGTAGTACATTGAAGCACTCTGTTGTTGCATTTCCGTGTCGGACCGAACTCGTCATATCAGAATACAAGTTGACAAATGACAGAAAGGTTGTTAAATCGATTCCTGTGTTATACAGCTTAAATAGGAGGCCATTGTGCCATACCCTGTCAAACGCTTGCTTCGCATCTAGGAAACTTACGAAGACTTGGCTTTTGTTTTCCTTAGCGAATATAATTGTTTCCTTAAGGAAAAATGACGTCATCAGACAGCCTATCCCTTCTTGAAACCCACCCTGTTGGTTACTTATCGATGCCAGAATGGTTGATTTAGAGCGCGATAAAAGTACAAGTTCATACACTTTTAAGATTGTTGGCATTAATGTTATTGCGCGATAGTTATTTGGGTCATCCTTTCGTTTATTGGAACCTTTGTGTATTGTAACAATTACACCCTTTTTCATTTCAGTAGGAATGTAACCCTGTCGTAACATAGCGGTAAATAAAATAGATAACTTATCAAGAACAAATTTACCTCCATATTGGTAGTGTTCATAACATACTTGGCCTTTCGCGGCTTACACGTACGTAGAGCAGTTTCAATTACGTCTGTGGAAACGAGTGCTGTTTGATCTAGGGTAGATTCGCTAACTAGTTCAGCAACCGTATTATCGATAGTTACTTTCCATTCTTCGTCATAATTATTGTTCGAAGGAGAATATAAGTTTTCAAAATAAAGATTCCATTGATGATTTATGCTACCCTGATCACGGAAAACGGAACCGTTGAAGACCATTTCAGCGCCGACGCGTTTGTTTAGCGTGTTTCGTTTAGATTTCACTAGTTTCCAAAACTGACATTTATCAAGTTCAGCTGTCTTGTTAATTTCATCGTCCATGTTTTTTAAAAAAGAATAAGTAAACTGTCTATGAACTTTTCGGAACTCCGCCTTTGCACATTTATATTTATTAAAATATTCATATAATCTAGATCTCGGACGACCGTCTCTACACCATTCGGTTCTAGCATCGGAAACGCGAGCATGCAAACGCGATAGTGTATTATTCCAATATGGTTTCAAGTATTCCCGGAATCGTGAGCGTGGAAAGTGTTTTTTACCGCATGATACTAGACAATATATTAAGTCAGTGTGTAGGGCATTAATGTCCGACTTATCTCTGATGTTAAAAGTCTGCCACCTGGATAAGCTACTGCTACCAAGGTCTAATTGATATGCCTCAATATGAGAAGCACTCACCTTCCTCCATGAGATTGTTTGTATATTATCATACGATACTTCAATATTCATTACATAAATTGAACATATGACTGGCCTATGACGAGACACATTTAAGGAATTATCATCGATGATTTCACATTGGATAACAAAATCGAGTTTTTCAACAGGTAGCATTATATAATCAATAAAAGTTTCAAATTTCCCATCATATGATACAAAAGATTTGTCTGCACCTGTGCATAGATCTAGTAGATTAACAGGGTACATACTCGATAATGACAGAAAATTGTTTAAATAGGCACACCTACTATCAGACGAGGGATTCCTACCGCAACTCGAGTTATAATCACCCATGAAAAGCACTGTTCCGTGGTCATTATACATACTCCATATATCATAAATCCTATCAATATTCAATCAATCAGTTTATTTCACATAAAACATTATTATAATGTTTAAAGTGTTATATACAAATTTTCAGAGAAGACATGTTATTATACAGATACCATTTTCTGAAGGTCATATGCAAATTCAGAAAAACGGTTGCATGTAACAAGTAGATTTTGACGAATATAGATAATACATAATAGACAATCATGTTCTTTGACCAAACTCAAACAGAAACCCTTATCTTATTTGCAAAGTAGAGAAACTTTGACAAATTATTTATTACAATTTTAGAGGTAGAATTTAACAATGAGGCAAACTTGTTTAGGCTTGGCCAATGACAGAAATATGGTTTAAAGTACCTTATCCTCAAATCCCTGTAGTTAGGGCAGACCAATAAAAGTGGAATTCAGATTCAAGTTTTTTCATACTACATGATTTACAGAGTCGTTGTTCCCGAGGTATATTGCTATATCGACCTGATTCTATAAATAAATGATGAGCAGACACCCGAAATCTAGACAGCGCAATAACATATTTTCTCTCATATATACATTCAAGGTATATCTCGCGGTCAAAATTATGTTTAAAAATACAGTATGACTGTAGACGCGGGGAATTGTTTATGTCAGAATACCATGACTGATAATAATTATCAAATATACGTTGTTTAATTAACATAAGAGTGTGGTTATCAATAACCTGCTCCCTCCATACATACGCAAACCCATGCTCATCAAGAATATTTTTAATATACATAGCCCAATTTTTATTTCGATATGTAACATTATTGTCCGCATCGTTTCTCATTGATGAGTACATTTTAAAAGTCAAAGATGATCCCTGAAGATAGCTATTGAATGATTTCTACAAGGCACATATATCTGGAATATATACAATAATTGGTTGTTAATTTGCAGTTGAATACCAATTATACTATCATCGTTTAGAGATAATGGTGTTACATATCTGTCATATTTAGCATGCCATAAGATTGCCACTCCCCCCTTGCCAACTGTACGTTTAGCATATATATTTGAACTGCTATCGCAAACAGTATAACTTTTATAATTACTATTTATTGAGTTAATAAAATTGGCATTGTGTGCACTTAACCAGTGTTCAGATATTCCACAAATATCAATAGATCTATCTTGAAGGATATCACATAAATAGGAACTACTGGACATGAGCCCTGTAACATTCCAAGTCATAATGTTCAACGGTATATACATACTTATAATAATAGGTACATTGCGACCCTAGTCTATAGTCCTGTTCAATAAGTTGTTAACTCCCCTTCGCGAGTTATCGTTATTGATTAAAATCTACTTCCGGAGTGGAAATTTCTGTACAAAATGTCGTCTAACAAAGCAATCGTTGAACCGTGCGACTTTGAAAAGCAAACTGTGCGTGAATTAAGGTCGTTTTTAAGAGACAGAGGTGCACATGTGTCAGGAAATAGGCCAGAATTAATCAAGCGTGCTAAAGGAATAGTTAAATTGAGGACACGTACTCTGAGTGAAATACAAACCGAGGACAATAAACAACATAAACAGCGTCAGGCGGAACTTTTCTGTACACCACTTGGAGAGAAATTACCGAACCCCAAGGATTTGAAAGGCGTTTGGAACAGTAATTGAAACAGTAGTTTATAAATGCCACTCAAGACATTGTTTCTGGCATCTGGGTAGAACCACAGACTCACCAATTGAAACAGTAGTTTATAAATGCCACTCCAGACATTGTTTCTGGCATCCAGGTAGAACCACTGACCCACCAATTGAAACAGTAGTTTATAAATGCCACTCCAGACATTGTTTCTGGCATCTGGGTAGAACCACAGACTCACCAATTGAAACAGTAGTTTATAAATGCCACTCCAGACATTGTTTCTGGCATCCAGGTAGAACCACTGACCCACCAATTGAAACAGTAGTTTATAAATGCCACTCCAGACATTGTTTCTGGCATCCGGGTAGAACCACTGACCCACCAATTAAAACAGTAGTTTATAAATGCCACTCCAGACATTGTTTCTGGCATCCGGGTAGAACCACCGACCCACCAATTGAAACAGTAGTTTATAAATGCCACTCCTGACATTGCTTCTTGCATCCGGGTAGAGCCACCGACCCACCAATTGAAACAGTAGTTTATAAATGCCACTCCTGACATTGCTTCTTGCATCCGGGTAGAACCACTGACCCACCAATTGAAACAGTAGTTTATAAATGCCACTCAAGACATTGTTTCTGGCATCCGGGTAGAGCCACCGACCCACCAATTGAAACAGTAGCTGATACATGACCCTCCAGACATTGTTTTGGGTATCCAAGTAGAACCACCAACCCACTGAATGCTAAACGGATAACTTCCTCACTTGAAAGAACTGACAGCGGTGAGGGTTAAGTGATTTAACCAAACTTAAGAAAATAATAAAACATGATGAATAAAATACATGTATATACTTTAATATAATACATGTACACAGTAACACACTTTGACCTAACAATAAAAACAGTCTTATTTTTTACATCGCTGAAAACTACATAATTTGTTGGATTATGTTCCTGCAAATTAATCATCACCATTTTTCCTCTCCAAAGATTTTAACAGTATGCTAATTTTATCTTTACCTGTGGAGAGCGCGCAGGGGAAGTAATTAATCAGGGGCAGATAACAACTTATTGAACAGGACTATATCTGTACTTAAGCAATCAAACGTATTGAAGGACTCGACATGATCAACATAAGCACTATCATCTTGCCTATGATAACTACGACTTGACCTGTGTTGATCATACGGTGCATTGTTCTTTTGATGCTTAAGTGCTCCACGAGAAAGCCATGGCTTGCAGATGACATGTTTCGGCCAGAAGCCTTTTTCAATAATAATGTTTGAGTCAACAGTTTGCTCAATATTGACCCTAATTACTATGTCTTCAGGCGACCTTTTACATGGGAAGATTTTCACCATTGTTGGATTCAGTCCTTTGTATTTTATATACGAGCCTAATAACTGATCTGTAATTGTGCGTTTAAAACCACCAACATAAAATGTTCTCGAGGGTTTTCGCACATGGGCACTAAATTCACTTTCATCAAAAGACGTGTCATTCCTGTATGGAGACATCCTGTTCGTAATTCTCACAGGAATGCCGTTCTTACATGGTTCAGATGGCGTCCCGATACTTCGGATAATATCCGAGAATTGGACCTTCTTTTTTGTGTTTTTTCTACTATAAGTAGTACCCCGCTTACGGATATAACCAGATTTCACATGGTCATGAAGTCCCATGCCGCGGAAATTCGAACGTGAGTTTATAGAATATCCTCTTGGAAATGGATGACGTTCATGGTTGTTATTGGTCGACATATATAATGGGAGTTTCGATTGATGAGCAATTATGTTCATACCACGAGGATTAACACTATCTGTGTACGATTTATCATCGGGGGTTGAGGTCCTAATGTCGGCAGTTGAACACATATCCGCGGCTGATGGAGACCCAGCGTCGACGTTTGAAAAATTATCGTGGACTCCGGGACATCTAACGTCGGGGTAAGAATATCCACCATCGACCCCAGAATACCTATTGTCGGTCCCAGCAGCCTTATCGTCAGCCTCTGAATCCCTATCGTCGGTCCCAAAGGATCTATCGTCGGCCCAAGAAGATGCGTATTTACTATCGGGCAGCCAAACGTCGGGGGTTGGGGACGTTTCTTCGGCGGTTGAATGCGAAGGTGTCTGGTAGGTTGTATTCTTACTTATTGCTACAACCTCCGCACTGTCGATGAATAACTCGAGACTATCCATCCGATGTTGTATATTCGTTAGCTTGGTGCTAAAGTTCTGCAAACTATGAGGGGCAATGATCCCCGGTATGGCGTTGGACGATAAGTTAGTTGACTTCAGATCGGTGACGTCAGTCTTAAGAGATGACACTGATTCTGTTATCACCCGGATCGTTTCTGTCCAGTTTTTGTCAATTACGACACGTTGTTGTTTCAGTAACATAATCTCAGCCTGTATGTTGGATAAAGTGTCCTTTAATGCATGAATAGTTTGTTCGCAATGGCATGGTGAGGGAGATTTCGACTGAGACTGGCTGACACTCGCTCTAAGTGTCCCCTTTGACGACGACCTTTTTCTAGTCGAGTTACTGAGCAGATCCTTCATTAACGAGAAGTCACCACCGTCTAGTACCGACATTAACACGTGTATATCCTGAATGAATATATGTATATAGCGGTATACACTGTAATGTGTTTACATAGTGAAATGATTACTCTCGGTGTCAACTGTTTACATATAATGTGCCTTACTGCGTACGGTATACCATATTATTGTAATTATGTTTGAATACTGTTTACTATGGTGTTTGTCTCCGTCTTTGTGCTTTTCAAGTAGTTCAACATTTACTATCTACACGTTGTACATTGCACCTCAGCTATGGATGCGCGTTCGCTTCAGGTGCGAAAGACCTTGAGTTAGAGCCCCGCTGGAGCCGTTACGATGGTGCCCTTAGGCACGGTATTTAAATTCTACGTTGCCTCTTCTCTCTCCCTCGTGGCGATGGATTCCATCAGGAATGAGGTCTCGAGAGTGATTAATATAAGTTGTAAGAACTTGTTTCGCAATCGAGCTAAAATAAATGTGCATTAACAAGTGAAGGACAGTTTCAGCTTTGTGTAGATTCGTGCACGTCCCCATGCTATGGGAAATGTTGACGTTTCACCACAGTGTGACTCGGTTAGCTGACACGCACTATATCTAGTAGCCACGGTTAGCTGACACGCACTATATCTAGTAGCCACGGTTAGCTGACACGCACTATATCTAGTAGCCACGGTTAGCTGACACGCACTATATCTAGTAGCCACGGTTAGCTGACACGCACTATATTTAGTAGCCACGGTTTTGAGTTCTGTTTATTGTTATATACCATATGGGTTTGTATTATAAGTTGAGGATGTCGTGATGGCGCAGTGTTGGCGCTAGCATTATGTTAACAATTATTATACAAGTGGAGTATGTTACTAGCTGCCTTATTGGTAAGCCAAGTTTGCAATAAACTATCAAATTACACCATGTTTAAATATACGTGGGAAACGATTGACAATGAATTTACCTGGGTTATTCAAGCCAGCACTTGAGTTGAAATATGATACTATCCGAATGAAAACCTTTAGACCAATATAATAGGTATGTAGCGTGGTATGCATAGAGGATATCGCCCAAGATCAGAATAGATTACAAGTGGTGGATCGGACATTATTTTAGTATTTGCTTACAGAACTTTAAATGTATTCCCTCTATTTCTATACATGAATTATCGTAGATTTGTCTCATCGTCACTTGGCTAAACATCCATAGGACACGAATGTCCATAATTGTTGTATATTTAGCATGGTGCGAATACATGTAGTATGATGCGAATAGTACCATAAATAGACCATAGCTGTGCTATAATTTCAAAAACAAAAGTGGAAGCAGGGTATACGGTTTACGCATCGATACAAAGTATTGTGAAATCGAATAGTGTTTATTCAGGACAAGGAGTTTAAATCACTAATTTCAGGACATGGACATCGTGCGAATTAATGCGATATTCGTTATTATAATATGGTAAATATAAGCATTTGATTAATTTCATTCTGGTGTACTATCAACAAACCAAGACAACAAAATCCACATGTTCTAATGTTCTAATAAGCTTTGGATCAAAAAGGCCCCATAACAATAAGTAATATTATGATTTATTTGATAGATGTTCCTGGTAATATGCTGCAGGTCCTTATATTTAAACACGCATACATACATTGGACTGACAGGCTTGTGAATTAGTTTGCAAATATAGCACTGAGTTTGAAAATTAAATTTTAGCGCGTCATAGAATGAATAGTAATTATAGGCTGTTTAATGACTTACTCTCCAGTATGTCATGCTAATTCTAATCCGGGAATTTTGGAGGATAGTGCAATGATTTTTCAAACTTTATTTATTTTAAAACGATTGCGAAGCAAGTTTTAACAACTTATATTAGTCCCATCTGAAAGACTGTTAATTGTATTAGGGTCAGACGGGATGTCGAACCTGGATTAAACACGACAATAGCATTGACACTATTATTATGTAATTGATCACTTATGTATCTCCTATGCAATGAAGGTGTCGTAATTTGCCGTTAAGTTTAAACTTTATTTATTACGATTACAAAGCAAGTTCTAATAATCACTCTCGTTGGCGCGGATGAAAGCGTATATGTGGTCATTCGTGTGGGAGGAAACCGGAGTACCCGGAGAAAACCCACCTGTCCGATTTTGCGACCATCGTACCATCTCACATACTTCCCGGTCCGAGGATCGAAACCGGTTTACATTGGCGCTAATCGGACAGCCCGTAATTTGCCGTTAACACTCACATTTCACGTAATCCGTAAGCGTATATCACAACGAAATTATGTGGACGAAATGATCGTCTAATTTGTATACTGCATTCACAAAGTGTCATCAACTGTGCTAGTGGAAATGTCCACATACAAATCATAAAATAAAACAACAAAGTTCTATCCATATAAAGAAATGACGTAGCTACAGTCAAACCTGTCTTAAGCAGCCAGACAAGGGAACCACATAGCGTGGCCGAACAACACAGATGTCTGCCCAAAATAGGTCAAATGTATAATAAAACAACAACATGGGAATTTGGAAACTGATTGCTTAGTACAGGTCAGCTGTTTAATAGACATGACAACTAACACAGGTTTGATTATACATGTGTATACACAACTAATATTACACAATGTATCAATCCGGCAATACATAGGTTATTTTAATTTCGGATCAATGCATTATACTTTAGGTAGCAACGTCGGGGTATTCCAGGTATGTACACTAACCAGGTCATTACGTTTGGAATCAGTTTGTTTTATAAATAATCTTTGCTTGCTTTGCGACGTTGGTATTGAAGCATTCTGTTATTTATATCTTTGATTTGTGCTAGCAAAATGGCAACTTCAATAGATGGTACCTTTAGCTTATACAAATTCATTTTAGCTCGATTGCGAAACACGTTCTTTCAACTTATATTAATCACTCTCGAGACCTCATTCCTGATGGAATCCATCGCCACGAGGGAGAGAAGAGGCAACGTGGAATTTAAATGCATTGCCTAAGGACACAATCGTAACGGCTCCAGCGGGGCTCGAACTCCGGACCTTTCGCACCTGAAGCGAACGCGCATCCACTGCGCTATCACGACTTCCACAATGATGGTACCTTGCATGATAATGTAGTAAAAGACACACTAACAATGTGGACATACGCTTCTTGAACATATGATATACAGTCAAACCTGTCTTAAGCAGCCAGTCAAGGGAATTTACTATTTTGGCTGATTATGACAGGTGGCCACTTAATGCAGGTGTGGATCATCTGGATATGAGACGGCCACCAATCATCAAATAACACTTACATTTAGTTATGTATCATACTTTCCACCACCATCATCGTCATCATCATCATCATCATCATCATCATCATCATCATCATCATCATCATCAACATAATACACCAATTAATGTTGCAGCAATAATCATTGTATCAAACTTCTCATCATTCAATACAAATTGATTGATCCATGTAATTACCATTTTGAGCAAAACACTGCTATCTTTGATGTTTGACCCATAAAATGCTTCCTGTTAATATGTGACAACAAAACCTATTATGACACGCCTAGCCATTATTGTTGGTTTATCAGCACTTCTTCACAGACGGATCTGTAGTACTGTGGTTAACACGCTGGACTGGTAATCCAGAGATCGCAGGTTCGATCCCCCGTCTGACACTAATAAAATTAACAGTCTTTCAGATGGGACGTTAAACCGAGGTCTCGTGTCGGTGCTTTACACCGTGCACGTAAAAGAACCAGAGGAGGCTCTGGATTGGGTCTCTTTCTGTATCATTGCACTATCCTCCAACATCTAAAATGACTATTCTCTTCATGAGGCGTCGCTCATATGGGTAACCGGTAGCGATGATAAATAAACGTAAAACACACACACCGCACTTCTGCTTACAAACCAAAACAAACATTATGAATGCAAGACGAGGCCGAGGGTCGAGTTGACTAGGATACGGGTTGATCGCGTACACGTATATACACATATGTCAGAGCTGCATGAGGTGTCTTCTTCTTTTCTTCTTTGTTTATACAGCACTCCTTCATTTATGAAGATTAGGTGCTGGCGCCGTAATAAAAAGTGTTAGTTAAGTGCTTGATCAGAAAGTGCTCATTAGAAAGGATACAGTGAATAGACATAATTTTAGATATATTTTTAAGTGTGTTTTATAAAACTATGTACATAATTGTGGCAATTTATGCAAAATATATTGGGGTAAGGACAGACACAGGGACCAGGGCCTTGAAGGCGTCCACTGTGTCTGCGGCATATATGGTGGGCGGTAGCAATATATGCAATCGGGTGCCTAGGACTGTAATTTCCAATACTGATGCGCAAATATAATGTTATTAAGATGAAAATATTTATTAAGGATGAAGACAAGTAAATGTCAGGTTTTTCGAAATACGATTTGCTCAGGTGCCCGTCATCAAAGTACCCGGATATTCGAGTCATCAAAGTACCCGAATATTCGAGTAAAAAGTAATTTCTCCTTTTGCATACAAAAGCATGAATGAGGTGTGAACATGTTACTTTATCTGATTCAGACTTTTGAAATAACTTAAGTGACATATGAGAGAAGCCTCCTGAAGAGATTAGTCATTTTAGATGTTCGGAGGATAGTGCAATGATACAGACAGAGACACATTCCAGAATCTCTTCTGGTTCTTTTACGTGTACAGGGTAAAGCACTGACACGAGATCTCGGTTTAACGTCCCATCCGAAAGACTGTTAATTTTATTATTGTCAGACGGGGATCGAACATGTGATCCCTGAATTACCAGTCCAGTCCAGGTGACCGTTAGTGCAGTTTTGACTGTACCATGTTTTATGAAGGTGCAACTATCTGGACGTAAAACACTGGTTTTATGAGTGTTGAGAAATTAGAAATGCCCTTATATATTCACAAGCATTTAAGGTATGAGTAGTATAGGGGGGAAGCATTTAAAAGCTTCCCCCCCTTGGAGACGGTATCGACGATAAAAATGCTTCCCCCCTTGGACATGATGCTTCCCCCCTTGGACATGTAATATATACAGAGTTATTGGCCTTGTCAATCAGGTTTTTTTTAACATACTCTTGTCAATCAGGTTTTTAACATAGAGAATTTTATCATCAACAAAAGACAAAACACATTATTATATTTTAATTAAGGATTATACAAAAAACATATATACATAATAATATTTTATACAATGTTTAAGCATTTAAGGTATGGTCCTAATATTTTGCATATGAGTGTAACCTATTCGTGGATTAAAGGTCATAGTCAAAGGTCAAATATGTGGGTCAAACGTGTACAATAATTATTCAGCATTGTATGTACACTGTGATATATTTGTCATTATACTGAACCAGTATCCATGATTATACTGTTTAATGTACACTGTCGCACGAGCTCAATACTGACCACAGACATAACCTGTACATGGTGTAGCTAACGAACTAACGTGTTGTTGTTGTAGTCTGTCTGAGATCGAATTTGATTTCCTCCTATATATCCGCTATGAAACAACCATAGATTGACATTTATCTGAGATCGAAATTGATTTCCTCCTATATATCCGCTATATATCCGCTATGAAACAACCATAGATTGACATTTATCTGAGATCGAAATTGATTTCCTCCTATATATCCGCTATTATCGCTATGAAACAACCATAGATTGACATTTATCTGAGATCGAAATTGATTTCCTCCTATATATCCGCTATATATCCGCTATGAAAACAACCATAGATTGACATTTATCTGAGATCGAAATTGATTTCCTCCTATATATCCGCTATATATCCGTATGAAACAAAACCATAGATTGACATTTATATGAGATCGAAATTGATTCCTCTATATATCGCTATATATCCGCTATGAAACAACCATAGATTGACATTTATCTAGATCGAAATTGATTTCATCCTATTACCGCTATATTCCGCTATGAAACAACCATAGATGACATTTATCTGAGATCGAAATTGATTCCCTCCTATATACCGCTATATATCCGCTATGAAACAACCATAGATTGACATTTATCTGAGATCGAAATTGATTTCCTCCTATATATCCGCTATATATCCGCTATGAAACAACCATAGATTGACATTTATCTTGAGATCGAAATTGATTTCCTCCTATATATCGCTATATATCCGATAGAAACAACCATAGATTGACAATTAATCTGAGATCGAAATTGATTTCCTCCTATATATCCGCTATAATCCGACTATGAAACAACCATAGATTGACATTTAGCTGAGACGAATTGATTTCCTCCTATATATCCGCTATATATCGCTAGAAAACCATAGATTGAAATTATCGAGATCGAAATGATTTTCCTATATATCCGCATATTCCGCTATGAAACAACCATAGGTTGACAATTTATCGGAGATCGAAATGATTTCCTCCTATATATCCGCTATATATCCGCTATGAAACAACCATAGATTGACATTTATCTGAGATCGAAATTGATTTCCTCCTATATATCCGCTATATATCCGCTATGAAACAACCATAGATTGACATTTATCTGAGATCGAAATTGATTTCCTCCTATATATCCGCTATATATCCGCTATGAAACAACCATAGATTGACATTTATCTGAGATCGAAATTGATTTCCTCCTATATATCCGCTATATATCAGCTATGAAACA
>CM026388.1:15357808-15409343 GCA_014843695.1 Archivesica marissinica
AGATTGACATTTATCTGAGATCGAATTGATTTCCTCCTATATATCCGCTATATATCCGCTATGAAACAACCATAGATTGACATTTATCTGAGATCGAATTTGATTTCCTCCTATATATCCGCTATATATCCGCTATGAAACAACCATAGATTGACATTTATCTGAGATCGAAATTGATTTCCTCCTATATATCCGCTATATATCCGCTATGAAACAACCATAGATTGACATTTATCTGAGATCGAAATTGATTTCCTCCTATATATCCGCTATATATCCGCTATGAAACAACCATAGATTGACATTTATCTGAGATCGAAATTGATTTCCTCCTATATATCCGCTATATATCCGCTATGAAACAACCATAGATTGACATTTATCTGAGATCGAAATTGATTTCCTCCTATATATCCGCTATATATCCGCTATGAAACAACCATAGATTGACATTTATATGATGATTGCTATTACAGTACCGGTTGCTCAAAGTATTGATGTACCGAGATGAATCGGATCGCTGCACAGGGCAATTAATTATTTCACGGCGAAAACGCAGCCATACGAAAAAGGCTAAGGGCGGCATTAAAACAGTGCAGGGCAGGTTCAGAAAAGGACAGGGCGGGTTCAGAAAAGGCAGGCCATTCCGCTGTAGAAAAAACCCTACTATATAGCTAATTGGGAACTGGCAGACCAGTGATCCAGTTTGTATATTGGAGAATCAGTGAAATTCACACGAATTACTGAGTCATAGGCTACTAAGCCACCCAAAGCATACATTTTCTATATAGACGGGAATTTCCCTGAGTTATGTAATCTTTATGTTTCGTTTCGATAAAGGTTTACTTGAATGTGGTATCCGATTGTAGTTTTAGGGAGTAGTAGTCCTTGTTTAAGATCTTGTCAGATTACTGTCTACAACAAGTATTATATATAGACATGATATCTCTAGCATGCATATGTTTTGACCTCATGGGCTTTTTAGCCTAACTTGCATTTTACGCCTGTTATTATAGTAGATTGGACGTGTTTACACTCAGTCTGGATACACACAATGAACTGTTGGGAATGTATACGTCACATATATAGGTATTTATTTTGCGTTTATGCGTAGTACCGTGGTTTATTAGAATGCGCCATGCGGCCCAGTACTTCCGGCTTCAGCATTCGAGGTTTCTGTTGGGGTTACCTTACCCTTAGGCTAGGACTTTTAAGGCGGCCCATATTTTCGCCTGATGCACCCGTTGTAGGACACGTGGAGTATTTAATAGGAGTAGCTTTGCCATGTGCTATCCTGCCCCGTCCTGGTAGATACACCGCCATATGGTCCGGGACTGCTTAATTAATTCACAGCTAACCCCCATATCTGAGGGCCGTTCCCCTATCCACCGCCTGAGGACCCTCTGAGTAGGGGATGGTCGCCCCACTACTGAATTGGAAGCAGCATGATCCCAGATATATAGGTATGACGAGATGCTTACAAAGTAAAGTGTTTGTTTATTATAGTGACACATCTTTTTATGAACATCAGTACTTCCCGAATCCTATGCTTGTATGCCAGGCACCAAGCTGGTAGGCAATCGGTAACCATTATTTAACTAGCTGGCGGCTCACCAACCGGCCATATCAGAACGAACCCCTGACGAGATACAAAATTTGACCTCCCGCTCCGTAGGCGGACGCCTAAACCCCTAGGCCAAGGATACGGTATAACAAGTGTGATACAAGTATAACAACATGTATCGACAAGTGACATGTTATAAATATATATATAATTATATATATAATTATGAGTACTTGTAATTATGAGAGAATTCTTAATCAGAATATTTCAGTGAAATATATAGCGTTGTAGTATAGATCGCAACTTTTCTTTGGGAAAACATCTTATTTTCAGACTGATACATACTAATCATATTCGTTATGATCCGGATCAAAGCTAAGTTAGATTTTAGTTAGAGTGTACTAGTATCAATTGTATGTGACTTTCAGAGTATTTCTTTTATGCTTTCCAATGAATGATAGAGTTTTCTCAGTGAAAGAAAACACTATCCTACACCGCTTTGAAACAGTGAACTATGGCATTTTCTCATCCACTTGTTGTGTTATGTATCCCTGCGCGGACGCGGTTAGATGTACTTTTGTATATTAGCTATTTTCTGACTATCATGAACAGCTAATTATTAAATAATATGTTCTAATGAATTTGTTTTGTCTGTAGTTTGTAATTTTGACAGAAAACAGAAACTAACTTGAACATTATACAGGAGTTATGTCTTATACGAACATTCACACTAACATAAGTGGTTGTGTTACGAGGCACCAGACAGGGCAGTTAAAATGAATAACATTTGAAAACAAATACTATATCATTGGAAACCATAACAGAAACAGATTTGTGTTTATTAATGTAAGATAGGATTTTATTTCATCACTAATGCACAAGCGCGCACGCGCACGCGCACGCACACACACACACGTCTTGAATGAATACGTGTAGTCCCCATCTGTTTATTTTTTATCCAATATCATGTGAGCACAAATATGTACTAATTAAGATACAACCAAAGGGAAGACAGTAAGCAGTAATCGTTGTTGAATAACACGATTTATCGGACATATTTACCGTTATATCTCACAGTTGTGCCTATGCACAGTTATTTGTAGACTAATCTTAGTTAACTTATCTCTAAACGAAATAACGCGCGTTTAATGACTCCAATGACAAATAAGCGTCACATCAGGAGCGTGGATGACCGTTATATGAAATTATTTATTTATTATGAATTATATTATTTTGTGTATAAATTTACACCATTATCGCCAAAACATATGATGGAGCTTTTCGACAAATTGATAACACTTATTCTAAATAATGCACCAGACGTGTGTGGTCTTAACAAAGGTAGAACTATCGAACGAGTGCATTTAAACTTTTGTATAAGAATATTGGGTGTAAAGATGTGCACTCAAATTAGTTGTGTGGGTGATTTTAATAGTATAGATAGTTTATTCTGAACAAAAGGCAAATGCTCATGAGTTCATTATAACATTGGCATTACAATACTTGGTCAATGGTGTATAGTTCAATCACAAATTCAACATTCAGTACATGCACATTTTGAAAGCATAATATCGAATTAAACTACATAGTGGTTACACATGATCAAATTGAATTCAAATAATTGTATAATATAGTGCAACGATCTGCGATCTGGTGATTTTAATATATTCCTTAATATTGTTAAGCAACGTAGTAAAGACAATTATGTACAAGATTGGCATGCTAGTCTAGATCGATTACTAGTTTTCAACCATATTACCGAGTTAACAAATGTAAAAAAATATATCAAATTGCTTTGTCTAGGTTAAGAATGTCATTACATAGATTATATATTAGTTTATACAATTTTATTTTTTAGCTCGATTGCGAAATAAGTTTTTATAACTTATACTAATCACTCTCGAGACCTCATTCCTGATGGAATCCATCGCCACGAGGGAGAGAGAAGAGGCATGTGGAATTTAAATGCCTTGCCTAAGGACACAATCGTAACGGCTCCAGTGGGGCTCGAACTCCGGGATTATATATTGAATGTGGTAGGTGGGAAAACCCACAAAGTATACCTTTTATTGAAAGGAAATGCAATGTATGTAACATTTCAGAGGATGAATATCACTTTATTATTGAATGCTCATTTTATACTGATTTAAGAACATTTTACATCAAGAAATAGTATTGGCATATACCTAATATGGTTAAATTTGTTAAGTTAATGCAATTACAAAATGAAAATGCAGTTCGGACATTATTTTTATACGTTTTTAAAGCATTTGAACGTCGTAGATCATTTGTCAATATTTGTATGTGTGCGTGCGTGCGTGCGTGCGTGCGTGCGTGCGTGCGTGCGTGCGTGCGTGCGTGCGTGTGCGTGCGTGCGTGCGTGTGTGTATGTGTGCGCCATACACACTCAGCTCGTTGTCGCGGATATATGCACGGGCAGATGACTAAAAAGTGAATGGCGATGAGCTCAGGTTATTATTATATTACAGAGGACCACTGCGTCCGTGTGGCTATTTGCTGATTGACTTCAAATCACTTGACCCTCACCGCTGTGGGTGCGAATCCTACTGGAAGTGTCCGATTATGTCATGTAATGAAGCTGTATACGTAGCATGTGGAAGGTCGGTTGTTCTACCCAGATGCCGCCCGTGTTCGGGATTCTCCTCCACCGATAATAGCGGGAGAGACGTCATATGATATACGATTGAGCTTGTATGCATATAATGTATATAATATCTCACCCAGTCAATAGCTTTGCAATACTAAACCTGTCATCGAGTTGATTGTACTTTCTCAGCTTTTAATATAATTATATGCAATCGTTATGGGATTGTTGCTCTAATACAGTGTTCATTGTTGTCAGATTTGTTATCGCTAGGCGACGTGGCCATAGCGAAGTGGGTGTTCCAAATATGACTTATGCATATACTTGTTATGCATAAGGTGTCCTTTGTTTATTTACAGAATATGTGACAGAAAAATGCAATAACCACGCGAGAAAAGCGGAAACGTGTGCGATGTCAGCCAGAAGCGTATACCGTTCCATTGGTGTTGCTATGGTGATAGGTGGTGTTCTTTATCTCTACCTATCCACGCATATGAACACAGACGTAACTTATATTGGAGGTTTGTATATTTACACGCGTTCACGCATAATTAACGTTACTACGAGGAAAGCCTGACGGTGCCGAACGACCAGGGTTTGAACGCATGTTTATAACATGTGCATGAAAAACAACATTTAACTTAAAATCAAATATCCCAATCTACAAAACGATGTCAGTCATTTTTGTTGGTAAGTTATTGTGAGCAATTTTCACAGTTGCTGTCAATTACGCTGTGTCACTGGTTTGGACTGGTTTAGTTCGATTTCATGCTTTCAATGTTCATTCGGTGAAATATACATTCGATCATAAACTGAAACAAACAAGTATCCTCGCGCTTGTATCACGTGGATGTATTCCTATTCCTTCTATGTTATATATTAGTAATTGATTATGACTTCAATCCTATTATCTATTATTAGACAACGACTAAGTCACATGTTCCAATGAAAAAGCCCCATTTCTCGCTTCTAAAGACGCGACCTACTTATGTACGTTGTCTAAGTCAGATTGATCAACTTATTGACTCGTCTTAGCGAACTATACATATAATATATTTCTTTAAGACGAATTCGTTATCTATCCTATACATGTTCATATTATTGTCAGTCACATATGGACCATGTATTTAGGAAATCAGCATTTAATAGATTTAAGCTCAATATAATATTTGAGCGTGTCATTTGCCGGCGGAGGAATAAAAATGACGGTTGTATCTCCCTGCAGATGATGCATCTCGCCCGGTTGGTGTTGACGGCGTCCCTTAAGCCCGATAATAGTGTCCTGGTTGTTGAGGGGGCTGTGCAGTTCACAACACACTATTTGTGACTCTCGGTGTAGACGTGTTGAATGCCCTCGGCTATTCTCGCAGATTTTAACTTCGTGCACAATACGCCACCTATCGGCGTTAAGCCACCTTTCGGCGTTTACCTAGCACGGGAAATTAATGTCCATCTAATTCTCTTCATCAAACGACAGCAATTATATTTCATGTTTTACTTTTTCCAAACGTTCTATAGCAACCTTGAACAGCAATTTACATATTACACATTTAAAAACTATGTCACAACTAATTACATGTTTGTTTCAATTTGCTGTCCTAGAAGGCGGTGGCTCGGGACTAATGTATATTGTTTGAGTAACATTGACTCGTGCGAGCTGGATATTCCGCTCCGTTTACGTATCCCTCTGTTGGACTCCATGTTGGATGGGGGTTGAAGTGACGAATAGATTTAAGCTTACTAATATGGATAAATCAAATAAAAAACTTAATAACGACTCTGATTGTGATGATATGGGTGGTGATGGGGGGGGGGGGGTGGTGGAAAGCCCATCTAATCAATCATTAAATGCCTACATACGCCAGATATTTGATTATTGAATCTACTACTGTTGGGTCTAAGATGTCAAACATGATTCATTTTATTATTACAGGTGTCCCAAAATCGGATGAGAATTAGTTAAGGGGCAGACTACCTAATTAATAAATCCCATGGCCTTATGATGAAGACAATGTGCCACCTATCTTTACATGTTGTATAGGCCCCAAGTAACATATACAGATGCGGCCGAAGACTGCCATCTTGGTTTTCAAAATGGCGTCCATTTTGGCAATACATTTCCAATATCTTTCAAAGAAGGCTTTCCCATTGTGATTTTATTAGCACATAAACAAATGATTTAGGCTTAGAATATTAGTTATGTCATGTAGACATACAGTTGCACTGATAACGATTTCAAAATGGCCACCAACATTCTAAAATGGCGCCAAACAATCTATTTATTATAGTGCGGGGCATAGCATGTAGTAATATTACGGATATGCACTCGGGTTTGGCATTTTTCTTATTTGTAGTGCAGTTGTTTATAAATAGGTGCGGTCTAATTATATATGTGTAGCATATCCCTCTGTCAAACCTACATGGAGATTGCGAACATATTTGTATTCATAATTGTGTTCCAAACACATCATGTAAACGTTCCAAGGTAAAGCACATACATAATAGATTTGATACTAAACCAACATTAGGTAGACACACACAGAATGAATTTTATACTAAACCAGCATTAGGTAGACACACACAGAATGAATTTTATACTAAACCAGCATTAGGTAGACACACACAGAATGAATTTTATATGTTTTACTAAAACAGCATTAGGCAGACACATCCAGAATGTATCTTAAACTAAACCAGCATTAGGCAGACACATCCAGAATGTATTTTAAACTAAACCAGCATTAGATAGACACATCCAGAATATATTTTATATTCAACCAGCATTATATACTAAAACAGCATTAGGCAGACACATCCAGAATGTATCTTAAACTAAACCAGCATTAGGCAGACACATCCAGAATGTATTTTAAACTAAACCAGCATTAGATAGACACATCCAGAATATATTTTATATTCAACCAGCATTATATACTAAAACAGCATTAGGCAGACACATCCAGAATGTATCTTAAACTAAACCAGCATTAGGCAGACACATCCAGAATGTATTTTAAACTAAACCAGCATTAGTGTGTTTTTTTTTGTTTTTGGCAGACACATCCAGAATGTATCTTAAACTAAACCAGCATTAGGCAGACACATCCAGAATGTATTTTATACTAAACAAGCATTAGGCAGACACATACAGAATATAGTTTATATTAAACAAGCATTATATACTAAAACAGCATTAGGCAGACTAATGTACAAAGTATTTGTTTTAACTTCAAGTTGCCCGGAATCAATTACTGAACCTCGGATTAAATAGCTTAACACAATTGGCAAGCACACGTAGCGATCCTATTTCGTTTCATTACATTCCCACTAAAGAGTTATCATTGGAGACAAAATAGTGCAGCTACCAGTAGTTAATTAATTACCCACCATCTAATAAGCAGTTATATTTAATATATGCATATTTACCACATTTAAAAAATATTGTCACGATGTGTTTTGATATTTTCCATATGTGAGAAAAATAACATTCTGTGTACGAACCGAATTGGCTGGTGTAGTGTGAGGTCCATGCCATGTTTTAGTAACCACACAGTAGCGACCTAGCTAGTGCTAAGGCAATTCATTCAATGTTAAACTGATAACCATATTCAGCCTTGCTAGACATACATATTATAAGCGTGCAGACATGTGATCAACGCTTATTTGTGTATACACTCCCCAGAATTTAGTAAATCTACAAATGAGAAACGAAAACTAAAGCAGCTCTCGTCTCTTGTATTTCTATAATAATAAACTTTCATTTCAGATGCAACTGTCTTCCAACCTATCCCAGCAGAAGCTATTACAGATAAATACCTTCCAAGTAGCAATATCACTTCAACTTTCGGCAGAAATAAAGACACTTTACTCGATACAAAGTTTGAACATGAAAATGTACAGACAAGAAATGTGACCATAGTGACCATGATCAAAAGCAAATACGAACCAATCAGACGACAGCAAATAATAACATAACCGTTATCTCTCCTGTCAATGTGACCACAGTCTACAGAGTAGACGGAGAGCTGCATTCTAAAACTCAGTTACAGACTGTCGGTCCTAATACCGGCGGTAATGATGTAACAGTATTAAGTAACAAGACGATAGTGATAATAGTGGCGTATATGAGAACCGGATCCACACTGACAGGTTCGTTATTCCAGGAGTATCCCGGTACCTTCTACCTGTTTGAACCAATACGATATTTAGATGATGTATTCGGAAATTTAGCGAGGAGCAATGACACTTATATCACACTGAACTATACTCATGGAAAACACAAGTAAGTTTATATAATGTTGATAATACTGGCTTTAATTCATTAACCTAGAGTGTTTATATCTATGTTGAAGCATCTTAGATTCTTAGTTTATACAAATTAATTTTAGCTCGATTGCGAAACAAGTTCATTCAACTTATATTAATCACTCTCCAGACATCGTTCCTGATGGAATACATCGCCATGAAGGAGAGTGAAGAGGCAATGTGGAATTTAAATGCCTTGCCTAAGGGCACACTCGTAGCGGCTCCAGCGTGGTTCGAACTCCGGACATTTCGCCCCTGAAGCGGACGCGCATCCACTGAGCTATCACGACTTAATATTGTTCTATATTTCTATATATTACTTAATATAAGGACTTTCTTCAAGCACCAACGTAATAGTTCAGCATACTAGTTTGTCAAATGCAGGGGCCTCCGTTGCCGAGTGGTTAAGGTCGTTGCCTTTAAATCACTTACCCATCACCTTTGTGGGTGTTCGAATCTCACTGGGTATGTTGAATTATTTCATGTGAGTAAGCTATCCTGTTGGTTTGAGGTAGGTCGATGGTTCGACCCGGGTACCCGTCCTTGCCTGCAATACTGCTCATAGGGTCACCCGGGATCTTACTCCATCAATAATACCGGGAGACTCAGCGCATGACCTAATATGTTGATGCGACTTTGAACCCAAAAACGAAACAGCAGCTTGTGACGTATTTATTATGTATACATGCTTTTCTCATATGTTGATTTGTAGTGGTCCATGCACGTAATTGTGTACCACCACACATGTTTTGCTGGCGATGAACATTTATAGTTATGCCAAATAAGTTTTGAAAATGAATTTAATATTATTGTTGTTGTTGTCATAAGCAAATGTTAATAGATTATTCACCCACATGAACAAATATTATAGTAAACTTATGAAATATATTTCATCTTAAAATTACCAATTTATCTTATAAACTTATATTATGAATCTATTTTAAGCTGATGTATTGTTTGTTTGTTAAACAAGAACATACTCTTATACATGATGACATAATAGTGTCAGACAACAAACTATCATAGGCAAGGCTCAGTTAGTAAGAAATTACGAAGTTACGAGAATGATATACAAAACTATTAATTTCCAAGAAACACAAAAGTGTTACAATACCATCTCGTGTGCGCAGGTCCTTGCGATATGATACTGCCGAAGTGATTGGCTTTGGCAAATAGTGGCGAGTTGGATCTGCAATTCCATTGCGAACAGTAATTTATGGCGATGTTCCATTTGGGTCGAAGGGTATCTAGAATTCAACCAACTTTTATAGGGCAAACTCAATTGTATTATGTAGAATACAACCAACTGTCATATGGCAAACTCAATTGTATTATGTAGAATACAACCAACTGTCATATGGCAAACTCAATTGTATTATGTAGAATACAACCAACTGTCATATGGCAAACTCAATTGTATTATGTAGAATACAACCAACTGTCATATGGCAAACTCAATTGTATTATGTAGAATACAACCAACTGTCATATGGCAAACTCAATTGTATTATGTAGAATACAACCAACTGTCATATGGCAAACTCAATTGTATTATGTAGAATACAACCAACTGTCATATGGCAAACTCAATTGTATTATGTGGAATACAACCAACTGTCATATGGCAAACTCAATTGTATTATCTAGAATACAACCAACTTTTATAGGGCAAACTCAATTGTATTATGTAAAATACAACCAACTGTCATATGGCAAACTCAATTGTATTATGTAGAATACAACCAACTGTCATATTGCAAACTCAAATTTATTATCTGGAATCCACCAACTTTTATAGGGCAAACTCAATTGTATTATGTAGAATACAACCAACTGTCATGCAAACTCAAATTTATTATCTGGAATACAAACAACTGTCATATGGCATGCTCAAAGTTATTATCTGGAATACAACCAACTTTCATATTGCAAGCTCAATTGTAGTATCTAGAATACAGCCAACTAGCATATGGCAAACTCGTACCATTCATAAATTAAAGGTCCACATATATTTGAAGTTCTATGTTTGTCAGTAGATCAGATTCAGTTCAAAGGTTTTACGAAAATGTCCCACTTACTATACCAGACACATCGTTCGTGACCATAACCAGTATTTTAACTAATTAGCATAAACCTACATTAATTATTCTAATCAAGTACACAAGCATGGGCTGTAACTCTGGAACCTAGTATCCAAGTTAGCAAAGTAAGACATGTATGTATCGCTCAGACAATAGTAATTTATATAAATATGAAATGAGTACATACACAATATGTGCAATACAAGAATAATATTTAATATAATTTAAAACAATAATGATGTTAAATACACATATGCGTGTAGTGTGTGTGTGTTTGTTTATTATAGTGTCACACACTATTTAAAGGGCCAGCCATTTCTGACTTATGAGACACCTCTTTTTCATGAACATCAGTACTTCCCGAATCCTATACTTGTATACCAGGCGTCAGGCTGGTAGGCAATTGGTAACCATTATTTAACCAGCTGGCGGCTCACCAACCGGCCATATCAGAACGAACCCCTGACGAGATTCGAACTTTCGACCTCCCGCTCCGTAGGCGGACGCCTTATCCACTAGGCCACGGAAACGGTAGTGTATGTCGTACATGTATAATGCATTTATTTTCCTCACTCTTAACATGTTTACTTTATTTGCAGAAACTACATGGCTTCTGAAAACACGACAGTAACGTTGGATGAAATTAACAACTGGCTAACGTGCAAGCTAGACGCTGTCAGTCTACCAAGCTTAAATGACGTGTTTCATAAACATTACACAAAAATTATGAAAACATTCTATAATTGCAAAAGACGACCATTGTCAAGTTATGCTATAAATAACACTGTGAGAAACAGGTCAGAAAACGCAGACAACTGTCTCAAAATGGCCATAAGTGCTTGTCAAAAGGCGCCCTTAATAACTATAAAATGTATACGTCTTCGAATGAAACATATCACAAAGTTATTGCCTGCGTATCCAAATATGAAAATTATACATCTTGTTCGAGATCCTAGGGGACTTCTCAAGTCTAGGTTGGCCATCAAAGCCGTCTCATTACAATATATTGGGAATGAATATTGCACACCACTATCCAATGATCTGATTGTTTCAAAACGCATTCTAAGACAATATCCAGATAGATTAAAAATCATAAACTATGAAAATATGGCTGAACATCCTTTGGAAACTGCACGCGAACTAGTTGAATTTGCTGGACTAGAGTTTGTCAAATCTCTGCAAGTATATATTGGCAGTCAGACGTCGTCATCACGTGATACTTGTGCATATTGCACACAAAGAGCAAATTCTAATAAAACAGCAAATAAATGGCGACAGACGCTTGACCCGACACATGCACGTTTTATTTATAATGCATGTACACATAGCAACAACGTGCTAGGTTATTTACCTTTATTATCAACGGAACAGAGAAACACAACCAATCTGTCAAGAAATATATTAGATGTACACAGAGAATTTTTAAACAATGATTATGTTTAGTAAAAGTACAACTATTGTAAAGTTGTAATATTAACGATTTATGTTTTGTCACCTCTGGTTGATGTCTGGGCAACACCAAGAAGAATTAGTCGTTATGTTGGAGAGCAGTGCAGGATACGGGTACACAAGTAATCCTGATTCCAGTTTCAATTTTTTTTATCATACCCGGTGATACATTTGCTTGGTTAAATAATTGGTTAGCACGTAACTTTGCCTGTTGTTGTTGTTGTTGTATTCAGTGTAATACAGTCATGTCATAAATTCGTATATGTCAACAACTTTATAACACATGGGATAATTCTGATTGGTCACGGCATGACATTGACAGCTTGTAATACACATTCGAAAGATACATGTTTTTGTGTTCATGCATTATTGATTGATAATCAACTGTTTAAATCAATAAAATGCTCAATATGCACTAGGGGAATCAGTGATTAAATTAGTGAGCCTATTATTTGCGTGCAGTTCTTTGACTATCAGAACATATTTACTACGGCGTACAGATACAACTTAATGTAATAAGTTATCGAACTTGCAAACAAAATCTCACGTTTGAGGTCGATCGAGAATAGTGTATCCACGTTATGCACAATCCACAAAGAAATAACACATGTTAGAATTGATATATCAACCCTGAAAATCGCCAATCACGATATGAACAACAAAATAAATGATATTGAAAGTCAATGAGTTTCAATCACATAAATACAAGTATTCCCCGTTATATATGAAATTTCACTTTTGAAGTTTGTAGACCACAAAAACACTGTTTATTGATTCAATGTTAGTGTTCGAATGTATTGAGCAGAATTTGATGTAGCCATGTACAGTATTTATACGTGAAAAAATGCATTTTATTTGCGATGTAATGTCGCTTTAAGATATGTAAAATGTACGTCACAAATTAAAATATACAATTCCTAAAGTGTGTTACCTAGGAACAAATTTACAGTTTAAAAGAATACATGTTTCTATATCAAGAAAGGCTGAATGCATCAAATTTCATTTTAAATTTTCGGTCAGGCTTATTTTCGTTCATTGTCTTTATTTCAGTGCAACATGTAAATCTGCAAAGTAATTTCCTTAAGTAATGTGAGTTGCAGTCACAACATTATGAATTACAAACTAAAGTGTTAAACCTGCAGTGCAATACTATGCGTTATGACATTGTTTGTATTGGTATTGATGGACCATAATCCAGTATGTGTTATTGTTAGGTTCCATTATACCAAACAGTCAAAGAAACAAAGAATGTCCGACACTGAAACTATTAAATTGTGTGATTGAAAGAAAATTGACGAATTTATAGTGAACGTAAATACAGACAAGGTAAACGAAATTCTGAATGATTTGATTGCACTAGAAACTAATGATTTTTCTTCAGAACAGAACAGATCATTTATTTCGATTTGTACAAAGTACATCATCATATACAAATTATTACATACAATATATATATATTATCACGTCATAAACAGTGAAGTGCTTAAGCAAATTTACTCATACATAGAGGATGAACAAAACTGGTCTCTTAGAATGAAGACTGCATAATGGCATATTCATATTTCTAAGTGGTATAGATTTTAAATTAAGCATGTGTAATAGCATTCAAGTAAAAATTTCTTTCTTCAATGGCTCGTTTGTATACAATTGCGAGTTTACATAGTGTATGCTTATTTTCGGACTTGAGTAATTGTATAAATTTAAACATGCTAGGGTTGTTTCGGTAATATTGTTTTACATAGACAATTCTTAAATTTTGATAATATGGGCAAACAATGATAAAATGATATTCATCTTCAATTTGTCCACTGTTACAACATTGACAATATCGCTCGTTTCGAGGTATTCGGTTTCTGGAATATCTACCAGTGTGAATTCGAAGTGTGTGAGCAGATATCCTCAATCTTGTAACAAATAAACGTAAATTACTTGGGACTAAATCCAAATAGTGTTCATATTCAAAAATTGATTTTGTACTATGGTATAAATCAAGCACACCGCTGTCTTCTTTATCAGCAGCCCATCTCTGTTAAAACAATCGATTAAACGTTGCTTAAATACACATATAAAGCTATTTAAATTGACTGAGTCAGGAAAATACCAAACATTCAAAAATCCATAATTAATTAACATATCTTTTAATTGGGAAACCCAATTTGTTATACCCTTATTGTCATCAATTAAAACTTCATTATAAATACGTCGAATAATTATGTTATCAGTTTTCAATATTTTATACCAGTATTTAACAATGCGAATGTAGCGTGAAATATACAATGGATACCTTCCCAGTTCTCCATAAACACCAGCTGAGCTTGTACTGTTTCTAACTTTTAATATTTGTTTGCAAAACTTAAGGTGTATTCTTTCTATTTCTTTATATTGTGTGAACCCCCAGATCTCACAACCATAATTTAAAATCGATCCAACAAAAGCATCAAAAAGCTGACATAGAATACTTGGTTTTAACTTATATTTTCTGCAATTGATTAAAAGAACATTTAGAGCCCTTAAAGCTTTCCCTGTAAGATAGTCCTGGTTTAATATACAACTCCCAGTGTAATTAAACACAGTACCTAAGTAATTAAATTCATTTACAACATCAAGTTTGTTTCCATTATAAGTCCAGGATTCATTTGGTAAACCTCCCCCTCTTTTTTCTGAACACCATTCTTTTTGTCTTAACTGTGTTTACATGTAAACCCCATTGTTCACAGTATTTATGTAATAAATTTAAATTTGCTTGCAATTCATTAGGCGTCTTACCAAATATAACCATATCATCCGCAAATAGCAACAAAATGAGAGCTATATCATCAATTAATAAGCCTGTATCCCCATTCCCTTGTAAAAACAATTCTAGGTCTTCCACGAATAGGGAAAATAGAATCGGCGACATGATTTCCCCTTGTCGTAAACCAACAGCATATTCAAAATATTCAGAGTATAGAGGGTTCTCGGAATTGGGGCTACAATCATCAGAACTTCTAGAATTATTACTGAAATTGCGGATGCAAGATTTTACCTTTTGGTACATATCTTTAACAATTCTTAGGATTTTACCCTGTAAACCGCAGTTATAAAGCTTCATCCATAGAGCATTTCTATAAATAGTATCAAAACATTTACATAGGTCCACATATACACAATATAATCTTCTATTTTCAGATAAATACATTTGGACAACATTGGATAAAATAAACAATGCGTCAGTTGTTGATCGTCCCTTTCTAAAACCAAACTGGGCATCTGATATTACCTCATTATTATCACAAAATGAAACAATTCTTTTATTTAAGATAGTGGTAAATAACTTCCCCAGACAACTAACTAGCGTAATACCCCTATAATTATTTACATTATTTACATCACCTTTCTTATGTACAGGTACAGGCGCATTAGTATAGATGAATACCTTCTGTCCATTTATCAGGAAAAAATCCTGAATCTAATATAGCATTGAAAATATCACATAAATGAGCTGACAATATATCTATGCTTTCTATAAGATATTCATTCAAAATAAAATCACTACCAGCGGCTTTGTGTTGCTTCAAACATTTGGCAGCATTAAGAATTTCATCTATACTAATGCGCCTATCAAGTTCTGGGAATGGACTTTCAACATTATTAAAATCGTGTGTATTACAAAACAATTCTGCTTCTGGGTTTTCACAACCCGATATATCAGCACCCAAATCCTTGAAATATGTTTTAAAATCTTCTAAAGATATATTGCATGAAGATTTACTCTTCTTTTTAAAATACATGTATTTCCAAAATGTCTTCGGTTTAGAACGCTTTAAAATGCCAATTTCACGTAGCTTACGTTCTTCAAATATGCGCCGTTTCTTACGACATAGATTTTTGAAACGCATTTTATTATCACAAAACTGTATCCTACTATGGCTGGTCTTTAGCCTATTAAAAGTTTTGAGTGCATATATATAATCCCGTTTAGACTGGCTACATTCGTCATCAAACCATTCCGCATTACTACATATCGGTTTATCATTAAAATGGACATTTTCGTTAGAGTTATGGGTAAATGTATTCTTAAATAATGGGTCGGCGACTTGCCGTATTATACTAGTGAAATAATTCAATAAATCATTTACTGAAGACCTGCTAGTTACGTCTATATTATCAGTCAAATGATTCATGTAGGATAACTTTGCAATAATACCTGTACGAAAGGAATGCTTGTGATTTTCATCCCACCTGTATACTACATCGTCTTTATACATAGGTTTATGAAATACAATATCACATTTAATTGAGAATGATAGACTTGCATGGTCAGTCAACAATGTAAAATCTTTTTCTTTGCTCAACAAATAATCTATAACGGATGCACCCCGTGTATTCGCAAACGTGAATAAACCAGGCGCATCACGATATAATCGACCGTTGACTATACGCAAACCTGTAGCTTTACAGAGGTCTAATAATTTGACACCAAAACAATTGCTAGATTTATCCAGCGAGACTCTGTCTAATGCACAATCTGGGATATAATCATCATCATCAATATGGCAATTAGATACATCACAGTTGATATAATCACGCTTATTATCTACACGGCTATTCCAATCCCCTACTGCATATATAACCCCTAAACCCTCAAAGTCATATATATCTTGTTCTATAAGCTCAAATAGGTCAACTGTGGAAACAAATTTCAGACAAATTGAATGATACTGTCTCAAAATTGTGTACAGTATTTTATGAGAGTGCAACCGACACCTTTAGCTTATTTACAGACAAACGTATTGGTACAGATAAAAAGCCTACATGGTGTAATAATTCATGTCAAACTGCAAGGCGTGATTTCCACAGGGCTAAATGTGTATACAAACTACGAAAACCTGATAACCCCATGATGGGCTTATAGTACATATAAATGTACAGTTTGCTTACTATTCCGTTTTGCTTCACTTATATTCTCATTTCGCACTTTTGTTTTTCCAGTTCTTACGAGGTATTGTCGCATGTATTAACTTACAATTTCAATTCAATTTACATGACATATGAGTATACATATAATTAGTTAACAGAAGTTGTGACACGGATTGATATATAAATAATAAAGAGCATATGAGAGAGAAGAGTCAAGTTTGGAGATGGGAAAAAAGAGCGGGAAATTCTATTATTTTGTTTTGTTTTATTTACTTATTTGTTTGAATGTATTATGATTGATTTGAAACAGACGATAGGTCAGGGAAATTGTTTCGTTTTCGATGGTGTGTGTGTGTGTGTGTGTGTGGTGCGCGCGTGCGCGCGTGATATCAAATACTGTTGAATGGATGCACATTCTTGAGTTAACCGTGGGTTTTATCTGTCAGAAGTAAATGATTTGAGGATTATGATAATTATGTTATTGGTAATGTATTTATTAATTAATAGTTACGATGCTGAATTGGACATTTAATTGTTGACGTTACTTTATTGCACGTGTCATAATATTTTTCTATAACCTGTTTTCGTGGGTATTGTACGTACGCATTTACTTGAGACATCTGCATATTCGGCTGACCTTAGGTATAAAAATGCTACACATAGCACGAACTCTCGCTTTGCACGATTTTATTAACATTCATTGATTGGCAAGATGCAAGGATCAGATCACTACTCCGGAGAAAAGCCGACTGAGGTAGTGATTACCATACATGGCTCGGATACACGAGTTACCGACTCGACATATGAGTGTGGCAGCTCCACTGACACAGCGAGCGAAGATGGATCGTAATTTCGAAATTGCATGATGCTCGTAAAATTATAAAATAAAATATCATAAAAATAAGAAATAAAAAATAAGAAATAAAACACATACTAGCATCAAAATGGGAATCGGGAAACATTGATTTAAAATATAAAGAATATAACTGAAATAATTTATAAATAAATATCTATATCATCGTAATAAAAAATCTTTCTATTTTTGTAATTTCGCAATTTTTAAGAAGTGATGATTCATACCCACGCGAACTAGCTCATTTCATTTGAGTTTAGTATCAACCCTTTAGACCGTTCGGCTACCGGCGCTTGCATTCATTGCATAGATTAAATACATTCATGAAGTTATTTAATTACTTTACCGCGGTAAATTGAATCCTGTAATTTATGATAATGTCTCAAGTAAATGCGTAGTACAAAATTATGAACAGGGTTGTTGTTTTTGTTGTTTTGTTTTTGTGTTTGTCTTTAATTGAGACAAGATGTGGCCAATATAACTTGCATGTAACATGTATCCGGATCAGATGACTACAAATAGTATACCATTTCGGCCTATCCCATGCTCTCTGTTAGTGAATAGTATGGCAAGACAACTACTGGAGTCCAGTGGTTGACTAGCAGAAACATAATATATTACAGCATACACCAGATTGATCTGAACCACAAATAATTGAGTATAAAATATATGGATGATTATTTTATTTGGTTTGATTTAAGAATTTAACAGCATTGTTTCAGTTTATTATTTTAATTATATATTTTATTTTGAATATTTCATATTTTGTACAGTACTATATTGTAGTTGATTTGTGTCCGGATTAATACACTATCATTAACCAAGAAAGGCTATGACAACAATTGTTGCCATAGCAATACTCATCTGCTATAAATAATGATGTAGGGGTTAGAGAATGGAGGTATGTATTAGCAAGACATCTCAACCCCCCACCCCCATATTTAAAAGTCGCCATCGCATAAATGCATTTGGGCGACTAAGTTTTCTAAAACGTTTAAAATAAACATCATCTAAAAGACCCTCTCAATATCAAATCTTTCAAATGGAACTATAAACGAGAGACTCGTCTCGTTGCTATACAACAGGCATATAAAACAACCAACGTGTGGATACGAATAATTAGGTGGATCTGTAGTCCAGTTGTAACACGTTGGACTGGTAATCCAGGGACCACAGGTTCGATCCCCCGTCTGACCATAATACAATTAACAGTCTTTCAGATGGGACGTTAAACCGAGGTCTCATGTCGGTGCTTTACACTGTGCACGTAAACGAACCAGAGGAGACTCTGGAATGGGTCTCTGTCTGTATCATTGCACTATTCTCCAAAATCTAAAATGACTAATCTCTTCAGGAGGCGTCGCTCATATGGGCAACCGCTAACGACGATAAATAATCGTAAAACACACACTATTTATACTAAGAATAACTATGCATGGTTTACTGTTAAGCATGAGAAACGACAATATAGCAAACATGTCGACAGTGTTTTAGAAAAGGGTTGTTGCACTGACTACATGCATATAAACAAGGTTAGCTAAAAAATGTCTTTAAATCTTAATGTATATTCAATATGCTAGGTCACTTGCATAAGTGGTGAAGGGTGGTAGTGGAAACCTACATTTGTATATTCGACCTGTAAATAGGGATGAAAAGGTTAGACAAGAAAGTAGCAGTAAATGGAAATTAAAAATTGGGAAGCAGTGGTTAGGTAAAATACATTAAGACATAAAAATATATATATTGACAAAATGTTGCTACCAAGTCATTTTGTCCTTGTTTATAAATACATGTACAGTCTGGTGGGAAAAAACAATGAATTTCTATAATCAACAGTTGTGTTATCATCTGTGACCTGGGTTGGGGATTTGCATCGGGGAATCACTTAATAACAAGATTAAGAAATAAACATGTTTAATGCAAGTAAAATACTACAAATATCATCATAGTACATGACAGCAATGTTTCTACACAGATATTTAAAAAGATGCAAATCATAAAACATTGATGAACACAATTTATATACATGTAGTCTAAATACATATGCAATTGCATACGAAATTATACATTTCTAACAACTTGAGCAAATATTTATGATGTTTTAGTTTATTTACAATAAAGTGGACTACGATGGCCCTATATAGCTCACCTGACTCCATTGTTCACACAAGTGTGTCTGTTGGACAGTTCCGGCTTGACAGGTTCCCAGCCACTCCCTCGTCTAAGTCAACACAACCAAGGTGGAACCCATCCATTTCAAATTGTACTGCATCATCATCTTCGTATCATAATTTTGTTAGCGACAGAGGCAATGTAGCATGTTGTCTGGAACCGAGTCTACCACGCTGTGTTTCCACTTCCTTGACATTGTGATGTCAACCTAGTAGAATAAAAGGTGTGTTTTGCATATAAACCGACATTTATGAAATGCTAAACTGTCTAATCTTATCAGTGATTATAATGACATTGCAATTACTTTAGTTGGTGTCGGTTCTTCAGACTGTCCAGTTAATTGGTTAATCCAGTTTCCAACTTGTGGATGGCGTGAAAGACAGCAGCCATGTGTTCAAGCCCCCAGGACACAGGTTTTCAGGGAGTTAAACATGTTTGCTACACTCCTTGTCGTTAGTCAAATGCATATATTATGTGGATTTGCTAAATAAACATTGGTGTTATTGTTGTATACTTAGAAGTTATTGCAGATATAGCGTGTGACTGACATTTTCTGTTTAAAACCATAGGAAAGAAACTTTTGCCTTGCCAGGGGTATTTACAATATAGCGGCATCGGTTATCTTTACGTGTCGTGGACAGGACAATGAGTAGCTTTATTTTGCGAGTAATTCTCAGCACCTCATACTTGTCAGTACATTTACAAAGAACAGGAGGGAGAAGTGTTGCAATTCGGCACAGTCTATACATCAGACTACACATGCCCACTTAGGGGAGCCAACTTGCAAGCGGGTGGTCGTGGGTTCAATCCCTGCACCATTTTACTTTTTTGTATGTATGTATGGTCCATTAATATCAAACCCCTTGCACGGACCTAGCAATGTTTTCATGGGCAGGGTTAGCCGACCAATACTAAGCAATGTGTGTTCGGTGCCTTGCAACAATGACACTACATATGTGAACTGACCGATCATACAACCCAAGACAGTTCCATACCAAATACGATGCTGAACCAATGGACCAAGGACGCTAGTCCTATATATTAATAACTGATATATAATTATACAATATATATATAAGACCTCTAAATAAAATAGTTTTCTTCTGTTAGTTCGAGGTCTTATCGTTAAAGCTCATTTTCGCATAGCACTTTCCGCCCTGATCCGATGGCGGGATTTCTGACGTTGAAGCTTTTCGGACATGAATGGTTATAAATGTGTGCATTGGTGTTAAGAATAATCCTAAATATAGATATTAAGAACGTTTAAAATATATTGTCTAACCGTTGTGCATATCATTTAGCTGTTTGAAGTCGACATGTGAGATTCTCCCATTTTTTCAAATACCCCACCCACCACAGGCTTTAACAGACTTACAAGTCTTTGATAAATAATACGCATTAATGCTGTTATGTAACGGGACAATATTTCGTACCTGGTGGAAACTAATATAGTCGCACTTGTTGCAATATTTATATGTTGCGACCTTCAAGATAAATGGGTTTATCTCTGATAAATGACAAATATATATCGGGATCTGAATGACTGGTCGAGAAAACGATTTTACGTACAAAACAGTTCAATGTAACTGAATGCTATGATTTTTGGAAAGTAGGTCAACACTAAAAAACAGTTCTAATAATTACGCCAAATAGACTACATCTACCAGTACCATTCCTAAATCAAAACGATATTACTTACTTATTATTATTAATAGACATATAACGTTGGTAACATTATATCACAGGCTGCAAAACACCACGTCCAGGCCAGATCTACTCTGTTCGCCGTAAAATGGTGCTATTTTTTTTTAATTGTACATGTATGCAATTACTGGATAGTGATTATTTTGCCAACAACGCCCAACACCAAACATATTTTCCCAATAACAACTCACTAACATTTCACCTCATGGTTTAATGTTCCTAAACTTAACGGACTATTATAAATAAACAAATATAACAAAGGTATATGGAACTATTTTTAAAATATTTAACTAGAGGAACGACTTAGTAAGTTAATAATATGACAAGAAATTACATAAATAGAACATGTTTGACATATATACAACATTATTATACTTTATTACATCCCTAATAGCTGGGTAAATCCATGTTTACCCAATACCAAGTATACATAAAGAATGGGTATACAGAATTGTTATTCGTATGAAAATAATAGCAATAAGTATTTAGCTGTTTGGTGCTAATACATGTAGATGTCATTTAGTTTGTGTTAAGTTGTATATATGTACACATATTAAACATCACACAGTTAGTCTGGGGTAGTTGAGTACATCCATAATAGTTCTAACAAATCTACTAAGGTTAGTTAGTGTATTTGCTTGTGGTGAGGTCATTATTTCTATGTACTTGTGTGTGTTTGGTTGAACATAGTAATAGGTAACTATGGATAATCTTCTGAGTTCTGTGAAGAAAGGACAGACAAGGATATAATGCATTTCGTCACCAATAGTATTAGTTGTACATAAGGCGCATGTTCTTTCGCTAAGTTCGATGCCCTCCCAGCGACCCACTTCTATGGGTAAATAATGATTTCCAGTTCTAAATTTCATCAATGATATGTAATCATGTTTATTTAGAGTTAGAAAATAGTTTTCCAAGCCAATTGAGTCTGTGAACAAGTTGTAATTTAAACCTTTTGATGAGTTTTGTAAAGCCTCATGCCAAGATTGGTTAATATTGATCTGTGTAAATTTGTTTGATTAATGTTTTGATAAAATTACTGCTTAAACTTAGAGGATTATTCCATATATTTGGTCTGCCAGCATTTATTAGTGTATTTTGAATATGTTCTATCCATTTAGATGTGAAATTAGGCAAATTTAGCATGAATTTGTATACTTTGTATGATAGTTTGTTTTGGTCACCTGTTGCCAGTCTGTGCCAGTAGTTTATCATTTTGCATTTAATTGTTATGTTTAACCGTAATCTTCCTAGTTCTGCCATAAGCATGTAAATAGATGCGTTCTAGAATGTCTATATTTTCATAGCCAAATATTTATATTAATACAGGTTTTTCCGTGTACAAAGGTTTCCCATGCAATGACTGATACATTAACAATTGCTTCTTAAAATGTTCAGGGGATTGAGGATACAACAAAAAGAAAAGATGTTTTTAGTTATTTGAGACAGACACAAATTAATATATACTTTCTACAAGATACCGTGTTTACTGAAAAGGACTCAAAATATATAAGAAGTCAGTGGGGATACGAGTGTTATCTTAGCAATTATAGTAGTCAGCAAAGAGGGGCTGCTATCTTGATAAACACTAATTTTGATTTTAAATTTAAGTCCATAGAAGAAGACACAAATGGAAATCTAGTCATTAGTCATTGTAAAATTTCAAACAAAGATCTTTATATGCTTATATGGTCCAAACAAGGAAGATCCAACGTTCTTTAGTATCCTGAAAGAAAAGGTATCACATATTTAAAATGATTGCTGGTGATTTTAACTTTGTGCTGGATATGGATTATTGTAATTATGTTAATCTTAATAATCCAAAAGCTAGGGAGGCAGTTTTCCAATTAATGTTAGAACATGATTTTATTGATTGTTGGCGTGAGCAAAATTTAGAAAATAAACAGTACATTTGGTTTAAAAAGAATCCAGTTAAAAAAAGCCCGTTTATACTTTTTTTTTTTTATCAAGTGCTCTATTTACAGAAGTGGAAAATACCTATATTTTTCCAAGGCAGAAGAGATCATGCTATAGTAGTCATTATCTTGCAACTGGGAACATTTAAGAAAGGACGTTCATACTGGACATGTCATAATTCTATACCTAAAGACAATGAATATGTTCTACAAATAAAACAGCTGATGGAAATATTAAAATACAGTATGCATCTGAAATTCAGAATCGGACATCCCGTTAGAAACTGTACGTGATACAGATTTAATGTTCCCTATTGGCGACACATTATGTTTTGAAACATTGCTAATGGAGATACGCGGTAAAACCATTTCATATTCATATGTTAAAAAATGGCAACAAAATGAAAAGGAGAAATCATTAAGAGTTTTAGAAGGGGAGAAACCGTCAAAATATATTTGTAATTTGGAAAATAGACATATTGTTTCTAAGCATAATTTATGGCAAATCTGTATGCAAAATCATGCGAACGTTTAACTGATCAGAAGGACATTTTAAAAATAAACTATGGAACACTATATATATATGGGTACGCTTCTAGGGAAAAAGTGATTTTAATGACTTATACTGAGTCAAAAAAGAAACGATACCAAACTAAAAATGACGTAAAACGGATAAAACCATAGAAAGGTTTAATATATTATTACGTATCAGTACCGGGTATCTTATTGCAACGTCAGCCAACCATCAACACAGGTAAATAAACACCCGATAATCCTGGAACGCCGAATTTCCGATTTGCACGTGCTCCTCAACAAAGACAACTTCCTACACATGTACAAATCGGAAAACCGGTTTATTGTACTGGTATTGCATTATCATCAGGAAAAACACCTTGCATACCCATTGTTACCTCTAACAAAATGCCTAGGCTAAACCGCAATCAGAGAATGCGTGCCATTGGCATGATTGACGGCGGTTTACGTCAGCGTGACGTCTCAAATCGACTCGGGGTTACGCGGATCACGATAACACGTCTACTTCGACGTTATCGAACACATGGATCGGTGGACGACCGTCCAAGATCTGGTCGACCACGTGTGACGACGCGTGAACAGGACCGTCACATTCGGACGTCACATTTACGTGACCGGTTCCTACCTGCTACGCACACAGCTGCCGTTACTCCTGGGATGACCAACAATCGCATCAGTGCACAAACAGTCAGGAACCGGCTCGGTGAACGTGGCATTCGTGTCTATCGGCCATATGTTGGACCCATCCTGACACGACGTCACCGTGACGTACGGCGGGAATGGACGACGGAACGTGCTCGCTGGACTCGGTTACAGTGGAATTCGGTGATGTTTAGCGATGAATCGCGGTTCTGTTTGCGTCGAGCGGATGGCAGAGAGCGGGTATATCGCAGACGCGGTGAACGTTACGCCGACGCATGTGTACGTCAGGTCGATCTGTTCGGGGGCGGAAGCGTTATGGCGTGGGGCGGTATCACCTTCGGCAGTCGCACTGAACTGTTAGTGGTGGACGGGAACCTAAACGCCCAGCGGTACTGTGATGAGATCCTTGCGCCAGTTGTTGTGCCGTTCTTTAACGCCAACAGAAACGTCACACTCTTCCAACAGGACAACGCCACGTGTCATACTGCTCGGACTTCCACCACATTATCGGAGCAGAACAATATTGAAACCCTGCCGTGGCCTGCTTTGTCACCAGACTTGTCACCCATAGAACTTATGTGGGATACGTTAGACCGCCGCGTCAGACGACGTCAGCCGATAACGTTAAACCAACTGAGGGATGTTTTGCGTCAGGAGTGGACAAATATTGACCAGCAAGAGATTCAGACACTCTTCCGTTCGATGCGACGGCGGTGCATTGCAGTGAGAGACGCAACTGGTGCCCATACTCGGTATTGACGTCTGTGTGAAAACTCCATTAGACCCCTGTCTGACGAATTACGTCATCACGCAGCAGACAGTTTCGGAGGCTCATTATGCTTTATTTGCTCATCTTTCAAACATGTTGGACCATCATCTTATGAATTTTCAAAGAATTTTCTTAATAAATGTTGAAATTATAGACACATAAACACCAGGTATCGTTTCTTTTTTGACTCAGTATATATAGAGATTTTGGAGTTCAAAATTGATAGAAAGAGTTCGAGATAATGTCAAATGACACTTCCACTGGAATTGATTTACTGTAGCCTTTTTCAAAATCTTTTGGTTAGATGTAGGAAATATATTATTACGGTCAATTAATTCTGCTTTTTAAACAGGTGAACTTTCACTGTCTGACAAACTGGGAGTTATTACATGTATGCCAAAGGGAGATAAAGATAAATGCTACTTAAACAACTGGAGGCCAATATCCTTATTAAACATATGTTATAAAATAGCTTCAGCATGCATTGCTAATAGATTAAAATATGTCCTCCCTGATTTGATGTGAGGATTTGATTATTGAGGATCAATCATATTTGTGACAAAACCCTCCTCCAAATAAAAAATTATGATAAATGACCTACAAAGTACTTTCTTTAAATACATCTGGAATGTAAAAATATAAAATAAAAAGGACAGTTGTAACGCAAGATTTAAAAAACGGAGGTCTGAGAGTTGTGGACTTCATGAATGCTCTGAAAATTACATGGTTAAGGAGTTTAGTAAACTCAAATTCAAAATATTTCGTTCTTGTAAAAAAACACTACCCTTTCATTAAAGGGTTCGGTCAATTTGGTGTATATCAAAATATTATCATAAAACTAAAAAGATGTACCAAAAACGTTATGGAAAGCGGTATGGAATGCTTACATCTCTCTTGTCCATACAAAAATTCCCAGTGGTTGGGATGAGTTTATCTTGCCTGTATGGCTAAATCATATTTTTTAAATTGGAGGAAAGTCATTTTGCTTCAATAATTACCTAGACAAAGGAGTGTTCTTGTTTGCTTACATTTCAAGAATTACAACAGAACTATGAAATACTAACTTTCTTTAGTTTCAAAGGATAATTCAATCAATAAGACAATATTTGGACCAGTTAAGATTTGCACACAATGCTTGTAGAATGGTGAATCCAGTCAAACCATTACACTTAAGATTAATATTGGCGAGCAATAAATGGTGTAGACCCATTTATAACATTTTATTTGTAAAATATAAAACCCTCCCCAAGTCATGTTCGAAATAGCAAATAGATATGAACGGTTGTGTTTTAAATTTGGGGAAATAATCTATAGTTTATACCAGAATTATTGCAATATCTGGAAATTAACACTGAACTCGTCCAAGTCAAAGGTTTTTTAGTGTTCTCATATGAACGTAGGGTGCAATACAATTTTACTTATAAAATGATTTGTTATGGAATAATACAATATCGTCGAATTGTATACAGTCGAAGTGGTTCATTTGCTAAAGCAAAAACATATATTGCTAAGCAAGGTACTATAGCTATTTATTGCTTAATCAAGAAGTCAAAATTGTTACATATTGTTATATGCAAATTGATTTGTTTAACAAAACTGTAAAGCCTGTACTTCTCTATGGATATGAAATTTGGGCTTACGGAAATATTGATTGCATAGACATATTTCAGCTGACGTTTTTGAAGTATATCTTAGGCCTAACATCTAACACTCCAAATTGTATGATATATGGTGCAACCGATGTTAAACCCCTTTCTGTAGAAATAGAACCAACTCTTATTTCATAGTGGTCGAATCTAGTTATAACAAATTGCAATAAATTAGCATGTCTGTTATACCGATTATCGCTTAGCAATATTATAGGTTGTCAATATATATGTTAAAATTATATTAAATAAATGTGGATTATACAATGTTTGGAATAACCACGAGTTCCCAAATCACAATGGCTTTATTTTTCTGTAAAACAGAAATTATCAGACTTATTCTTGAATAAATGGTATTGGAACAAGAAACCACAAATTACGTGTAGAAACTGGAAGCTGGAATCATTCAAACACATAATGAAATACATCATCAATAGATGTATTACAAAGTGTACATAAGCGTCTTGAATGTAGGATGCAGTATGGGTATATCGCCGTACTAGCTATTAAAAACCAAACTACAGATATACTCTTATGTACCTGAATTTAAAACTCAGTTTTTATCATCTTATGACTTCTCCACTTCAACATTACAAATACACAAAGAAGAAACACTATTGGGAAATACTTGTGTTTATCATGTTTTTGGCGCCATCGTGGCAGCAGTTACGTAGTCAGTACTTCCGAGTATACCGCTGCAAATGGCCGAGGCCCTGATTTGGGTGTTTATACAAAGGTAGTCATAATAAAATTATGTGAGTAGTTAATAGAGACCTTAATCTGTATAATATGTAAGTCTAGCAGTAAATTTATCATTTTAACATAAAACATGAATATCTTTTTAATCTCCCACAAGAAAACAACAACTAGTTTTAGGCCCACGATGGGCCTACTTTTTATGAGTAATAAAATGCGGGAATCTGGCTATATCACCACATGTCAATAAATGTACATCACGGGAGAAAGTTCCATAGATATGAACATCAACTTGTTTTTAATAAAAAATACTAAATTTGGGGGGAAAGCTGTTTTGAAAAACATTTAGTAGAAAAAGCGAGTCTCGTACCTTAAAAGTATGCCCATATTTGGTAATACGGGAAATATGTAGTAACCTAATCACGTGATCAAAACAGTTTCATTCATAAATATTAGATAGCAGACCGCCATTTTACAAAGTTGGAATGAACATAAATATATATTATGGACATTTGGAGTATTTTTTCCGATAAAGGGGTGGGGTAATTTTACATATATCTTGATATTCAGGTAAGCATCTTGCATCATTAATTTACTCACCACTTACGTTGACAGTTTATGATTTCTTGTTTATCAACACATGTTTACCTTTCTGGGTCAACACTGATCCAATGGAAAGAATGATAGGTGGCGTTATTTTACCTCGTTCTGAAAAAGTGTGGATGCCTCGGTATGTTACGACCAGCGGTACGCTAAGAAACGACTATACATTTAATAGTAGTAGAAAAGGTTTCCTACTTTCTAAATACCTTAAACGTTCAAATATATACAGCTTCGAATATGTTATGAATATGACTGTTGAAAATGTTCCTGAATTTAGGAAATGATGTATGTTTATCAAAGAAATCATACTTAAAGTTAGATGATAAGCTAAATATTGAGAGATGCGGTATCAATATTCTCATGCAGTAGTTGTTGTTATTTGTTCTGTAGATATTAATTAAAATAACATAAATTCAGAGTTACCCTCCCGAAGATAATTGTGCATGTGTTAATGTTAGTTATTATACAATTAAACATAAAACATTATTTATATGTAGCTCATGTTAACAGTTGTATGCTACAAGTTGTCTCGTTATATCATCATTTGTTGGTTTTTACCTCATATTGTCAGGCTTACATGAAATGAGAGAAATAAATGGAATTGAATTGAATAAGGCTCAATAATATACTGGCACACCGAGTATTTCTTCTTCAAATTTATGATTGTTGTTACTATGGTAATGTGATACAAAGGATCTTACACTCGTGGTGATTTCATATTTGTTATGAAACTCGTTTTGGGAATTTTGTTATTCGCCAATTTCATACCAAAAGGCTCACTTAATAGCAAATTTTCATAAAATAAGGTATCAAATCAGCACGAGTATAAGATCATATATTTATAATTTGATCTGAAATACTATTAAAATGTTCTGCTCTACATAATTACCATATACATGATGTGTTGATATATATATATATTTGAAATTGATTTCAGTAACTGTGATGATGTTGCAAAGCTTCAAAGTTAAAACATATGCACCAAAATAACTGAATACGCGGATGTTATGTCCAGTACCTTAATTACCTGTGTAGGGATTCAGTTAGACACACGTCTTCATTTAAAGGCGTTCTCTACAGTTTTGTTAAAGCGGTTTACAATAATAGAATGTGTTCATACTTTGTACATCATTAGTACTATGTATTACAATATGAAATAAGAGAATGGAATGACCTAGAGAGTAACATTAGGAATGCCATAACTCTAAACACCTTTACAAATTATATAAACAAAGATAAAAGAAAAACTCCCACGTTCTTCTATTATGGTGATAGATAACTACAGGTATTACATACACGAATTAAAACCAAGTCAAGTGGGCTCCACGAGCAACTCTTTGCCGGGTGTTAAACCCCAAATGTGCTTTGGGTAACAGTTTAGCTATCTGACTTCAATGGTGTGCAGAGAATTTAAGACAACATAGTGCTTTAGATGACAGCTTAGGGACCTGTCTTCAATGGTGTACCGAGTTTTAATCCCCAAGTGTGCTTTGGATGACAGCTTAGCCACCTGACGTCATTGGTGTGCAGATAGTTAAGACCACATAATGATTTAGATGACAGTTTAGCCATCTGACTTCAATGGTGAGCCGAGTGTTAAACCCCAAGTGTGCTTTGGATGACAGTTTAGCCATCTGACTTCAATGGTGTGTATATAGATAATACCATATTGTGCCTTAGATGACAGTTTAGCCATCTGACTTCAATGGTATGCAGAGAATTTAAGACAACATAGTGCTTTTGATGACAGGTTAGGGAGGGACCTGACTTCAATGGTGTGCCGAGTGTTAAACCCCACGTGTGCTTTGGATGACAGTTTAGCCATCTGACTTCAATGGTGTGCTGATATATAATACAAAGTTGTGCCTTAGGCGACAGTTTAGCCATCTGACTTCAATGGTGTGCAGAGAATTTAAGACCACATATTGCTTTAGATGACAGTTTAGGGACCTAACTTCAATGGTGTGCCGAGTGTTAAACCCCAAGTGTGCTTTGGATGAAAGTTTAGCCATCTGACTTCAATGGTGTGCTGATAGATAATATCAAATTGTGCTTTAGATGACAGTTTAGCCATCTGACTGCAATGGTGTGCAGAGAAATGAAGACCACATAGTGCTTTAGATGACAGTTTAGGGACCTGACTTCAATGATGTGCTGAGTGGTAAACCCTAAGTATGCTTTACATGACAGTTTAGCCATCTGACTTCAATGGTTTGCTGATAGATAATACCAAACTGTGCTTTAGATGACAGTTTAGCCATCTGACTTCAATGGTGTGCAGATAGAAAATACCAAAGTGTGCTTTGGATGACAGCTTAGCCATCTGACTTCAATGGTGTGCAGAGAATGTAAGACAACATAGTGCTTTAGATGACAGTTTATGGACCTGATTTCAATGGTGTGCCGAGTGTTAAACCCCAAGTGTGCTTTGGATGACAGTTTAGCCGTCTGACTTCAATGGTGTGCTGATAGATAATACCAAATTGTGCATTAGATGACAGTTTAGCCATCTGACTTCAATGGTGTGCAGAGAATCTAAGACCACATAGTGTTCTAGATGACAGTTTAGGGACCTGACTTCAATGGTGTGCCGAGTGCTAAACCCCAAGTGTGCTTTGGATGAAAGCTTAGCCATGTGTCTTCAATGGTGTGATGATAGATAATACCAAATTGAGCTTTAGATGGTAGTTTAGCCATCAGACTTCAATGGTGTGCAGAGAATCTAAGACCACATAGTGCTCTAGATGACAGTTTAGGGACCTGACTTCAATGGTGTGCCGAGTGTTAAACCCCAAGAGTGCTTTGGATGACAGTTTAGCCATCTGACTTCAATGGTGTGCAGATAGATAATACCAAAGTGTGCTTTGGATGACAGTTTAGCCATCTGACTTCAATGGTGTGCAGATAGATGATACCAAATTGTGCTTTAGATGACAGTTTAGCCATCTGACTTCAATGGTGTGCAGATAGTTAAGACCACATAGTGCTTTGGATGACAGTTTTAGCCACCTGACCTCAATGGTGTGCTGATAGATAATACCAAAGTGTGCTTTAGATGACAGTTTAGCCATCTGACTTCAATGGTGTGCAGAGAATGTAAGACCACATAGTGCTCTATATGACGGTTTAGAGACCTGACTTCAATGGTTTGCCGAGTGTTAAACCCAAAGTGTGCTTTGTGTGACATTTTAGCCATCTGACTTCAATGGTGTGCTGATAGATAATACCAAATTGTGCTATAGATGACAGTTTAGCCATCTGACTTCAATGGTGTGCAGAGAATTTAAGACCACATGGTGCTTTAGATGACAGTTTAGGGACCTGACTTCAATGGTGTACTGATAGATCATACCAAATTGTGCTTTAGATGGCGGTTTAGCAATCTGACTTCAATAGTGTGCAGAGAATATAAAACACATAATGCTTTAGATGACAGTTTAGGGACCTGACTACAATGATGTGCCGAGTGGTTAACTCCAAGTATGCTTTGGATGACAGTTTAGTCACCTGACTTCAATGGTGTGCCGAGTGTTAAACCCCAAGTGTGCCTTGGATGACAGTTTAGCCATCTGACGTCAATGGAGTGCCGAGTGTTAAACCCCAAGTGTGCTTTGGATGACAGTTTAGCCATCTGACTTCAATGGTGTGCTGATAGATAATACAAAATTGTGCTTCAGACGACAGTTTAGCCATCTGACTTCAATGATGTGTTGATAGATAATACCAAATTGTGCTTCAGATGACAGTTTAGCCATCTGATTCCAATGGTGTGCAGAGAATGTAAGACCAAATAGTGCTCTATATGACAGTTTAGAGACCTGACTTCAATGGTTTGCCGAGTGTTAAACCCCAAGTGTGCTTTGGATGACATTTTAGCCATCTGACTTCAATGGTGTGACGAGTGTTAAACCCCAAGTGTGATTTGGGTGACAGTTTAGCCACATGACTTCAATAGTGTGCAGATACATAATACCAAATTTTGCTTTTAATGACAGTTTAGCCACCTGACTTCAATGGTGTGCAGACAGATAATACCAATTGTGCTTCAGATGACAGTTTAGCCATCTGACTTCAATGGTGTGCAGATAGTTAAGACCACATAGTGCTTTGGATGACAGTTTAGTCACCTGACTTCAATGGTGTGCCGAGTGTTAAACCCCAAGTGTGCTTTGGTTGACAGTTTAGCCATCTTACTTCAATGAGGTGCCGAGTGTTAAACCCCATGTGTGCTTTGGATGACAGTTTAGCCAGCTGACGTCAATGGTGTGCTGATAGATAATACCTAACTGTGCTTTAGACTGCAGTTTAGTCATCTGACTTCAATGGTGTGCAGATAGTTGAGACCACATAGTGTGTTAGATGACGGTTTAGGGACGTGACTTCAATGGTGTGCCGAGTGTTAAAACACAAGTGTGCTTTGGATGACAGTTTAGCCACATGACTTCAATGGTGTGCAGATAGATAATACCAAATTGTTCCTTAGATGATAGTTTAGCCATCTGACTTCAATGGTGTGCAGATAGTTAAGACCACATAGTGCTTTGGTTGACAGTTTTAGCCACCTGACTTCAATGGTGTGCTGATAGATAATACCAAAGTGTGAATTAGATAACAGTTTAGCCGTCTGAGTTCAATGGTGTGCAGAGAATTTAAGACGACATAGTGCTTTAGATGACAGATTAGGGACCTGACTTCAATGGTGTGCCGAGTGTTAAACCCCATGTGTGCTTTGGATGAAAGTTTAGCCAGCTGACGTCAATGGTGTGCTGATAGATAGTACCTAACTGTGCTTTAGATGACAGTTTTGGGACCTGACTTCAATGGTGTGCAGAGAATTTAAGACCACATAGTGCTCTAGATGACAGTTTACAGACCTGACTTCAATGGTGTGCAGAGTTTTATACCCCAAGTATGCTTTGGGTGACAGTTTAGCCATCTGATTTCAATGGTGTGCTGATAGATAATACAAAATTGTGCTTTAGACGGCAGTTTAGCCATCTGACTTCAATGGTGTGCAGATAGTTAAGACCACATAGTGCTTTAGATGACGGTTTAGGGACCAGACTTCAATGGTGTGCCGAGTGTTAAAACCCAAGTGTGCTTTGGATGACAGTTTAGCCACATGACTTCAATGGTGTGCAGATAGATAATACCAAATTGTGCTTTTATTGACAGTTTAGCCACCTGACTTCAATGGTGTGCAGATAGATAATACCATAGTGTGCCTTAGATGACAGTTTAGCTATCTGACTTCAATGGTGTGCAGAGAAATTAAGACCACATAGTGATTTACATGACAGTTTATGGACCTGACTTCAATGGTGTGCCGAGTGTTAAACCCCAAGTGTCCTTTGGATGACAGTTTAGCCATCTGACTTCAATGGTGTGCTGATAAATAATACCAAATTGTGCTTTAGATGACAGGTTAGCCATCTGACTACAATAGTGTGCAGAGAACTTAAGACCACACGGTGCTCTAGATGACAGCTTAAGGACCTGACTTCAATGGTGTGCCGAGTGGTAAACCACAAGTGTGCTTTGGATGACAGTTTAGCCATCTGACTTCAATGGTGTGCTGATAGATAATACGAAATTGTGCTTTAGATGACAGTTTAGCCATCTGACTTCAATGATGTGCATATAGTTAAGACCACATAGTGCTTTAGATGAGAGTTTAGGGACCTGACTTCAATGGTGTGCCGAGTGTTAAGCCCCAAGTGTGATTTGGGTGACAGTTTAGCCACATGACTTCAATGGTGTGCAGATACATAATACCAAATTTTGCTTTTAATGACAGTTTAGCCACCTGACTTCAATGGTGTGCATATAGATAATACCAATTGTGCTTTATATGACAGTTTAGCCATCTGACTTCAATGGTGTGCAGATAGTTAAGACAACATAGTGCTTTGGATGACAGTTTAGTCACATGACTTCAATGGTGTGCCGAGTGTTAAACCCCAAGTGTGCTTTGGTTGACAGTTTAGCCATCTGACTTCAATGGTGTGCTGATAGATAATTCCAAATTGTGCTTTAGATGACAGTTTAGCCATCTGACTTCAATGGTGTGCAGAGAATTTAAGACGACATAGTGCTTTAGATGACTGATTAAGGACCTGACTTCAATGGTGTGCCGAGTGTTAAACACCAAGTATGCTTTGGATGACAGTTTAGCCACCTGACTTCAATGGTGTGCAGATAGATAATACCAAAGTCTGCTTTAGATGACAGTTTAGCCATCTGACTTCAATGGTGTGCAGATAGTTAAGACCAGATAGTGCTTTAGATGACAGTTTAGGGACCCGACTTCAATGTTGTGTAGAATGCTAAGAACAAAGTGTTCTTAATATGACAGTTTAGACTCCTGGCTTCAATGCTGCCCATATAGCTAAGCCACCTGTGTGCTTCAGATGACAGCTTAGCCACCTGACTTCAATGTTGCGCGGAGAGCTAAGCCACATGTGTACTTCAGATGACAGTTTAGCTACCTGACTTCAATGGTGTGCCGAGTGTTAAAACCCAAGTGTGCTTTGGATGACAGTTTAGCCATCTGACTTCAATGGTGTGCCGAGAATGTAAGACCACATAGTTCTTTGGATGACAGTTTTAGACACTTGACTTCAATGGTGTGCTGATAGATAATACCAAAGTGTGCTTTAGATGACAGTTTAGCCATCTGACTGCAATGGTGTGCAGAGAATTTAAGACCACATAGTGCTTTAGATGACAGTTTTGGGATCTGACTTCAATGGTGTGCCGAGTGTTAAACCCCAAGTGTGCTTTGGATGACAGGTTAGCCATCTGACTTCAATGGTGTGCCGAGTGTTAAACCCCAAGTGTGCTTTGCATGACAGTTTAGCCATCTGACTTCAATGGTATGCTGATAGATAATTCCAAATTGTGCTTTAGATGACAGTTTAGCCATCTGACTTCAATGGTGTGCAGAGAATGTAAGACCACATAGTGCTTTAGATGACAGTTTAGGGACCTGACTTCAAGGGTGTGCCGAGTGTTAAACCCCATGTGTGCTGTGGATGACAGTTTAACCATCTGACTTCAATGGTGTGCTGATATATACTACCTAATTGTGCTTTATATGACAGTTTAGCCATCTGACTTCAATGGTGTGCCGAGTTTTAAACACAAAGTATGCTTTGGATGACAGTTTGGCCATCTGACTTCAATGGTGTGCAGAGAATTTAAGACCACATAGTGCTCTAGTTGACAGTTTTGGGAGGGACCTGACTTCAATGGTGTGCCGAGTGTTAAACCCCAAGTGTGCTTTAGATGACAGTTTAGCCATCTGAATGCAATGGTGTGCAGAGAATTTAAGACCACATAGTGCTTTAGATGACAGTTTAGGGATCTGACTTCAATGGTGTGCCGAGTGTTAAACCCCAAGTGTGCTTTGAATGACAGTTTAGCATTCTTACTTCAATGGTGTGCCGAGTGTTAAACCCCAAGTGTGCTTTGCATGACAGTTTAGCCATCTGACTTCAATGGTGTGCTGATAGATAATTCCAAATTGTGCTTTAGATGACAGTTTAGCCATCTGACTTCAATGGTGTGCAGAGAATGTAAGACCACATAGTGCTTTAGATGACAGTTTAGGGACCTGACTTCAAGGGTGTGCCGAGTGTTGAACCCCATGTGTGCTGTGGATGACAGTTTAGCCATCTGACTTCAATGGTGTGCTGATAGATAATACATAATTGTGCTTTAGATGACAGTTTAGCCATCTGACTTCAATGGTGTGCAGAGAATTGAAGACCACATAGTGCTCTAGATGACAGTTTAGGGACCTGACTTCAATGGTGTGCCGAGTGCTAAACCCCAAGTGTGCTTTGGATGGCAGGTTAGCCATCTGACTTCAATGGTGTGCCGAGTTTTAAACACCAAGTATGCTTTGGATGACAGTTTGGCCATCTGACTTCAATGGTGTGCAGAAAATTTAAGACCACAAAGTGCTTTAGATGAGAGTTTAGGGACCTGGCTTCAATGGTGTGCCGAGTGTTAAACCCCAAGTGTGCTTTGGATGACAGTTTAGCAGTCTGAATGCTATGGTGTGCTGATAGATAATACGAAATTGTGCTGTAGATGAGAGTTTAGCCATCTGACTTCAATGGTGTGCAGAGAATTTAAGACCACATAGTGCTCTAGTTGACAGTTTAGGGAGGGACCTGACTTTAATTGTGTGCCGAGTGTTAAACCCCAAGTGTGCTTTGGATGACAGTTTAGTCATCTGACTTCAATGATTTGCTGATAGATGATACCAAATGTTGCATTAGATGACAGTTTAGCAATCTGACTTCAATGGTGTGCAGAGAAATTAAGACCAAATAGTGCTTTAGATGAGAGTTTAGGTATCTGACTTCAATGGTGTGCCAAGTGTTAAACTCCAAGTGTACTTTGGATGACAGTTTAACCATCTGACTTCAATGGTGTGCAGATAGATAATACCAAAGTGTGCCTTAGATGACAGTTTAGCCATCTGACTTTAATGGTGTGCAGATAGTTAAGACCACATAGTGCTTTCGATGATAGCTTAGGGACCCGACTTCAATGGTGTGTAGAGTGTTATGAACAAAGTGTTCTTAGTATGACAGTTTAGCCTCCTGGCTTCAATGCTGCGCATAGAGCTAAGCCACAGGTGTGCCTCAGATGACAGTTTAGGGACCTGACTTCAATGGTGTGCCGAGTGCTAAAACCACAAGTGTGCTTTGGATGACAGCTTATCCACCTGACGTCATTGGTTTGCAGATAGTTAAGACCACATAGAATTTTAGATTACAGTTCAGGGACCTGACTTCAATGGTGTGCCGTGTGTTAAACACCAAGTGTGCTTTGGATGACAGCTTAACCACCTGACTTCAATGGTGTACCGAATGTGAAAACCCACGTGTGCTTTGGATGACTGTTTGGCCATCTGCCTTCAATGGTGTGCAGATAGATAATACCAAATTGTGCTTTAGATGATAGTTTAGCCATCTGACTTCAATGGTGTGCAGATAGTTAAGATCACATAGTGCCTTAGATGACAGTTTAGGAACCTGACTTCAATGGTGTGCCGAGTGTTAAACCCCATGTGTGCTTTGTATGACAGTTTAGCCATCTTACTTCAATGGTGTGCTGATAGATAATACCAAATTGTGCTTTAGATGGCAGTTTAGTATAAGTGTTATTAAGAGTTCAGTTTAGCTTCCTGGCTTCAATGCTGTGCATAGAGCTAAGCCACAGGTGTGCTTCAGATCACAGTTTAGAGACCTGACTTCAATGGTGTGCCGAGTGCTAAAACCACAAGTGTGCTTTGGATGACAGCTTAACCACCTGACGTCATTGGTTTGCAGATAGTTAAGACCACATATAACTTTAGATGACAGTTCAGGGACCTGACTTCAATGATGTGCCGTGTGTTAAACCCCAAGTGTGCTTTGGATGACAGTTTAGCCATATGACTTCTATAGTGGGCAGAGAATTTAAGACCACATATTGCTTTAGATTGAGGGCCTGACTTCAATGTTATGCCGAGAGTTAAAACCCAAGTGTGCTTTAGATGACAGTTTAGCCACCTGACGTCATTGGTGTGCAGATAGTTAAGACCACATAGTGCTTTAGATGACAGCTTAGGGACCTGACTTCAATGGTGTGCCGAGTGTTAAACCCCGAGTGTGCTTTGAATGACAGTTTAATCACCTGACTTCAATGGTGTGCCGAGTGTTAAACCCCAAGTGTGCTTTGGATGAGAGTTTAGCAGTCTGACTTCAATGGTGTGCTGATAGAAAATACCAAAGTGTGCTTTAGATGACAGTTTAGCCATCTGACTTCACTGGTGTGCAGAAAGATAATACCAAAGTGTGCTTTAGATGACAGTTTAGCCACTTGACTTCAATGGTGTGCCGAGTGTTAAAGCCCAAATGTTCTTTGGATGACAGTTTAGCCATCTGACTTCAATGGTGTGCTGATAGATAATACCAAATTGTGCTTTAGATGACAGTTTAGCCATCTGACTTCAATGGCGTGCAGAGAATTTAAGACCACATAGTGCTCTAGATGACAGTTTAGGAACCTGACTTCAATGGTGTGCCGAGTGTTAAACCCCATGTGTGCTTTGGATGACAGTTTAGCCATCTTACTTCAATGGTGTGCTGATAGATAATACCAAATTGTGCTTTAGATGGCAGTTTAGCCATCTGACTTCAATGGCGTGCAGAGAATTTAAGACCACATAGTGCTCTAGATGACAGTTTAGGAAACTGACTTCAATGGTGTGCCGAGTGTTAAACCCCATGTGTGCTTTGGATGACAGGTTAGCCATCTTACTTCAATGGTGTGCTGATAGATAATACCAAATTGTGCTTTAGATGGCAGTTTAGCCATCCGACTTCAATGGTGTGCAGAGAATTTAAGATCACATAGTGCTTTAGATGACAGTATAGGGACCTGACTGCAATGGTGTGCCGAGTGTTAAACCCCAAGTGTGCTTTAGATGACAGTTTAGCCACCTGACGTCATTGGTGTGCAGATATTTAAGACGACATAGTGCTTTAGATGACAATTAAGGGACCCGACTTCAATGGTGTGTAGAGTGTTATGAACAAAGTGTTATTAAGATTTCAGTTTAGCTTCCTGGCTTCAATACTGTGCATAGAGCTAAGCCACAGGTGTGCTTCCGATGACAGTTTAGGGACCTGACTTCAATGGTGTGCCGAGTGCTAAAACCACAAGTGTGCTTTGGATGACAGCTTATCCACCTGACGTCATTGGTTTGCAGATAGTTAAGACCACATAGAACTTTAGATGACAGTTCAGGACCTGACTTCAATGGTGTGCCGTGTGTTAAACCCCAAGTGTGCTTTGGATGACAGCTTAACCACCTGACTTCAATGGTGTACCGAATGTGAAAACCCAAGTGTGCTTTGGATGACTGTTTTGCCAACTGCCTTCAATGGTGTGCAAATAGATAATACCAAATTTTGCTTTAGATGACAGTTTAGCCATCTGACTTCAATGGTGTGCAGATAGTTAAGACCACATAGTGCCTTAGATGACAGTTTAGGGACCTGACTTCAATGGTTTGCTTAGTGTTAAAACCCAAGTGTGCTTTGGATGACAGTTTAGCGACCTGACTTCAATGGTGTGCATATAGATAATACCAAATTGTGCTTTGGATGACAGTTTTAGCCACCTGACTTCAATGGTGTGCATATAGATAATACAAAAGTGTGCTTTAGGTGACAGTTTAGCCATCTGACTTCAATGGTGTGCAGAGAATTTAAGACCAAATAGTGCTTTAGATGACAGTTTAGGGACCTGACTTCAATGGTGTGCCGAGTGTTAAACCCCAAGTTTGCTTTGAATGACAGTTTAATCACCTGACTTCAATGGTGTGCCGAGTGTTAAACCCCAAGTGTGCTTTGGATGACAGTTTAGCCGTCTGACTTCAATGGTGTGCTGATAGAAAATACCAAATTGTGCTTTAGATGACAGTTTAGCCATCTGACTTCACTGGTGTGCAGAAAGATAATACCAAAGTGTGCTTTAGATGACAGTTTAGCCACTTGACTTCAATGGTGTGCCGAGTGTTAAACCCCATGTGTGCTTTGGATGACAGTTTAGCCATCTTACTTCAATGGTGTGCTGATAGATAATACCAAATTGTGCTTTAGATGGCAGTTTAGCCATCCGACTTCAATGGTGTGCAGAGAATTTAAGATCACATAGTGCTTTAGATGACAGTATAGGGACCTGACTGCAATGGTGTGCCGAGTGTTAAAACCCAAGTGTGCTTTAGATGACAGTTTAGCCACCTGACGTCATTGGTGTGCAGATAGTTAAAACCACATAGTGCTTTAGATGACAGTTTAGGGACCTGACTGTTTGCCGACTGTTAAAACCCAAGTGTGCTTTGGATGACAGTTTAGCCACCTGATTTCAATGGTGTGCAGATATATAATACCATATTGTGCTTTAGATGACAGTTTAGCCACCTGAAGTCAATGATGTGCAGATAGATAATACCAAATTGTGCTTTAGATGACAGTTTAGCCATTTGACTTCAATGGTGTGCAGATAGTTAAGACGACATAGTGCTTTAGATGACAGTTTAGGGACCTGACTTCAATGGTGTGTAGAGTGTTAAGAACAAAGTGTTCTTAAGATGACAATTTAGCCTCCTGGCTTCAATGCTGCGCAGAGAGCTAAGCCACATGTGTGCCTCAGATGACAGTTTAGCTACCTGACTTCAATGGTGTGCAGATAGGTAAGACCCAAGTGTGCTCTAGATGACAATATAGCCACCTGACTTCAATGGTGTGCAGATATTTAAGACCCAAGTGTGCTTTAGATGACAGTTTAGCCACATGAAGTCAATCGTGTGCAGAGAGTTAAGATGCTATGATGCTCGAAATGACAGTTTAACTAATGATGTACAGAGAGTTAAGCCTAAAGGGTGCTTTAGATGAGGAATGCCTTGCCTAAGGGCAGATGTGGAAGTCATGATAGCGCTGTGAATGCGCGTTCGCTTCAGGTGCGAACTTCTCGGAGTTCGAGCCCCGCTGGAGCCGTTACGATTGTGCCCTTACTACATCAGGCAAGGCATTTAAATTCCACGTTGCCTCTTCTCTCTCCATCGTGGCGATGGATTCCATCAGGACTGAGGTCTCGAGAGTGATTAATAAAAGTTGAAATAACTTGTATCGCAATCGAGCTAAAATAAATGTGTAGTCGTAACGGCTACAGAAGTTGCTATCATACAATTGTTTTCGATACACAAGCTGTGCATTTTATTATTATTTAAGTTTATTTAACATCGCTACCCATTTCCCATTTGAGCGACGGACAGTTTACCTAACAACACCTTTCCTGGGCAGGCTCCAGTGGTTAACCAGTACTTGGTGCACAAAACTCCGCAAAAACTGCCAACATTTTCATATAGATGAGACACGGTCTGAGCGGGGCTCGAACCCGTGACCATCAGAGATGATAGGTTACAGTGGTATACAAGTCAGCGACCGTAACCACTCGACAACGGAGCTGTGCAGTAATGAATCCCATTATTTGTAATGTACTTGAACACTGTTGAACACATAGAATCTTATTTTGACTAATTAGACATTTTTATTTTCCAATTTGAACGTATAAGTGCGTCATTGGACAACAGGTGTGGAATGTATGGCGTGAATTTGATAAGAGTATTTACAGGAGTGCAATGCTATGCACCCATAATGTCCAATAGTACAAATTTAACGTGTACACCAGCGCTTACATGCATACGTGTGATGTCTGCTTAATGGGCATAGTGTCCGCTTTGTAATAGTACATACGTATGCACAGGCGCCTACATCAGCGTGGAGTATCCGTGGTATAATGGACACAGTGCCCGCTTTGTAATAGTACATAATTATGCACAGGCGCCTACATCAGCGTGGAGTATCCGTGGTATAATGTACATAGTGTCCGCTTTGTAATAGTACATAATTATGCACAGCCGCCTACATCAGCGTGGAGTATCCGTGGTATAATGTACATAGTGTCCGCTTTGTACTAGTACATAATTATGCACAGGCTCCTACATCAGCGTGGAGTATCCGTGGTATAATGGGCATAGTGTCCGCTTTGTACTATTACATAATTATGCACAGGCGCCTACATCAGCGTGGAGTATCGTGGTATAATGGACATAGTGTCCGCTCTGTACTAGTACATAAGTATGCACAGCCGCCTACATCAGCGTGGAGTATCCGTGGTAGGTATAATGGACATAGTGTCCGCTTTGTACTAGTACATAAGTATGCACAGGCGCCTACATCAGCGTGGAGTATCGTGGTATAATGGACATAGTGTCCGCTTTGTAATAGTACATAATTATAGACAGGCGCCTACATCAGTGTGGAGTATCCGTGGTATAATGGACATAGTGTCCGCTAGTACATAATTATACACAGGCGCCTACATCAGCATGGAGTATCCGTGGTATAATGGACTTAGTGTCCGCTTTGTACTAGTACATAATTATACACAGGCGCCTACATCAGCATGGAGTATCCGTGGTATAATGGACTTAGTGTCCGCTTTGTACTAGTACATAATTATGCACAGGCGCCTACATCAGCATGGAGTATCCGTGGTATAACGGACTTAGTGTCCGCTTTGTAATAGTACATAATTATGCGCAGGCGCCTACATCAGCGTGGAGTATCGTGGATAATGGGCATAGTGTCCGCTTTGTACTAGTACACAATTATGCACAGACGCCTACATCAGCGTGGAGTATCCGTGGTATAATGGACATAGTTTCCGCTTTGTAATAGTACATAATTATGCACAGGCGCCTACATCAGCGTGGAGTATCCGTGGTATACTGGACATAGTGTCCGCTTTGTACTAGTACATAAGTATGCACAGGCGCCTACATCAGCGTGGAGTATCGTGGATAATGTACATAGTAATAGTACATAATTACAGGCGCGCCGCGCGGTCTTAGCGATTGGGGCGGCCCACCGAGCGCCGATTTGGGAGGGGTTTCCCCTTCCCACCAGGGGGGTCTGGGGGATCTCCCCCCGAAAATTTGAAACCCTAGAACGTCTCTGGTGCGTTTTGGCGTATATTTTACACACCCGTGAAGCCTCCTATAGCAGTATATCATCCCTGTCATTTGGGTATGGTAGGGGTTTCCCCTAAGGGCTCTCCTTTGCTGGAGATTTTTTTGCTGAACCTTGTGACATAACTAGGGCTATTTGCAGGCCTTTGAACCATTTATTCTGTTACTTCTAAATTTTAGACAAAACTAATACAACTACATGTATAAGGCACACAAAGAACTTTAATAAATATGAAAAAGCGAAACTGAATTATGACATTTTATAATTTCACAAAACTTCTCAGCTTGAGATTCAACTCAACTCAAAAATTTCAAATCTCATACATGTGGTAACATATTCCATGATTGTCTATATAGCTAAAGCTTTAAGTAATTGTTCAGTGTCGTCCAAACACGCTAGTTCGTGATTCCTTTGCCATGACAAACATATTAGCAACACAGTTCAGGTCCATGTCATCAGTAGCCTCTCTGTGCACATGTAACAGCATCAGGTGATTAAGACGTTCCTGTGTCATGTTGGCGCGAAGGTACGTTTTCACCCGACGAAGTGCCGAAAATGAGCGTTCGCTAGTTGCGTTCGTGGCTGGCATTACTAGTAGTTGGATATTCACACGGGGCGCTGCCTGTCTCGATCCTCTTTGGCATCTTTCGTTGGCGGGGTAGAACTGGTTCGTCCACGTCGAATTTGTCGAGGTGCTCGTTGACACGTGCCCAGAATGAGTCGTACGCTGTCTCACAGCGCAGTTCCCGTAACGTGTCGATGGTCATGGCAGAGAGTAACTGTCCTTCGGCTGCAGACATCTCTTTATGTTGCAAGGCTTTGCTGAGGTTGTCCGTATGCCGCAAAATATCGTGTCCAAAACACACACCAAACAGGAAATCAAAGGTCCTCATTTTCGTCTGAACACCAATCACACGCGCACGAAGTTCACTGTCCTTGATGCTCTCATAGCACTCTTCCCACAGTGATTGGAGCACAGTATAGTTAAGTAAAACGCTCTCTAGGCTGGCCGCTCTCACTGTCCACCTAGTCGGACATAGAGTCCGGAAGCCTGGTGTGTCAGGGTACATCTGATGTTTCAACTCTTGTAGTTTGGCGTTACGCTTTGGAGAGTACTTAATTAACTTTGAAATCTCATAGACAGTGTCCATAGTGTCTCTCATTACTTTCGATGCTTTCATTGTATCACCGATCGCCAGGTTCAGGGCATGTCCGTAACAGTGCGTGTAGATAGCTCTCGACTCTACGGCAGAGATGTTTGCTGCCACGCCCTTCTTTGCCCCAGACATATTGCTTGCGCCGTCATAGCATTGTCCACGACAGTTACTGAGCGATAGCGTCATTCTCAGGATGGTGTCTTTGATCACTGACGTCAATGTATTGGAATCTATGGAGCCGACAGTGTAAAGTCCCATTAATTCCTCGTGCACAACTAATTCACTGTCTACATGTCTTAACACAATCACGACTTGCTCACGATTGGACTGGTCAGCTGTTTCATCTGCCATTATAGTGAAGAAGCCATTCTTCTTGATGTTGCCTGCGACTTCACGTAGGATACCGAGCGCCATGATCTGTATTATCTCGTTCTGTACGTCACCGCACGTGTACTTCTCCGACTTCTTCTTAAGCCACTTCAAGATAGATGTGTCGCTTTCACCTTGTAATTTCAAAAGCTGAATGAAGTTAGATTGCTGGTTGTCATGGCCTCGTAGTGGGAGTCCTTTTCTGGCGAGAAAACGAATACTGCGCAGAATAGTGAGAAGTTGTTGCCTGTTTTCTTTCTTCTCTGAGTGGTGTTCAGCGGATAGTGTTTCAGCAATGTCGCGTGTCTGTTTGGGGAGTGTAATTAGGCGCTCAACGGCTTCACGATGGCTGTAGGTCGTCTGATGCTTACTAAATTTGGAAATGGCGTCTTTCCAGTTGTTGAAGCCAGCTGATGTGAAGGCTTTGTCGACCTTTGAGTTGGTGATTTTGCCGTCTTTCGCAGCCGTCATACATACAGAGCATAATGCGCTATCCTTGCTCTGGAAATAAACAAATACACATGCTGTCAATTACATCTGGATATTGATTCATGCAATCACGGTAAAAACATATATCTGAAAATTAGATATGTATAGATATATTATGTTACTGGAAAAAAACAACAAATAACTAAATGGAGACCAACAATTGTCTCATTTTTAGGAAGCAACTACTGAACTACTTCATACTGTAGTATACTGTTTATAATACTGTTCAAATTAATTTTTGCCTGCCATTTAGTATATTTTCAAATTAAAATGTCTACTTCAAGACGTTTTCAGAAAACGATAATAATAAATGTTCAACGTACCTCATCATAGTGAAGCCACGAGTAGTTCTTAAACCACTGTGCTTGGAAAGAACGCAGTACCGGTGACTTCTTCCCAAAGGACCGTTTAGGAAAATTGAAGTCGAAAGGTTGATTAGCTTCAGCCGTGTTAATGTTTTTAAGATATTCCAAGGAATGGACAAATATATTTCATTTGAATTTTTCTTTAAATGGTAACTTTTACGACATTGCAATGAATATTTACATAGTAGTCACGTGAACAACACATGTTTGGTAGCGATACGTCATGGATTGCATCATCGATGACTTATCGCTGTTCTCATCCTGTTTATTTAGTTCTTTATGTTAATACACACGAACGATGTAATTTTGTTTATAGTCGCCACCGCATAAATGCATTTGGGCGACTGTATTTTCTAAGATGGTTATGTCCTAAGGTGATTCCTCTTGTCTAAGGTGATTCTTCTTGTCCTAAGGTGATTCTTCTGTGGTTGGTTAGTCGATGATGATTATACGTGTTCTGTGATGATTATTCCTATGCTTCTATGATGATTATTCCTGTTCTTCTACGTTGATTAGTTCGGTATTCTCTGAAGGTTCTGTATTCTGTGTGGCTTATGAAGACGTCATCAGGTGGTTACTTCTTTCTGTGCCGGCCAGGTTGACAAGGCCTGGTCTGTACGTGGTCCTTTGTAGGGCCACACTCCTCACTGTTGGTCACCCCGCAGCAGCATTAATACGGATCTGACAGTTAGACATCTGGTCGTCGATTGTCGCAAACGAGTCTACTAAACTCCGGTGTAGCTCGGGGGAGCGTGGATCCACGACTGTTGCCGCTCCCTCAGGTCCGCCGTCTCGTCTATCCGCCAGAAAAAAGTGTCGAAAGTCGGCGAAGATATAGTGGTTCAGTGCCCACTATCTAGAAGAGCTGGTGGATCTGTCCTGATGTGCCGTAGCCGTGAGTCCACATGCTGGCGAGCCTCCCCCTTCACAAGATCGACGACCAGAAGATCCCAGAATCCTACGCTGCTGCTGCGGAATGTGCCCCGGTCACGACGTGCACGTCGTGAGGAGATCGACCACGTTAATACACACTAAATAAAAACTTACATTTATGTGTTGTTCTATGTGACGTATATTTACAAAAATGTTTATTAGAGTAAACGCAATTATTATTATCAGTTTAAAATAAATTTAGCGACTCGTCTTTGTCGTCACTCAATTAGCATGGAATGGATTAACAGTTTGGGTCACATGCAATTAAATTAAATTCAAATTTATAACAAGTTGATAACTAGATTATTAACGTGTGACAATTCATATGCCAATTAATATACCGAGACCATAACATGATGTAATCACGACACTTTAAAGGTCGCTCCCCTCGCCTTTAGGGGCTTCACACCTTCCTATCAGTATGCCGGCAGATTTGTTTAATGAGAGGAGAGTGCGAGAGGGGATGTAAATGTAAATAACAATGGTGCAATCTGACATATGATATTGATTTACAATTTCTCTTAGAACAACACAATATGACATACCTACCTATACCCCACTCCCATTTTTATTGCATTTTTGGGCCACTTCATTTTTCACTTTTTCCTTCTTTTAGTTCTTTTTTTTTCTTCACCTATATATTTTTTGTTTCTTTTAAATTTGCCGAATTATTGGGGCGGCCACAACCGCCCCAGCCGTCATAGGCGCGGCGCCACTGAATTATGCACATGCGCCTACATCAGCGTGGAGTATCCGTGGTATAATGGACATAGGTGGCAAACCAAACGTTTGTAAATTGCCATTTGTAAATTACCTCCCTTTATGTGTTAACAAAATCACCCAGGCGCGTAGTTATATTTACGCCACAACGCCTGGGCTTACACATTATTTTCAGGATTTTATTTTGTTGGCTGGATATAGGGCCTACAGTAGTTGATAAAATAAAAAGAACTGTTCGTATGTGTTTGTTAGTGTATAGATTCCCCTCAAAAGGTGCCAACAAATTATGGTGGGAAAATACCCCCCCCCCCAGCTAGACCACTCTACCGTGCTTAATTTAGTTCAGTTTCTGCTGGCTACGCCGCTGTCACCAATAACTCTGTAAATGATGGTTTACTTAGCTAACACTAGGATAAATTTGCAAATGCTTATTATTTTTCCAACTGAAGAAAATAGACTGTTGCATAATAGTATGTAATAAAACTATGGACATAGACTATTTTTGGTAAATAATGGCAGAGCATGACACGGCACCCTTCTAATCTAAAATGGCATAATGATACTTTTACATACTATTATGTAATAAAACGACGGGCATGGCACAGTTTCGATAGTTTATGTTCTATGTACTAGCCTGGGTTCCAGTCTGTCGATTTTTCACTTGTTAGCACTTCATCACCTTCACCATCATCTTCACCATCATCAGCACCATCATCATCAGCATCATCATCATCAGCACCATCATCATCACCACCATCATCACCACCATCACCACCATCATCTTCATCATCAGTATCATCATCATCATCATCATCATCATCATCATCAACAACAACATTTTCATCATCATCATCACCATCATCTTCTTCACTATCATCATCATCATCATCATCATCATCATCATCATCATCATCATCATCATCATCATCATCATCATCATCATCATCATCATCATCATCATCATCATCATCATCATCATCATCATCATCATCATCATCATCATCATCATCATCATCATCATCATCATCATCATCATCATCATCATCATCATCATCATTATCACCGTCGTATCCGTCGCCACAACCAACATCGTCGGCGCCGTCATCGTCACCATCATCATCATCATCATCATCATTATCATCATCATCTCTGCCAAGATTATACTCGCAAGATGTAATAATAATAATAAGAGCTGTAAAATGGTTATGATATACACGTTGGTTAATTGGTTTAGTGTAATCTTATTTTATTGCTGGGTTTCAATTAATTTACATCTACATGTGAATTTAGTTTATACATATTTTATTGCTTTCAAATAACATACATATACACAGACTGCACACTAAGTGTTCAACAAATGAAATGTAACGAATATTATACTATTGAAACTGTTAAGATTATAAGAAGCAAATGAGTTGGGTCACAACAAGTTTTACAAACATTAGTCATGACCCTCCCCTTATACCAAGAAGACGTAACAGAATGAGCAGACTGTTTCTATGAATCATTAGAAATAGCGTACATAGCTATTGGAATATAAGAATCAAATGGTTTATTGATATCTATGTAAAAATGTAAACTTTTTTTAAAGAAAAATAGGAAAGACAAAAATTATACATGTATATCTATTTTTTTAACAAAAAATGTGTAGTAGATCTATTATATAACACCGTCTCCGTGGCCCAGTGGTTAAGGCGTCAGCCTACGGAGCGGGAGGCCGAAGGTTCGAATCTCGTCAGGCGTTCGTTCTGATATGGCCGGTTGGTGAACTGCCAGCTAGTTAAATAATGGTTCCGATTGCCTACCAGCCTTGCGTCTGGTATACACGCATAGGATTCGGGAAGTACTGCTGGTTATAAAAAGAGGTGTCTCATAAGTCAGAAATGGATGGCCCTTTAAATAGGGGTGACACTATAATAAACAAACACTTTACTTACATGTAGGCCTACGTGATTTGTTGCTCGTATTTCCACGCCCTCATCCACGCCTATCATAGTATAGACTAAAAATTAGTATATTCCATTGCTCATGGAAAAGACAGCTACATGTGAATACAATGTACATAACATATTATGTAAATGAAAAGAAACACAAACGGGTCGTACTTCTATGAACATTAGTTTAAAACGAGGTATAGTTCAGTGCTTTGATAGTACACTTGTGTCTGAACTGGGACTGTTTTTTTACATTTTCCATGCACAATTATATTCATTTTCAAAGCACTGTTACGTCCGCATGTGGACTCGTGTGTCATAAATATATGTTCAGGGGCTAGGGGTGCAAGCCGGGTGTGCCCCCGCCTTGGGTCGTAAGTGTGACGCAGATCTGTGCATTTAATATTAGTCACAAAATCGGTAAAAATATCTTTGAATGAGTAATCATTTGGTTCCCGGGTCTATATATATATTCTACAATACAACCAAGAACCAGCAAAATCTCCCACCGTTTTGTTTACTTCCTGTTAGTATTTCTGCGCATGTGCACTGTTCACCATACGGGCACCTGAACATTCGCGCGAAATGGTAAATCGGACGTAAACACTTCAAATTTTTGGTATGTTTTGACACATTTAAACATTGTCTCGCTTAAATTCTTTGTTAGTTTAATTAACCATATGCCGGTGCAGCATTATGTCAACCAATTACCCATAAACCCCTGGTAGATTTTGTACTAAAGCTTCGGGAATCGACCGGACAGTTGCATGAACGGTTTGGCACATCGCCCAAGATAGAACTCTGGGAAGTTTCTGCATAATTTATTTTGAATAAATAATGACATGTGTTTTATGTAATTGAATAGACAGCACACGGCGTAATTTATAGAACTAAATTGCAATGTGGTCAGAAACTTGCATCGTATAGCATTTACCTTGCTTGTTTGTTTACGTTTTTGAGCCAAAATGACTGATTTCAAAATGTCAAGTTCATTGAACCGTGACGCTAATCAGTTGATGTTGTTTGACCTATTTTGATTGTAGATGTTTTGATTGGGGACATACAGACTCTGCAGACGTTGAACGGTACAATACAGCAGTGTCTTACCTACATAGTTCTCAAGTCATGTGACCTTATTATGTTTATCCTGTAACCATAGAATCTAGATCAGTAGATGCTTAAATCATTACTTAATGTGTTATTTATTTTGTATACGTCATTAATTATATAGTCCTTGATTGTCATAAATATTAAAATTGATTAACCCTTTACTCAACATAGCTTAGCTATAGGCCTAAAGTAGTCATTTACTACAGGCCTATCACCAATCTCAGGTCTATGTAATACACAGTGAAAATATTGATCAATACATAGATCTTTATATAGATCTTCATATAGATCTTCATATAGATCTTCATATAGATCTTCATCGTATTCCTATGCTCTGCATATTATGTCCATTTACATCAGTATTTAAAATATTTATATAGTTCTAACCTAATTTCATTTCGCTGAAAGAGCTGAAGCATGTTAGCATTCCGTTTCTTGTATCTGTAGCCTCAATGCTCACGGAAAATATTTTTAACAGACAGGATTAAGGGCTTGTCCCCTCTGAAAATCAACAGGCCCCATTTTAAAATGGACAAGCACTGATTTAAAGTGGACATGACCATTTATTATATGCATGGTATATCAATATGGGTGACTTTCTAGTCACTCCTGGTCTGTGAACTTATTTTATCATCTTCCTGATGAAAGTACTGAGTGGCACAAGCTTTGCGTGAGCTGCTTGTCTGGTGTGCCCTTATTGGATCTAACCGGAACTGATCCATACCTGTAGTAAACACATTCTTGTCTGCCAGAATAGGAAATCGCTCGCAGTAGATGCAAACAAATATTAATGAATGAGGAATCTTTGGACAATTGGCAGTAATCTTGACATTATACTTAGCCGTTAGGGTTAAATTTGATCTTCAATTGAATCTTGAGTATTCTTTTCAGCTCTAGTTTACTGCCACCTGTTTTGTGGGATTATTGCCTCTATCCCTAACCATACAAAACATCTTGTGTGTTATTTAATCAAACCATAGCCACAACGGTGGAAAGCTGAACAACTCTTCCATTTTGAAGTGTTTTTATTGTCATATTGTTCAATATTATGTTTACATTTTCTACTTTCACTTTCTTTTTGGACGACCTGTGAGAAATTTCAACATGCTTGTCCACTTCGCATATGTAGAAGTTCCATATACTCAACTATGCTAATATATCCTATCGCGCCGCTAATCTGCTAATTAATCCGTCTTTCGTGCATTGTGCAGACAAAGACCACACAATTTATTTATGCATAGTAATGAAAGTATATCCCAGATACAGCCAATCAGCTTGTCGTATTATCGGTGGTTTCTCAGCATGATTGAGAAATTAGTGAAGTCATTGTTTATTGGAGGCTATAATTTAAGTGTTGAAGTAGCTAATGTGCTGTAAACAGGGGACAAAAGCAGGGTTGGCAATTTCCCGGGAAATAAGA
>CM026388.1:15410343-15438623 GCA_014843695.1 Archivesica marissinica
AGGCAGGAGTAAAATATAGTGGACATGTACTTTACAGACCTGAATCCATATGACATGAACCCACACAAAGCCCCCGAGACAAAAGGAAAGCATGAGGGCAACTTTGCAAACTATACTATGTCACATGTTCCAAACGTAAGCTGTCATGCCGCCAACAATGTTATTACACATATTCTGCAATGCAGATGTGTTTGTTTTGTTCATGTGAAGTAACATGTCTAGTGCAGAACAATAGCGTGGTATTCGGATTCAATCGCATAACATGTACATAATTTGCAAATTTCCTTGAACTTAATTTCAGAAAATTCGTGTGCAACTTGTGTCAGCGATAACACCGGTGGACAAACAAGCAATGGACGAGACGACGAAAGGTATGAAAAATGCGAGACAGTGAGGCACGATTCTTATATTTCCTTATAAAAGAAGTTCGTAAATTCTTGTAAATATATGTATACAGTCATACACAACTATAAAGTGCCTACTTACACAGTAATGCTTCACATTTCATGTGTGCAGTTCATTGAATGATTGGGTTTACATGTGAACAAGAACTACATTCCAATGTTTTGGAATTTTCTTTTCAGTTGCTTCTGGTTCATATTCATCCGCGGCTACCAGTTTTTTTCTATTTTAGCTATTTTCTGACAATCATAAACAATTAATTATAAAACAGTATTTTCAACTATAATGCGTTAAACTATTCTGGAACTATCTATTGACTTAATACATCGTATGAAATATAAGATAATGTTTACGTTTGCTGCTACACATTCTAACCTTATACTTTGTATGCTTATGTTCATTTGGTAAACAGTGTTTTTTTGCGATAAAACAAACTCGAAACCGAAAGTAGGACTTTCCGAGTCGATCGGTCACGCACTTGTTTACAATCAGAACGCGTCGTCCGCACTTGTTTGCATTCGGAATACATCGTCCCCATTTGTCCCTCGTTGTCCTTTTTAATTAAATTACTTGATATGTTGATTCATACCTCTGTTAACTAAGTCTTTTAGGGACATTTCTACATCCCAGCGAGGCGTTCGACATTAGAGGAAGATAGATAGATAGTATTTCATGTTCATAATATATACGTTGTTTTCTACATCCTCTGTTGTTTCACGCATACGCGCTGTTCGTGCTTACATTTCGTGTGTTGATAAACAAATTCGCGTATACGACGGTTTAAATGTATTGGAATTTTATCGTTTCTGAGCGACTATTTCGATTTTTGTAAACACACACACATTAGTATTTATATTTTACCCAAAACAGCCTTTATTACGATGTAATGCTGCTTTAAATGTTTGTTCGGTTGTGTCTAGGGGTGAAATGAGGCTCCCATGAGTAAGGGTAAGTGAAAACAAATAAAAGTCGAAACAAATATATTATTCGAAAATTATTGAAAACTATAACTGAAAAAGAAGATTTGGGTTTCCAGTCAAACCTGAGTTAGTGGTCATCACTATTAAGCAGCCAACCTGTATTAAGCAGCCAGTTTCCAGATTCCAAATATATGTTGTTTTATTATACATTTGATCTGTATTAACACGATTTTATTTCATGATCACCGAACTATATTCAAATCATGCATGAACAATTAAACGTCGCAGTACACTCTCCCACATGGTTTGCCGGTGGCGAGGGTAAATAAGCTCAATCATCATCATCATCATCATCATCATCATCATCATCAAATCACTCACATAGGGGATCAGTGGTCCATTTGTTAGCATACTGGACTTGTAATCCAGCGGACGCGTGTTTGACCCCCGCTATACCATACTTAAACGACTCATACCACATTCTTTATCTACTGTATTTCAGTGTTGATTTCGGTAGCCGTTAACGTGACGATAGTCGTCTGATTATTCATTATCTATTGTGTTTCAGTGTTGTTTCCGGTAGCCGTTAACGTGACGATAGTCGTCTGATTATTCATTATCTATTGTGTTTCAGTGTTGATTCCGGTAGCCGTTAACGTGACGATAGTCGTCTGATTATTCATTATCTATTGTGTTTCAAGTTGTTCCGGTAGCCGTTAACGTGACGATAGTCGTCTGATTATTCATTATCTACTGTATTTCAGTGCTGTTTCCGGTGGCCGTTAACGTGACGATAGTCGTCTGATTATTCATTATCTACTGTATTTCAATGCTGTTTCCGGTGGCCGTTAACGTGACGATAGTCGTCTGATTATTCATTATATACTGTATTTGAGTGCTGGTTCCGGTGGCCGTTAACGTGACGATAGTCGTCTGATTATTCATTATCTACTGTATTTCAGTGCTGTTTCCGGTGGCCGTTAACGTGACGATAGTCGTCTGATTATTCATTATCTACTGTATTTCAGTGCTGTTTCCGGTGGCCGTTAACGTGACGATAGTCGTCTGATTATTCATTATCTACTGTATGTCAATGCTGTTTCCGGTGGCCGTTAACGTGACGATAGTCGTCTGATTATTCATTATATACTGTATTTGAGTGCTGGTTCCGGTGGCCGTTAACGTGACGATAGTCGTCTGATTATTCATTATCTACTGTATTTCAGTGCTGTTTCCGGTGGCCGTTAACGTGACGATAGTCGTCTGATTATTCAGTATCTACTGTATTTCAGTGCTGTTTCCGGTGGCCGTTAACGTGACGATAGTCGTCTGATTATTCATTATCTACTGTATGTCAATGCTGTTTCCGGTGGCCGTTAACGTGACGATAGTCGTCTGATTATTCATTATATACTGTATTTGAGTGCTGGTTCCGGTGGCCGTTAACGTGACGATAGTCGTCTGATTATTCATTATCTACTGTATTTCAGTGCTGTTTCCGGTGGCCGTTAACGTGACGATAGTCGTCTGATTATTCAGTATCTACTGTATTTCAGTGCTGTTTCCGGTGGCCGTTAACGTGACGATAGTCGTCTGATTATTCATTATCTACTGTATGTCAATGCTGTTTCCGGTGGCCGTTAACGTGACGATAGTCGTCTGATTATTCATTATATACTGTATTTGAGTGCTGGTTCCGGTGGCCGTTAACGTGACGATAGTCGTCTGATTATTCATTATCTATTAAAATTTCAGTCCTGTGGCAGTTAACATGACAATAGTCTAATTATTCTGTATCTATTGTTGCGTATTTCATTGCTGCTCAGCCTGGCCGGTAACGTGAATGTAGTATCATTATTCTTTGTCTATCGTATTTCAGTGCTGCTAAAGTGGCAGTTGTCGTGACGTCAGTTGTATGTGTCCTAGCTTTGGTGCTCTGTATTGGTGCTTGTGGTTTTTGCTGTTACCAGAAGTGTTGTGTTGGTAGGTGCATTCACACGCGCGTTACACGTGCCATAGGGCTTAATCTAGATAACCTATATGTGTTCATTAACGTGCCTTAGTTTAGATTTCTCCAAAACAAAACTTATCTATCTGATGTTCGTAGAGAGAGAGAGGGAGAGAGAGAGGGAGATAGGGAGAGAGGGAGAGAGGGAGAGAGGGAGAGAGGGAGAGAGGGAGAGGAGGGAGAGAGGGAGGGAGAGAGGAGAGGGAGACAGATAGAGTGTGAAGGTGGGGGATTGATAGAGGGAGAGAGGGAGAGAGGAAGAGAGGGAGAGAGGGAGAGAGGGAGATAGGGAGATAGGGAGGTAGGGAGAGAGGGAGAGAGGGTGGAGGGAAGGGAGAGAGGGAGAGGAGAGGGGAGAGAGGAGAGAGAGATTGACCATTTAGCTGTCACTGTGAATTGTATGCCATAACTGAACATCTATCTCACAAATTATACTTCGCCATAAGTATAGTTTACCCTCTCATGTTCGTTTCCGATTAACTAGTTGGGTGGGGTGTGGGTGGTGTGGTGTGGGGTGGGGTGGTCGTGGTTGGTATCCAATACAAATGATTACGAAATCTGTATTCCGTTTAAATGTTCCGTGCAAGTTGTAAATCTATATAATTATGTTTGCTTCATTTCAGAGGAATGTGTTATTTAACGAAGAAGAGAGCAGGACGAAAGAAAAGAACGAATAGCTTCCATACTAACAACACTAGTGACTGTGATTTTGACAATTGTTATACAATGTTTCACCAATATTGTGTATCAAACACATTATTGTGTCCTTTAAACTTTAAAGCAGCATTACATCGTATGAAATAAAAGATATTTGAAAAATTCAAATGTTACGTATGGGTAGCAATGCTGCTACACATTCTAACATTATACTTTGTATGCTTATGTTCATTTGGTAAACAGTGTTATTTTGCGATAAAACAAACTCGAAACCGAAAGTAGGACTTTCCGAGTAGATCGGTCACGCACTTGTTTACAACCGGAACGCATCGTCCGCACTTGTTTACATTCAGAATGCATCGTTCCCATTTGACCCTCGTTGTCTTTTTAATTAAATTACTTGATATGTTGATTCATACCTCTGTTAGCTAAGTCTTTTAAGGACATTTCTACATCCCCACGAGGGGTTCGACATTAGAGGAAGATGGATAGATAGTCTTTCATGTTCAAAATATATACGTTGTTTTCTACATCCTCTGTTGTTTCACGCATGCGCGCTGTGCGTGCTTACATTTCGGGTGTTGATAAACAAATTCGCGTATACGACGGTTTAAATTTATTGGAATTTTATCGTTTCTGAGCGACTATTTCGATTTTTGTAAACACACACACATTAGTATTTATATTTTACCCAAATCAAACTTTATTACGATGTAATGCTGCTTTAAGTATTGTGGATGCTTGGTATAAATTTGATTTACGTTGCGAGACAAGCATTTGCAACTTGTAATTATTAATCAGTTTCGTTTGTGCGGTTGCACGCGGGTTTGCGCGGTTGAACGCGGGTTTGCGCGGTTGAACGCGGGTTCGCGGTTGCACGCTTGATTCGCGAGCTGGGGTTTGCGCCCAGCTGTAGCCTTTATGATTGTGTTCGTAAACAATGCACTAATATATAGCATTGCCTCGTCCTTCTCTCGCCCTCAATATTCCATCAATAATGAGATTTCAAGAGCGTTTAATGCAATATTGTAAAATCTTGTTTCTCAATGGAGCTTAAATTAATTTGTATAAACAGTACAGTAGGGTTTTCTTTCATTTAAATACTGACATAGCTATTTTCTGTGTTGATGTTTCGTGAACTATTTATATTATCTGTGATTGATATGCCAACACTGTTTAAATGATATTAAGACTATTGTTCTTGTTATTGTCTATGCCGAATATCTCATTCTTATTGTATCTGCAACTTCAAAAAACCAATAAAATGCATTTGTCTCGTATTAATGCATTGCTACAACGAATTATTCTGAATATATTGAATCAATAAACAGTGTTTTTGTGGTATGCACGCTCCTGAATTGACGCGTGTTTGTGTGTGTGTTTACGTGTATTTATCGTCGCTACCGGTTATCCATATGAGCGACGCCTCCTGAAGAGATTAGTCATTTTAGATTTTGGAGGATGCAATGATACAGTAAGAGACCCATTCCAGAATCTCCTCTGGTTCTTTTACGTGCACGGTGTAAAGCACAGACACGAGACCTCGGTTTAACGTCCCAACTGAAAGACTGTTAATTGTATTAGGGTCAGACGGGGGATCGAACCTGCGATCTCTGGATTACCAGTCCAGCGTGTTTGTCATTGGAGTCAATATTAAACGCGCGATACTATCGTTTAGAGATAATTTAACTAAGATTAGTCTACAAATAAATATGAATAGGCACAAATGTGAGATATAACGGTAAATCTGTACAATGAATCGTGTTATTCCTGATACACGCATTGTATTACGCATGGATATCAAGCCTATTTGCATGATTTTGTTATTTCAACAAACCGCGTATACGACGTTTGTTTATTTACTGAAATACGCAAATATTTGGGAAAATATTATACTATTTAATAGGAAATTACATTCTGCAGACATTTGCATTTTCATCGATGTAGTGTCGCTTTAATATACACAAAGGATTCCTTTGTAAGGAGATGTCATTGCGCAAAGGACACCCTAAAGTGTTTTAATTATTTATTTATTGAATCAAACGAATAATAAAAAAGTATGTCTCTTCATTGTGCGTTGTCCGTGGTCCAGTGGTAGAGCGTCGAATTTGGAATGGAACTGTCCCGGGTTCGATACTAGGTCAGGCCAGGCATGTAATGTCATTGAGGTACCTAACACACGTTGCTTAGTACATGCCCAGGAATACATTGAGTGCATAGGTTCCCCAGAAAGTGTTTGACATTAATGGAACATACATAAATACATTGTCAACCAGTCTGGAACAGCACAAAAAGAACAAACATTTGTTTCGCATACTTTCCCTTATACCGCAATCCAGCTGGATTACCTTACTTGAAATAATTCGACAACACAGCGGTATTCGAACATACAACGATGAGGGACAATATATGTGAAGTCAACGACCTTAACCACTCGGCCGCCAGATCTGCTTGATAGTTTATACAAATTTATATTAGCTCGATTGTGAAACAAGTTATTACAACTTATATTTATCACTCTCGAGACCTCATTCCTAAGGACGAGACTTCCGCTTAATGAAAACAATGTCGGACATTTTTGCTGCGTAGAAAAAATGTAGTTTTCGTCAAATCTACAACAGCTTTATGATCCTATCAACCTAAATCAGCGTTCAGGTTTATCTGTACATTATGTGGCCAACTGCAATACCAAGAATGGTAATATAAACAGTAGTTTAGTCGAACTCGGATGACCTAAAACATCACATGATGCCTTCAAGAGGCAAGAGCCGTAAACGAAACAAATCCTCACCTGGCAATAAACCTTTTGTCAAAAAGTAATGTTTTGATACTGATAGTGAGGATACAGATTATTTCGAGGCGATTGATGACTCTTCGTTTGTTGCGAACACTGAAACCACATTTGTTGAAAATACCCCACCCACACCGACAACGCCCACCAATGCATTAACTATGAATCTAACCCAAGAGGAATTGAGGAGCATGGCGGCTATCCTAGCCCCTATCATTGTTGATCTGATGAAGGACAGTGTTGTCAAAGAGCTCAAAAACCAATTACAATCTGAAATCAAGGGCATTGTTGAGCGTGAAACAAAGGTGCTGAAAAATGAGATAAGTGAACTGAGGTCAGATCATATTAAGCTTCAGACATCGCTGAACATATACAACAGAGAACTTGATGAATTTTCCCAGTATGGTCGGCGCATGTGTTTGGATGTTGCTGGTATTCCTGGTGATAGCCCCACTGAAGACCTTGGGAAGAAAATCATTGACCATTGTACCTTGAAGGGTGTCCAGCTCAGTCATGGGGACATTGATAAAATCCACAGAAAGGGGAAGGTCAATGAAAACTTAAAATATAGTAGGAAAGTGATCATTAAGTTCACCAACTCGAAGGCTAGACAACGAGTCTATGAATCTAGAAAGATCATGGGTGATGGAATCGTTGTGATGGAAAACTAGACAAAAGTTAGTATACGAGGCCCGTCAAATGGTACGCCAGAAGAAACTTGAAAATACTTGGATTGCAGACAGCAAGGTCAAGTGTAGTCGTCCAGAAGACTCCAAGGTGCTTGTAATACGGGACATGATCGATGTGGAGTGCATTATGGAGGGCAGACCCCTACCAGTATATGATAAGTATAACTAATGACACTGAGTATCAGTTGAATGCAAGATTAACATGTTCTGTACAGTACGGGTACATACCTAAAGTATATTAATTAAAAATGAAATAAAATGTTGTCGCTGAAAATGCATTAGCAATGCATAATATATATGTAAATCAATTTGATCTAGTGTTTGTATTGCACTGTACTGTACAGTGCTGCATCATACTGGATTGTATTGTATTGTGTAATACACTTGTACATACCTCTACATTTTGTTACATCCCTGTTTGATCATTTGTACTGCTGTATATACATCCATGTCCATAATCCATCTTCATTTTCATGTTTATCTGTTTATTGAGCACCCATGCACCATGCTTTCATCATTATTATGATTTAATCAGTAGAATTGTCAAGTTTATAAAATGTATATACATGCAGAACTAGTTGAATGTCAAGAATATATATATTGTTTTTTTCTTTTGCAAATTCAAGACCATAATGTTTTCACTCTAAATTAGCTATTTGATCAGTGTTGATTCAATAATTATCCATCAGAATTACTCCTTCAACTACTTGAAATCTATGTCATAATATTGTATAGTATTTTCCACACTTTAGCTCATAAATGATGTATTTGTTTTCATTTTCAATTTGATCACTTAAATGAACCAAAACTTACTCCATCTGGAATTTGTAAACTCAACATGTATAAATTATCACTGTCCACTTATCTCATCTGCTCATCTGCTCATTATCAGAGTATCACTGTTAATTGATATTCAATTTGTTATTCCATTTGTAAATACATGTACATCATATTTTGTTTATCTGTTTCTTTTTGTAAGCAATATACAATACACATGTACATAACCTGTTAACACTGTATAACTGTTCAATAATCTGGAAATTTTCAAAACCTGAGAATTTAAAAATGCTATTTTCATATACACCTAGTATTGAGTTCAATATTGTCTCAGAAATACATATATAGTATTAAATCAATATGTTGACCTTGACCTATTTACCATATAAATGGTTAGCTGTACAGTATAGTTATATCCAACCAGTTTTTTTCTTTCCCTTGATACACTTTCACTAATCTTATTATGCAACTAACTGCATGTTTCCACGACCGGGATTGTATTATATAAATTATAATGACTTAGAGCTCCATAATGACTTAGTGCTCCAGCTGTATGTATCCTGTAGAACACATTTACACATGTTACTCAAGCACAGATATTATGTCTCAACAACACGTATAATCCAGATTCCATTACAATTTGTGTGATTCATTGCACTGTCCTCAAATCTCAAACAAATGCATGCCAGTGTGCAACGTCCTTTGCCGTATAATTTGTTACACTATTAAAATTCGTGAATTTCGTGTTTATATTGAAAATGGTCAGTTTTGCTAACTACTGAATCAAACTTCCGCGTCTTTTGAAAGGCTACACATATTTACTTCCAATATTATTGACGAAATGTGATTTGATTTGCATCCTATAGCTACATTATATATTTATGTTCTTCTTTACAGTCAAATAGATTGTATTAGACGTTGTTGTCTTATGTAAATGACTCTGTATATGTACACCAAGTTCAGTATTTCTTTAATCAGTTAACAGTGGGAAGTTTACTGCCGTATGCAATTTTTAACGCATGGCTAATCCTCAATCACGATGCTTGTGCTTCATATTCGTGTACACTGATAAAATCGTTGGAGAATCTTATGTGGTCACACATCATAAAACAGTATTCATTTTAAATATTTATATTACTGCAGAGAGAAGTCGGTACTCTCTATTTATGTTTTTGAACCTTCAGCGGAATAATAGGGACATATTTTAATTAAGTGGGCAGTACGGCTTCAGGCTGTTTTTGTTGTTGTTGTGTTTTGTGTTTTTATTGGTTTCAGTGAATCATTAATATGACCGCTCCTCTAATGAAACAGAAAATGTCCTTTGTCGCAACATGTACTTGTTGTTTACCAAGTAATGTAGTAGTCCAATCGTTTTCTTTTAGCCAGAAATTAACCAGTTCTAGCATTTGTGTATGAAACATGCAGTTGTAACAGGTCCTATAATGGAAAATTGTAGTTTCATTCGTTGATTTTCCATGCAACTTTATATAAACCACACATCGAAAACTGAAATGACAATTTCAATTTTATATTACTCAATGTTGTGCATCTATTCTTGAACGTTAACTCTAAGATAAGAATATTATTTGTTGCATAAATGCTGTTGTAGATTATTTTTTGTTTATAGCAAGTCCTTGCGTTTTCTTTCTTATTTTCCATTTATTTTCTACATATATTGTTGTTGTTGTTTTTTCTCCTATTATGTCTGATTGTCCTTGCTACCGCCACCCCTACTTTTTACTGCATTTACTCAACATCGCGCTCATGGCGTCCGTGACCTGTATATTGCCAATGTCATCCTCGGTGCTATTGGAGGTTCGATACATTTATCCTCATGGATAACGATTTGACACAATGGAGGATGACCATTGGGATATTTTATCAGGGGCACATATCAGTTAAAGCTACATTTAAGACGTGTTTTCATCTACTTGATCTGTTACTATTGCTAATGCGGCTGCTAATGTTTATTAGCGATAAGGTTCATTTCTTATTTTTGACACTCTATCGAATACTGATATATAGTAATGTCGCGCGAGTTGTTTCCCTTATATCATACCACGAACTGTTTGAGATTATACGGAACGATGACCACACATCATATATTGTCGTTCTGGACATGCATTCATTGTTTCTTGCACGGCTTTTGTTGTTACTCTGCGGTGATGTGGAGCATAATCCAGGTCCTAATGGCATATTAAGTGGATGTTTCTCGATCCTTCACCATAATATCAGGAGTATTAGAACCAAACTTGACTATATCCAAGATAATTTCCTGGATTATGACGTTCTGTGCTTCACAGAATCACACCTCTCCTATGATATACCTGACGATCAGTTGCATCTTGAGGGATTTGATAATTTATTCCGTAAGGACGTTTCACCTCATTCCGGAGGAATAATTGTGTACGCGACCATGGATATGTGTCCTAAACGCATTTTAGAATTTGAACATATACTTCCAGAATGTGTATGTATATCGGTAAGAGACAAACACTCAACTTTTCTTATGTGTACGGTCTACAGACTACCTCACATCTCCATTGAATTTTGGGATAGGTTAAGTATTTGTCTCGACAGAATGAGCGAACTATATAACAAGTAAATCGTTCTTGGCGATATAAACGAAGATCAATTAAATGATTCACACCATAAACTTCGAGATATCTTAGCTATCACTAATATGTATACTGTTATTACGACACCTACGCGAGTCACTGATACATCCAGTACTCTTCTTGATCCTATAGCCATTTCAAATGCAATTGAATCATTCGATTCAGGAGTTTTAGACACACCCAGACACATAAGCGATCATTTCGGGACTTACGTATATATTAAAAGCCAAATACAACATACCCGCTCACACTGTCGCAGAGTATGGAACTATAAGCGCGCAGATTTCGCATTATTTAATCACCTTATCACTACCACTGATTGGCGTTTCCTTAATAACAATACTATCGACAATGCAACTCTAGCCTTTTCAGATACATTTTTAGAAATCGCTAAGGTCTGTATCCCATCGATAGTTGTTACCATCAGGCCCAACGATAAACCCTGGTTTAATTCTGATATTAGACGAATGCTACGTAAACGTGAACGTCAAAGACATATAGCATTATCTTCTGGTAAACAGTCTGACTGGAATATATATAAAACTACTCGGAAAAAACTTAATAACATGAAGTCATATGCCAAACAAGTGTTTTACAATAATTTGGAATTTACGATCAATGATATCAGTTCCTCGAACCCTCGTCAGGTTGTTTTCAAACATATGCACAATTACCTAAATGCCAACAACTTGATTTACAAATTACAATCAGGATTTTTACCGGGACATTCAACAGTTTTCCAGTTAATCGATATTTACAACCAAATATGCAAAGCCTTCGATGAACGAAAAGCTACATGCATGGTCTTCTGTGATATATCCAAGGCATTCGACAGAGTATGGCACAAAGGCTTAACTTACAAATTAACACAATATGGAATTAATGAAAATTTACTAAAATGGATAAATCACTATTTGTCGCAAAGATCTCAAAAAGTTTTTGTTGGACAGACATTCTCTAATACCAGAAACATTAATGCAGGAGTACCACAAGGCTCTGTACTTGGACCACTTTTATTTCTTATTTATGTTAACGATATCGCCGACAACTTAATTAGCACCACGATACTCTTTGCAGACGATAGTTCACTAGCAGTTTCGTCTAACGTTGCTCACGAAATTGAAACAAATCTGAATCATGATTTGGATAAGATTTCCAGATGGTCCAAACAATGGCTTGTAACGTTTAACCAGTTAAAAACTGAAGTTATGTTCTTTTCATTCTGCAATATTACTTGTCCGTCACTTACCTTTGATAATAGTATTTTAGATTTTGTAGACAATCACAAGCACCTAGGATTAACCTTATCTAGTGACGGTAGTTGGCATCAGCATATTAATAACATAATAAAATCAGCATCAAAGGTACTGGGGTCTATGAAATTGTTAAAATTGGTTGTCTATGCTCATGTTTTCAGGGTTAATGAATCAAAATATCACAAAATATTTAAAATAACTTGTGCTAGACATCAATGTTGCTGCTGTTTTTTATGGTATGACCGTTACACAAAGTTTAAAAAATCTCATATCTCGTGCTACCAATTAAATGTTTTTGATGCCCATGTATTCATGGCCAAATAATCCAGTTGAGACTACACGGGACCAAATCGATCTCTTAAAATTCTCACTACTCCAGAATTTATCCCTTGTTGTGCACCAAAGAAACAAGGTTTCAGCGAGGCGTCAACATTTCATACCTTCGTACCCAATACCATATCTCATGTCGTCAAACCATATTCTAAACAGGACACAGCATGGCTACTTTCACGCACTATTAAGCGTACCACAAAAGCTAAGGATATGCAGGATGTAGTCATTGACCTACCAGCTCACCAGCTATCTTCCAAGATACCCCAGGATGCTGAACCCAGTGTCCCAGCAGACACAGAATCAGCAGACATGGGAACACCGTCAAGTACTAAGACTATGCATCACAATATCCCTACATGGACGCCTACAACTCACTCTTGGCGTCAACAAAGCCTCTTACAGAAGTAAATGCTATGCCTCTCATAGCATCACCAGCCCATAAAGGGCAAACTCTCGTCATAGTCTTAAATCAGACACAGCAGATCAACTACACGGTAATGGGTCATAACAACAAGACAGTGATCACTCTCGACATGGCCTTATATGAACGTGCTAAGCGGCTCGAGATGAGCAGGGATGATTGCAAGGGCAAATGTGTGCTGCGGTTGGCGAGATGCATACAGTGATGGCTGCATTGAGGGCTGTTGGCAATGCCATAGACGAGAGTGGGCTTGAAGAAGCCTGGTTTGAGGCCGATATATATGGACCCGCCACGACAAGACAGATCGTTGAAGCCAAGCACATGAAGAGGGCTCTAGAAGCACATATGACTACAGTCCAAGCCCTGTTTGACCTATATGTGGAAGAACTGTTCTCAGAGAACCCTAATCTACGTGGCCCATGTACAAATTCAGCACAACTGATGGACAGGAGTTGTGCACAACGCATCCAACAAAACATGCTAAGTACCCTAGAGGTCAACAACATTTGAGATCATGAAACAGTTTGATGAAAAGATGGAATACACAAGCTCACTCTTCAAGTTTGTGCGACGCTATATGTAGATGGTGTTGGTCATATTCATTCGTGCCACACGTGATGGGCTCTGGCAGCTTCACCTATCTTCCCTTGATGAGCTGTACAAATATGTTTTGCTCATGACAAACAAAAGTACGCGAGGCTTGTTCCAGTCTACCTTGCAGAAATGACAGCTCTTGAGACCACCGATCCAGACATACATAAAGAGTTCATGGATGGAAACTTCACAGTTCACAAAAACAAGATCCAATTTTGTGCAGTTGGAGTGGATCATGCCCTAGAGCACATACATCGCATCATGAAAGTCACAAGAGGTCTGGTAGGGATTACACAGAATGCCAGTGCCCGTGAAAGATTCTTCCTTACAGCACCCGAATTGGGTAGACTTGCTGCAGAAGCGCATTAAATGGCTGGCTCGCAAACAAGCTCACGCAAAGATCACCATGAACTGTCAAAGGCTGTATGGACTAGACAAGAGGTAAACATACTGAAACTGAAGAATGCGATTCAGTCCTCTATGAATTCTATGACAGGACCTGATAAATATCATCACAAAAGTAGTAATGCCAAATCAAGTACAGAACGATGTTTGCAGCCGAGATGAAATTGGCCAGGTATAATACGTCACATTTCTTGAAGAGCATATCAATAAAATGAGGTCAATTTGTGGGTTAGAATGACGAAGGTTCAACTTAAGACATGGAAAAGCAATGAAGCACAAGCTGGCTGATAAAGTGGTGGAAATGAAGGTTGACAGGTCACTATTTGCCTGCATGCTTATTGTGGCCCGCTCACAACCAGAAGTCAACCTAAAGGAAGCCATTGGCCAGCATGAGTTTACATCCATTCCAAGAACCCTATTTGCAATAGATAGGTCACTTTTACTAGCCATAGACACAAGCAGCCTCATGACCATACTGGAATCGCTACCCAACCAGAAGGTAACTAACCAGGGTCAGCAGTCAGAAAGTTCAGCTGAAGATGTCGAACAACCTGAAGACATCACTGATGTTCTGGTGCCACCAAAGAAGGCAACCATCATAGATGGATTGACCGTTATGACCTTCCCACTTCACTGAAGGAGGCCACACGAGAGAGACACCAGGGTACGAGACCAGTCACAGTGTATCATGTTGAAGATAATACACCAGTAGGGAAGTTATCAGCAAAACAGTTCCTGGCAAGTACGGCCACCAAAGATGAATTGACATGTTACCTTGCAAGCAAAGCTCTTCAATTATGATGGATCGTCAAAAGTTTTCTTTGTCACCTCAAGGCAAAAGGTCCTCTCGAATTGCATGAATGCTAAACACCTATGTAGCTCCCAAGAAGAGACCGACACAAAGATAATCTGCACAGCCTGGATACTGTTCGATGAGGAGCTACAGAACTGTACATTCAGTCCCCTGACACAGATGTATTTATCTTTGCACTCCACCACTATCATCAACTGTGCGAAAAACATACTTCATCACAGATAAAAACCCGGTGCGGAAAATCTCACTGAAACCAATAGTGCATGCACTTGGCACTGGCTGCCATGCATTTTCTGGAGCTGACCAGACTGGAAAGGAAAGCTAACATGTTGGCAAATACTAAGCAGGTGCCCTGTTGAGGTAGTATCCGCGTTTGCTACCCTGGGAACCTGTAAAATACTAACAGTCGACACAGAATCTGCTATTGAGGCATTTGTATGAGAACTGTATGAGCCTCGTACTGCTGTGACATATGTATGTGATCTTAGATGGAAACTATTCTCCAAAAAGCAACTGGAAGCTCAGAAACTGCCACCAACACGAGGAGATTTGCATGAAGCTATTGGTCGTGCACATTTTCAGACCATCATATGACATTAAGCTCACGTGCCTAATCCACATCTACCGCCAGCAACTGTATGTTGATGGGAGACAGAGGGATCGACTTGTTCCCATCAAAACAATGGATCCTCCAGCTCCAGCACCCATTACACATTTGGTCAAATGTGGCTGCAAGAAGATTAACTGCCGGTCCAACTGTTCTTGTAGAGCACAGTATCTCAACTGCTCAGAGATGTGTATGTGTGGGGCAGATGTATGTATGTAGTAATGTGAGTCAGGAACATCCCATGGGCATCGACGACGACGACGATGATGATCCTTTAATCTAATGAGTAATGTTGAACACTGAAATATGTAGATTCATACCAATATTCGTCCTACTATTGCTTGAGCACATTGATAATGTTTGGTTATTACATAACTTTAATATTTTGCCATTAAATTTCATTTAAAAATTTGGATTCCTTGACTTTGAAAGAATCATACAGACATCACAATTTAATTGAGATTTATTAACTTTGCATAGCGACCATATCATATAAACGGCAACCATGTTGAAATTCCTAAATATTGTGTGATATTTGGAATCATTGACCCTGAAAACATGGGTATGGACACCAAATTTTAATGATTAGCTCTATTATTAGCTGAGATATGAGACATTGTAAATCTACATGGCGGCCATATTGTAAAATGGCCACCAAAACTACAATAATCGCAGAAAAAAATGGAGACATGTTTTTTTCACAACTTGAAAACCATTAACATGCATTCATTATGATCACCAAAAATTAACATTTAAAATCAACGGGAAATCATTGCCCCACTATATTGGGAAATAAAATATGTTTAAACTAAGTATACCAGGCGGTTTATAAACTAATCAATAGCTTTATTATGAAGAATGCGTGCATTCATTACGCGCAATATTCGTATAATAAGCCATGGAACGGCTCCATTGAAATGAGATGTATACTTATAGATAATGCATGTTAATTTGTATCTGGAACAGGATTTACAATGTCACATTGTTAAATATATTTGACAGTTCAATATTAGCTTGCACGTACAGCAATCATTACATATTGGATTTCAAATATTAAGATACGGATTCTATACTGTTTGACTTTTATGGTAAAACAATTATTTGATTTTTATTAGCATTTTGTGTTGCTTGTTATTGTTGGTCAATGTAGCACGATAAGCTTGGCGACACTGCATCTGTTAATGGCAGGGTAAGAGCCCGGTTGCACCTCCATGCAGTATTTCACGGTCAACCTGGAGAAACTACTGACCTTCCGCAAGTCATATCGATAGCTTCTTCGTTTGATATATTCGAAGATCACGGTGAGATTCGATGGTACAGCGGTGAATGGCAAGTTATTTGAAGTCAGTAACGTTGGCCACACTGCCACGAAGATCCCTTAGTCAACATACTGTTGGAGAGTGTGTTGCATTCAATAGTATATTAAATAGTTTCATGAACAGTTTTAAACAGTTTTACATTATACATGCATGTACTTATGACCTATTGGCTGTCCGATTAGCGCAGTGGTTATCACGCTCACTTCTCACCAATGCAACCCGTGATCGATCCTCAGATCGGGAAGTATGTAAGATGGTACGGTGGTCGCCAGATCGGACAGGTGGGTGTTCTCCGGGTACTCCTGTTTCACCATTCATTACATCCGCGCCAACGAGAGTGATTAATATAAGTTGTTAAACTTTGCTTCGTAATCATTGTAAAATAAATAAAGTTTAAACTAACTATGATCTATAGCAACAATACAATCACAAAACCAGTTATTGCATATCACATTGTCTGTTGTGTCGCTCTCCCATATTATTACTGTGTTGTGGTGTGTTACATCTTTATATATATGTATATAATAATTCAACACATTAATGGGATTCACATAGGTGATGGGCACATTATTTATAGTCAATGAATGTAGGTGGTGTGTTACGTCTGCATATGTATGTATATATATATAATAATGCAACACATTGGTGGGATTCACAGAGATGATGGGCACATTATTTATAGTCAATGAATGTAGGTGGTGTGTTACGTCTGCATATGTATGTATATATATATAATAATTCAACACATTGGTGGGATTCACAGAGATGATGGGCACATTATTTATAGTCAATGACTGTAGGTGGTGTGTTACGTCTGCATATGTATGTATATATATATAATAATTCAACACATTGGTGGGATTCACAGAGATGATGGGCACATTATTTATAGTCAATGACTGTAGGTGGTGTGTTACGTCTGCATATGTATGTATATATATATAATAATTCAACACATTGGTGGGATTCACAGAGATGATGGGCACATTATTTATAGTCAATGACTGTAGGTGGTGTGTTACGTCTGCATATGTATGTATATATATATAATAATTCAACACATTGGTGGGATTCACAGAGATGATGGGCACATTATTTATAGTCAATGACTGTAGGTGGTGTGTTACGTCTGCATATGTATGTATATATATATAATAATTCAACACATTGGTGGGATTCACAGAGATGATGGGCACATTATTTATAGTCAATGACTGTAGGTGGTGTGTTACGTCTGCATATGTATGTATATATATATAATAATTCAACACATTGGTGGGATTCACAGAGATGATGGGCACATTATTTATAGTCAATGACTGTAACAACTAGACCGCGGATGCAAAAGGTCACTTCAGACGGATATGTAGTCCAGTTGTAACACGCTGGACTTGTAATCCAGGGATCGCAGGTTCGATCCCCCGTCTGACCCTAATAAAATTAACAGTCTTTCAGATGGGACGTTAAACCGAGGTATCGTGTCGGTGCTTTACACAGTGCACGTAAAATAATCAGAGGATATTCTGGAATGGGTCTCTGTCTGTATCATGCACTATCCTCCAAAATCTAAAATAACTAATCTCTTCAGGTGGCGTCGCTCATATGGGCAACCGGAAGCGACGATAAATAGACGTAAAACCACACTAAAGGTCACAATAAAAATGGAATGTCTTGCAGCTGCTGGTGCATTTCGTATTAACTTTTGACTTAAATACGAGATCAATCAATGAATAAAAACACACGTCAAACCATTTTATATTTCTTAAAGTAGATAAGGCAAGCATATTGGGTCCGTGGTTCAGTGGCGTCCGTGGTCCAATGGTAGAGCATCGGATTTGGAATCGAACGGTCCGGGTTCGATACTCAGTCAGGCCACGTATGTAGTGTCATTGAGCAAGGCACCTCACACACATTGCTTAGTACTGGTTAACTGCTATGGTCGGCTTAACATGACCAGGAAAACATGTCTAGGTCCGCGCAAGGGGTTTGACATTAATGGAACATACATACATACATGTCTGTATGCATGTGTATTAGATTTCTTATTTCGTATGACGACACTTGTCATGTTCCTATAACTATGTAATTTCGTGTACCATCGAACCACATTGAATATATAAATGTGTGCACAAATTATAAGAATTATGATGGATTTGATACGTACATTTATATATCAAGCATGAAATGGTACTAGGGGCTGTGCTCCGACCCCTACTAGTAATTGGACGGTGTTAATAAATGTGGTTCCCCCTCTTTGGGACCCGAGACAAAGCATCTTCAGGTTGTGAGTATTCATTTATGATAATATTATTTACTTATAATATGAATATATGAAGGACGTTCGGTTGGTAGATGGAACAGTCGTCAGTGTTATACTTAAATGTTCATATGATAAGATTGAATACAAATATATCCCTAAAGATGCTAAATACGTGATATGTCATCATATAATATCCCTATATTTATCCGTAAATACGTGATATATCATCATATAATATTCCTATATTTATCCGTAAATACGTGATATGTCATCAACAAATATCCATATATATTTATCCGTAAATACGTGATATGTCATTATCAAATATCCTATATTTATCCGGAAATACGTGATATGTCATCATATAATATCCTTATATTTATCCATAAATACGTGATATTTCATCATATAATATCCTTATATTTATCCATAAATACGTGATATGTCATCATATAATATCCTTATATTTATCCATAAATACGTGATATGTCATCATCAAATATCCTTATATTTATCCGTAAATACGTGATATGTCATCATCAAATATCCTTATATTTATCCGTAAATACGTGATATGTCATCATCAAATATCCTTATATTTATCCGTAAATACATGATATGTCATCATCAAATATCCTATATTTATCCGTAAATACGTGATATGTCATCATCAAATATCCTATATTTATCCGCAAATACATGATATGTCATCATATAATATCCTTATATTTATCCGTAAATACGTGATATGTCATCATATAATATCCTTATATTTATCCGTAAATACGTGATATGTTATTATCAAATATCCCTATATTTATCCGTAAATACGTGATATGTCATCATCAACTATCCTATATTTATCCGTAAATACGTGATATGTCATCATCAAATATCCTATATTTATCCGTAAATACGTGATATGTCATCATATAATATCCCTGTATTTATCCGTAAATACGTGATATGTCATCATCAAATATCCTATATTTATCCGTAAATACGTGATATATCATCATATAATATCCCTATATTTATCCGTAAATACGTGATATGTCATCATCAAATATCCTATATTTATCCGGAAATACGTGATATGTCATCATATAATATCCCTATATTTATCTGGAAATACGTGATATGTCATCATATAATATCTCTATATATATCCGGAAATACGTGATATGTCATCATATAATATCCCTATATTTATCCGTAAATACGTGATATGTCATTATCAAATATCCTATATTTATCCGTAAATACGTGATATGTCATCATCAAATATCCTATATTTATCCGTAAATACGTGATATGTCATCATATAATATCCCTATATTTATCCGTAAATACGTGATATGTCATCATATAATATCCCTATATTTATCCGTAAATACGTGATATGTCATCATATAATATCATTATATTTATCCGTAAATACGTGATATGTCATCATCAAATATCCTATATTTATCCGTAAATACGTGATATGTCATCATATGATATCCTTATATTTATCCGTAAATACGTGATATGTCATCATATAATATCCCTATATTTATCCGTAAATACGTGATATGTCATTATATAATATCCTTATATTTATCCTGAAATACGTGATATGTCATCATATAATATCCTTATATTTATCCGTAAATACGTGATATGTCATCATCAAATATCCTTATATTTATCCTGAAATACGTGATATGTCATCATCAAATATCCTATATTTATCCGGAAATACGTGATATGTCATGATATAATATCCCTATATTTATCTGGAAATACGTGACATGTCATCATATAATATCTCTATATTTATCCGGAAATACGTGATATGTCATCATATAATATCTCTATATTTATCCGTAAATACGTGATATGTCATCATATAATATCTCTATATTTATCCGTAAATACGTGATATATCATCATATAATATCCCTATATTTATCCGTAAATACGTGATATGTCATCAACAAATATCCATATATATTTATCCGTAAATACGTGATATTTCATCATATAATATCCCTATATTTATCCGTAATTACGTGATATGTCATTATCAAATATCCTATATTTATCCGTAAATACGTGATATGTCATCATATAATATCCTTATATTTATCCATAAATACGTGATATGTCATCATATAATATCCTTATATTTATCCGTAAATACGTGATATGTCATCATCAAATATCCTTATATTTATCCGTAAATACGTGATATGTCATCATCAAATATCCTTATATTTATCCGTAAATACGTGATATGTCATCATCAAATATCCTTATATTTATCCGTAAATACGTGATATGTCATCATCAAATATCCTATATTTATCCGTAAATACGTGATATGTCATCATCAAATATCCTATATTTATCCGTAAATACGTGATATGTCATCATATAATATCCTTATATTTATCCGTAAATACGTGATATGTCATCATATAATATCCCTATATTTATCCGTAAATACGTGATATGTCATCATATAATATCCTATATTTATCCGTAAATACGTGATATGTCATCATATAATATCCCTATATTTATCCGTAAATACGTGATATGTCATCATCAAATATCCTATATTTATCCGTAAATACGTGATATGTCATCATCAAATATCCTATATTTATCCGTAAATACGTGATATGTCATCATATAATATCCCTATATTTATCCGTAAATACGTGATATGTCATCATATAATATCCCTATATTTATCCGTAAATACGTGATATGTCATCATATAATATCCTTATATTTATCCGTAAATACGTGATATGTCATCATCAAATATCCTATATTTATCCGTAAATACGTGATATGTCATCATATAATATCCCTATATTTATCCGTAAATACGTGATATGTCATCATATAATATCCCTATATTTATCCGTAAATACGTGATATGTCATCATATAATATCCCTATATTTATCCGTAAATACGTGATATGTCATCAACAAATATCCATATATATTTATCCGTAAATACGTGATATTTCATCATATAATATCCCTATATTTATCCGTAATTACGTGATATGTCATTATCAAATATCCTATATTTATCCGGAAATACGTGATATGTCATCATATAATATCCTTATATTTATCCATAAATACGTGATATGTCATCATATAATATCCTTATATTTATCCGTAAATACGTGATATGTCATCATCAAATATCCTTATATTTATCCGTAAATACGTGATATGTCATCATCAAATATCCTTATATTTATCCGTAAATACGTGATATGTCATCATCAAATATCCTTATATTTATCCGTAAATACGTGATATGTCATCATCAAATATCCTATATTTATCCGTAAATACGTGATATGTCATCATCAAATATCCTATATTTATCCGTAAATACGTGATATGTCATCATATAATATCCTTATATTTATCCGTAAATACGTGATATGTCATCATATAATATCCTTATATTTATCCGTAAATACGTGATATGTCATCATCAAATATCCTATATTTATCCGTAAATACGTGATATGTCATCATATAATATCCTATATTTATCCGTAAATACGTGATATGTCATCATCTAATATCCTATATTTATCCGTAAATACGTGATATGTCATCATCAAATATCCTATATTTATCCGTAAATACGTGATATGTCATCATATAATATCCCTATATTTATCCGTAAATACGTGATATGTCATCATATAATATCCCTATATTTATCCGTAAATACGTGATATGTCATCATAAAATATCCTATATTTATCCGTAAATACGTGATATGTCATCATCAAATATCCTATATTTATCCGTAAATACGTGATATGTCATCATATAATATCCCTATATTTATCCGTAAATACGTGATATGTCATCATCAAATATCCTATATTTATCCGTAAATACGTGATATGTCATCATATAATATCCCTATATTTATCCGTAAATACGTGATATGTCATCATATAATATCTCTATATTTATCCGTAAATACGTGATATGTCATCATCAAATATCCTATATTTATCCGTAAATACGTGATATGTCATCATCTAATATCCTATATTTATCCGTAAATACGTGATATGTCATCATATAATATCCTATATTTATCCGTAAATACGTGATATGTCATCATATAATATCCCTATATTTATCCGTAAATACGTGATATGTCATCATATAATATCCCTATATTTATCCGTAAATACGTGATATGTCATCATATAATATCCTTATATTTATCCGTAAATACGTGATATGTCATCATCAAATATCCTATATTTATCCGTAAATACGTGATATGTCATCATATAATATCCTTATATTTATCCGTAAATACGTGATATGTCATCATATAATATCCCTATATTTATCCGTAAATACGTGATATGTCATCATATAATATCCTTATATTTATCCGTAAATACGTGATATGTCATCATATAATATCCTTATATTTATCCGTAAATACGTGATATGTCATCATATAATATCCTTATATTTATCCGTAAATACGTGATATGTCATTATCAAATATCCCTATATTTATCCGTAAATACGTGATATGTCATCATCAAATATCCTATATTTATCCGTAAATACGTGATATGTCATCATCAAATATCCTATATTTATCCGTAAATACGTGATATGTCATCATATAATATCCCTATATTTATCCGTAAATACGTGATATGTCATCATCAAATATCCTATATTTATCCGTAAATACGTGATATGTCATCATATAATATCCCTATATTTATCCGTAAATACGTGATATGTCATCATCAAATATCCTATATTTATCCGGAAATACGTGATATGTCATCATATAATATCCCTATATTTATCCGGAAATACGTGATATGTCATCATATAATATCTCTATATTTATCCGTAAATACGTGATATGTCATCATATAATATCCCTATATTTATCCGTAAATACGTGATATGTCATCATCAAATATCCTATATTTATCCGTAAATACGTGATATGTCATCATCAAATATCCTATATTTATCCGTAAATACGTGATATGTCATCATATAATATCCCTATATTTATCCGTAAATACGTGATATGTCATCATATAATATCCCTATATTTATCCGTAAATACGTGATATGTCATCATATAATATCCTATATTTATCCGTAAATACGTGATATGTCATCATCAAATATCCTATATTTATCCGTAAATACGTGATATGTCATCATATAATATCCTTATATTTATCCGTAAATACGTGATATGTCATCATATAATATCCTTATATTTATCCGTAAATACGTGATATGTCATCATCAAATATCCTTATATTTATCCGTAAATACGTGATATGTCATCATCAAATATCCTTATATTTATCCGTAAATACGTGATATGTCATCATCAAATATCCTTATATTTATCCGTAAATACGTGATATGTCATCATCAAATATCCTATATTTATCCGTAAATACGTGATATGTCATCATCAAATATCCTATATTTATCCGTAAATACGTGATATGTCATCATATAATATCCTTATATTTATCCGTAAATACGTGATATGTCATCATATAATATCCTTATATTTATCCGTAAATACGTGATATGTCATCATCAAATATCCCTATATTTATCCGTAAATACGTGATATGTCATCATCAAATATCCTATATTTATCCGTAAATACGTGATATGTCATCATATAATATCCCTATATTTATCCGTAAATACGTGATATGTCATCATCAAATATCCTATATTTATCCGTAAATACGTGATATGTCATCATATAATATCCTTATATTTATCCGTAAATACGTGATATGTCATCATCAAATATCCTATATTTATCCGGAAATACGTGATATGTCATCATATAATATCCCTATATTTATCCGGAAATACGTGATATGTCATATATTGTTGTATCATCATATCCTATATTTATCCGTAAATACGTGATATGTCATCATATAATATCCCTATATTTATCCGTAAATACGTGATATGTCATCATATAATATCCCTATATTTATCCGTAAATACGTGATATGTCATCATATAATATCCTATATTTATCCGTAAATACGTGATATGTCATCATATAATATCCCTATATTTATCCGTAAATACGTGATATGTCATCATATAATATCCTTATATTTATCCGTAAATACGTGATATGTCATCAACAAATATCCATATATATTTATCCGTAAATACGTGATATTTCATCATATAATATCCCTATATTTATCCGTAAATACGTGATATGTCATTATCAAATATCCTATATTTATCCGGAAATACGTGATATGTCATCATATAATATCCTTATATTTATCCGTAAATACGTGATATGTCATCATCAAATATCCTATATTTATCCAAATACGTGATATGTTTTCTATATTTATCCGTAATACGTGATTGTCATATCAAATTATATTTATCCGTAAATACGTGATATGTCATCATCAAATATCCTATATTTATCCGTAAATACGTGATATGTCATCATCAATATCCTATATTTATCCGTAAATACGTGATATGTCATCATATAATATCCTATATTTATCCGTAAATACGTGATATGTCATCATATAATCCTTATATTTATCCGTAAATACGTGATATGTCATCATCAAATATCCTATATTTATCCGTAAATACGTGATATGTCATCATCAAATATCCTATATTTATCCGTAAATACGTGATATGTCATCATATAATATCCTTATATTTATCCGTAAATACGTGATATGTCATCATCAAATATCCCTATATTTATCCGTAAATACGTGATATGTCATCATCAAATATCCTATATTTATCCGTAAATACGTGATATGTCATCATCAAATATCCTATATTTATCCGTAAATACGTGATATGTCATCATATAATATCCCTATATTTATCCGTAAATACGTGATATGTCATCATCAAATATCCTATATTTATCCGTAAATACGTGATATATCATCATATAATATCCCTATATTTATCCGTAAATACGTGATATGTCATCATCAAATATCCTATATTTATCCGGAAATACGTGATATGTCATCATATAATATCCCTATATTTATCTGGAAATACGTGATATGTCATCATATAATATCTCTATATTTATCCGTAAATACGTGATATGTCATCATAAATATCCCTATATTTATCCGTAAATACGTGATATGTCATTATCAAATATCCTATATTTATCCGTAAATACGTGATATGTCATCATATAATATCCCTATATTTATCCGTAAATACGTGATATGTCATCATATAATATCCCTATATTTATCCGTAAATACGTGATATGTCATCATATAATATCCCTATATTTATCCGTAAATACGTGATATGTCATCTTATATATCCTATATTTATCCGTAAATACGTGATATGTCATCATAAATATCCTATATTTATCCGTAAATACGTGATATGTCATCATATAATATCCTATATTTATCCGTAAATACGTGATATGTCATCATCAAATATCCTATATTTATCCGTAAATACGTGATATGTCATCATATAATATCCTTATATTTATCCGTAAATACGTGATATGTCATCATATAATATCCTTATATTTATCCGTAAATACGTGATATGTCATTATCAAATATCCCTATATTTATCCGTAAATACGTGATATGTCATCATCAAATATCCTATATTTATCCGTAAATACGTGATATGTCATCATATAATATCCTATATTTATCCGTAAATACGTGATATGTCATCATATAATATCCTTATATTTATCCGTAAATACGTGATATGTCATCATCAAATATCCTATATTTATCCGTAAATACGTGATATGTCATCATATAATATCCCTATATTTATCTGGAAATACGTGACATGTCATCATATAATATCTCTATATTTATCCGGAAATACGTGATATGTCATCATATAATATCTCTATATTTATCCGTAAATACGTGATATGTCATCATATAATATCTCTATATTTATCCGTAAATACGTGATATATCATCATATAATATCCCTATATTTATCCGTAAATACGTGATATGTCATCAACAAATATCCATATATATTTATCCGTAAATACGTGATATTTCATCATATAATATCCCTATATTTATCCGTAAATACGTGATATGTCATATCATCAAATATCCTATATTTATCCGTAAATACGTGATATGTCATCATATAATATCCCTATATTTATCCGTAAATACGTGATATGTCATCATATAATATCCTTATATTTATCCGTAAATACGTGATATGTCATCATCAAATATCCTATATATTTATCCGTAAATACGTGATATTTCATCATATAATATCCCTATATTTATCAGTAATTACGTGATATGTCATTATCAAATATCCTATATTTATCCGTAAATACGTGATATGTCATCATATAATATCCTTATATTTATCCGTAAATACGTGATATGTCATCATATAATATCCTTATATTTATCCGTAAATACGTGATATGTCATCATCAAATATCCTATATTTATCCGTAAATACGTGATATGTCATCATCAATATCCTTATATTTATCCGTAAATACGTGATATGTCATCATCAAATATCCTATATTTATCCGTAAATACGTGATATGTCATCATCAAATATCCTATATTTATCCGCAAATACATGATATGTCATCATATAATATCCTTATATTTATCCGTAAATACGTGATATGTCATCATATAATATCCTTATATTTATCCGTAAATACGTGATATGTCATTATCAAATATCCCTATATTTATCCGTAAATACGTGATATGTCATCATCAACTATCCTATATTTATCCGTAAATACGTGATATGTCATCATATAATATCCCTATATTTATCCGGAAATACGTGATATGTCATCATCAAATATCCTATATTTATCCGTAAATACGTGATATGTCATCATATAATATCCTATATTTATCCGTAAATACGTGATATGTCATCATCAAATATCCCTATATTTATCCGGAAATACGTGATATGTCATCATTTAATATCCCTTTGTTTATCCGTAAATACGTGATATGTCATCATATAATATCCATATATTTATCCGTAAATACGTGATATGTCATCATCAAATATCCTATATTTATCCGTAAATACGTGATATGTCATCATATAATATCCCTATATTTATCCTTAAATACGTGATATGTCATCATATAATATCCTATATTTATCCGTAAATACGTGATATGTCATCATATAATATCCTATATTTATCCGTAAATACGTGATATGTCATCATCAAATATCCCTATATTTATCCGGAAATACGTGATATGTCATCATATGATATCTCTATATTTATCC
>CM026388.1:15439623-15455454 GCA_014843695.1 Archivesica marissinica
TATATATAGGAAATTGTAGCAATATATATATGAAAAATGGAACAATATATATATGGGAAAAATGCAACAATATATATAGGAAAAATGGAACAATATATATATGGAAAAATGGAACAATATATATAGGAAAAATGTAACAATATATATATAGGAAAAATGGAACTATATATATAGGAAAAATGGAACAATATATATAGGAAAAATGGAACAATATATATATAGGAAAAATGTAACAATATATAATAGGAAAAATGGAACAATATATATAGGAAGCGAACAAATATTATAGGAAAAATGCAACATATATATAGGAAAAATAATATTATAGAAAATGGACAATATATATATGGAAAAATATACAATATATATAGGGAAAATGTAACAATATATATATAGGAAAAATGTAACAATATATATAGGAAAAATGATACATATAATATAGGAAAAATGTAACAATATAATATATGAAAAATGGTACTATATATAGGAAAAATGTAACAATATATATATAGGAAAAATGTAACAATATATATAGGAAATGGAACAATATATATATAGGAAAAATGGATAAATAATATATATAGGAAAAATGGAACAATATATATATAGGAAAAATGTAACAATATATATAGGAAAAATGCAACAATATATATATAGGAAAAATGCAACAATATATATATAGGAAAAATGCAACAATATATATATAGGAAAAATGCAACAATATATATAGAAAAATGTAACAATATATGTATAGGAAAAATGCAACAATATATATAGAAAAATGTAACAATATATATAGGAAAAATGGAACAATATATATAGGAATAATGGAACAATATATATAGGAAAAATGCAACAATATATATAGGAAAAATGTAACAATATATGTATAGGGAAAATGCAACAATATATATAGGGGAAATGAACAATATATATAGGAAAAATGCAACACTATATATAGGAAAATTGAACAATAGCATCAGATTACTTTATCCTCAATACTACACGCATGCGTACACATCGGGCCTACATGTATTATGAACAATATAGTATGCATGTATTTTCAAAGAAATAGTGTTTAAGCTAACAGATAAATAACAAATTCCAAGAAAAGACTTCAATAAATGTTCTAATACATTTGTATTACCCAACCTCCAGTAATCCGTTAGTTTTTACTGTGTTCCTCATTTGTGTAACATTCGGCAGCCTGACTATGACACAATTCTTGCTTTGCCTCGGATCAAATCACATTATAAATCCAGCCAATGAAACGGGAATTGTCATTTGCGTTTCATGGAATGCTGACAGATGTACATTCTATGTATACATTGGTATTGTGCATAACGATAAAGCGTCAACAAAAAGGAGAACATGTCGCACTTTGCGAGTGTTAGTGTTTCGGAATTAAAGCGTTTTAGTTTAAACACATTTTATTCAGCTCGATTGCGAAACATGTTCTTACAACTTATATTAATCACTACCGAGACCTCATTCCTGATGGAATCCATCGCCACGAGGGAGAGAGAAGAGGCAACGTGGAACTTAAATGATTTGCACACGGCCACAATCGTAAAGGCTCCATAGGGGATCGAACTCCAGGCCTTTCGCAAATGATGCGAACACACTACCACTGCGCTATCACGACTTCCTCATAAACCATTAAAGCATCTTAGAAATGTGTTGGGTAATAACACAGCTATGGCATTGCCATTCGGGAAACCGTCAAAACTATTGCCCATCGTTACTGTTGACGAGTTGATGGACCTGGTTATCGATTGCCTACCAGCCTGACGCCTGGCATACAAGCATAGGATTAGAGAAGTATTAATGTTCATAAAAAGAGGTGTCTCATAAGTCAGCCATGGCTGGCCCTTTAAATAGGAGTGACACTATAATAAACAAATACACTGTAGATACAAGTTACATTAACTCGATAGTGAGCAGACAGCTGCTTGCAATATACATTAACTGTCCAAAAATTGAAACTTTGATTATTTTATTAGCAATACCTATTTTGTAAAATGTCATGTCAAACTATTATATTTATCTTTGATGATAAAGGGAGACAACTACTCCTATATTGATCATTTGATTATTTTATTAGCAATACCTATTCTGTAAAATGTCCTGTCAAAATATTACATCTGGCGGGGTTTTTTCTGTAATGATTAAGGGAGACAGCAACTCCTATATTAAGTTCAGATTAGGATTGGCCATAATTGTTATAAATATTTGATGTTATTTCTGCGAATATGTAACTGTTACATTGGAAAAAATAAACGGGGGTTACCCACCAGGGCCTGAGAATATCAAACTTTTCTCAGAATTCAAAATCGATCTCAAGTAATTTGATTGGTTGAGCCTTTTTTACCCACCAGGGCCTGAGTAAATCAGACTTTTCTCAGAATTCAAAATCGATCTCAAGTAATTTGATTGGTTGATTTACTCTCAACAGAACCAACCAGAACCTTCAGATTGAATTTTGAGTAACGGATCTGTAGTCCAGTAGTAACACGCTGGACTGGTGATCCAGGAATCGCAGGTTCGATCCCACGTCTGATCCTAATAAAAGTAACAGTCTTTTAGATGGGACATTAAACCGAGGTCTCGTATCGGTGCCTTACACCGTGTACGTAAAAGAACCAGAGCAGACTCTGGAATGGGCTCTGTCTGTATCATTGCACTATCCTCCAAACATCGAAAATAACTAATCTCTTCAGGAGGCGTCGCTAAATATACGATAAATAAACGTAAAACACACACATAATATATACATACATGTATTAGGAATAAGCGAGAGTAACAGTGCTCATGCTGACCCAGCAGACATCAAACACGAAATGCTTTACTGGTAAGCACTAAATATCCTCCAAATATCTAAACTGACTAACCTCTTCAGGATGCGTCGCTCATATGGATAAACGGTATCGACGATAAATAAACGTAAGACACACACACGTGTTAAGCTACCATCGTTTATATAGCCAGTACCCACCTTGCCTCAACCATGGCCAGCAATACAAGTCGATAGAACCCATCCACATTTCGGTAGTATGTTATTTTATTTCTGTTCCAAGCCAATTCGAGCGTCTTTATCTGTCTGTACAATTGGCTCCAAAACCCCATCATTCGTCTCGTAGCAATCAAGTAAAGAAAATCTGTATTAATATGTGAGTGTGACACTAAGTTTACTGCCATGTCAAATCCATTATCAATGAGCGTGTACAATTCTGGCATGGGATTTTGAAACCACACTGAATGAACGTCAATCAATAGTAAACAAACACCCGCTCGTACTAAAGCATGAATCAGTTCAATCTTCTGAATTGTTAGCTTATTGGCGTCACTCATGTTGGAACTCGCACCTGTTGTACTGGTACCCATGCCAACAACATTTAATTTCGGCCAGTATTTGATCAGCTCATTATTAGACGCTACATCTAGTGCTACGAACAGGACGGATGTATAAGGAACAATCCGGTTTGTGTTACATATCCAGCTCTTCACAAATGGAATCGAGGCTTCATCGACTATCTCTAGCAACACCGTGTTCTTGCTAAAGTTGGCCATCTGTTTGGCTATTTTAATTATATGTCCGAATTGCAACCGATTGTGTGCTGATTGATTAGAAAAGTGATCTTCAAAGTCAACAGCAATCTTATATGCCAATAGTTGTTGCTGTTGGCGAGATACATCCAGTAAGTCTGCAGACAAGTCTTCGTCTTCGTCCGTTGTTTCGTCTGAACTATCTTCATCCTCAGACTCAGTGTTGCGTACTGTAACGTTAGTCAGTTTATTGGCCTCCAACTCTGCTTTCTTTTTATCATTTGCTAATTTGTCTTCGAGCCTTCTTTTAATGCCAGCTGCTTCCTCTTCCTTTGCTAGAGCTAGATCTTCCTTTAATGCCCTTGATTTAGTCTGAACTTTTGTTGACTGCGTTCTTGGATGTCTGGTTATCAAGTGCCGCGGTGCGTTGTTCACGTCCCGTGTATATCTCAGTCGACTGACCACGGTAGTTAGAATACACAATCCCAGTACCACTAGAATCACCCTGGAAAGGGATAATTTCCGATTGTATAATCTCATGTCCTATGGTATTTATAGCACAATATTCTGTTCCTGCACTGGCTGTTATATCCAAGGTAATGCAAATGATATTAATAAATCAAATCACATATGTGGATACTATATATATCATTCATAAGACACTTAGAACGCACCATTCCAATCAAATACTTATAATAAATTGTTCAACCAAAGAATGCAGATATTTAATTGAGACATGTGTACAGCTGGTACATACAGACAAGAACATCTGTATATGAAATAACGTGAACAGTTTAATGAATCGATATAATATACCACGTATATTCACTAAAGTATGATATTAATATAGTTATATATGAGCATATATCCAAACTATACATGGAATATTCATAGTTATATATGAGATACCGCCAAGCTATACATGCATTGAATATAGCTATATATGAGTATACAGACAAGCTATACATGCATTACATATAGTTATATATGAGATACCGCCAAGCTATACATGCATTACATATAGTTATATATGAGATACCGCCAAGCTATACATGCATTACATATAGTTATATATGAGATACCGCCAAGCTATACATGCATTACATACAGTTATATATGAGATACCGCCAAGCTATACATGCATTACATACAGTTATATATGTGTATACCGCCAAGCTATACATGCATTACATATAGTTATATATGAGTATACAGACAAGCTATACATGCATTACATATAGTTATATATGAGTATACAGACAAGCTATACATGCATTACATATAGTTATATATGAGCATACAGACAAGCTATACATGCATTACATATAGTTATATATGAGTATACAGACAAGCTATACATGCATTACATATAGTTATACATGAGTATACAGAGAAGCTATACATGCATTACATATAGTTATATATGAGTATACAGACAAGCTATACATGCATTACATACAGTTATATATGTGTATACCCCCAAGCTATACATGCATTATATATAGCTATATATGAGTATACAGCCAAGCTATACATGCATTACATACAGTTATATATGTGTATACCCCCAAGCTATACATGCATTATATATAGCTATATATGAGTATACAGACAAGCTATACATGCATTACATATAGTTATATATGAGTATACAGACAAGCTATACATGCATTACATACAGTTATATATGAGTATACAGCCAAGCTATACATGCATTATATATAGTTATATATGAGCATACCCCCAAGCTATACATGCATTATATATAGCTATATATGAGTATATTACCAAGCTATACATGCATTACATATAGTTATATATGAGTATACAGCCAAGCTATACATGCATTACATATAGTTATATATGAGCATACCCCCAAGCTATACATGCATTACATATAGTTATATATGAGCATACCCCCAAGCTATACATGCATTACATATAGTTATATATGAGCATACCCCCAAGCTATACATGCATTACATATAGTTATATATGAGCATACCCCCAAGCTATACATGCATTACATATAGTTATATATGAGCATACCGACAAGCTATACATGCATTACATATAGCTATATATGAGTATATTACCAAGCTATACATGCATTACATATAGCTATATATGAGTGTACCCCAAGCTATACATGCATTACATATAGTTATATATGAGTATACAGACAAGCTATACATGCATTACATATAGCTATATATGAGTATATTACCAAGCTATACATGCATTACATATAGTTATATATGAGTATACAGCCAAGCTATACATGCATTACATATAGTTATATATGAGCATACCCCCAAGCTATACATGCATTACATATAGTTATATATGAGCATACCCCCAAGCTATACATGCATTACATATAGTTATATATGTGTATACCGACAAGCTATACATGCATTACATATAGTTATACATGAGTATACAGAGAAGCTATACATGCATTACATATAGTTATATATGAGTATACAGACAAGCTATACATGCATTACATACAGTTATATATGTGTATACCGCCAAGCTATACATGCATTACATATAGTTATATATGAGTATACAGACAAGCTATACATGCATTACATATAGTTATATATGAGTATACAGACAAGCTATACATGCATTACATATAGTTATATATGAGTATACAGACAAGCTATACATGCATTACATACAGTTATACATGAGTATACCGACAAGCTATACATGCATTACATACAGTTATACATGAGTATACCGACAAGCTATACATGTATTACATATAGTTATACATGAGTATACCGACAAGCTATACATGTATTACATATAGTTATATATGAGTATACAGACAAGCTATACATGCATTACATATAGTTATATATGAGTATATTACCAAGCTATACATGCATTACATATAGTTATATATGAGTATATTACCAAGCGATACATGATTACATATAGCTATATATGAGTATATTACCAAGCTATACATGCATTACATATAGTTATATATGAGTATACAGCCAAGCTATACATGCATTACATATAGTTATATATGAGCATACCCCCAAGCTATACATGCATTACATATAGTTATATATGAGCATACCCCCAAGCTATACATGCATTACATATAGTTATATATGAGTATACCCCAAGCTATACATGCATTACATATAGTTATATATGAGCATACCCCCAAGCTATACATGCATTACATATAGTTATATATGAGTATACAGACAAGCTATACATGCATTACATATAGCTATATATGAGTATACAGACAAGCTATACATGCATTACATATAGTTATATATGAGCATACCCCCAAGCTATACATGCATTACATATAGTTATATATGAGTGTACCCCCAAGCTATACATGCATTACATATAGTTATATATGAGTATACAGAGAAGCTATACATGCATTACATATAGTTATATATGAGTGTACCCCCAAGCTATACATGCATTACATATAGTTATATATGAGTATACAGACAAGCTATACATGCATTACATATAGTTATATATGAGCATTCCCCCAAGCTATACATGCATTACATACAGTTATATATGAGTATACAGAGAAGCTATACATGCATTACATATAGTTATATATGAGCATACCCCCAAGCTATACATGCATTACATATAGTTATATATGAGTATATTACCAAGCTATACATGCATTACATATAGCTATATATGAGTATATTACCAAGCTATACATGCATTACATATAGTTATATATGAGTATACAGCCAAGCTATACATGCATTACATATAGTTATATATGAGTATACAGCCAAGCTATACATGCATTACATACAGTTATATATGAGCATACTCCCAAGCTATACATGCATTACATATAGTTATATATGAGTATACAGACAAGCTATACATGCATTACATATAGTTATATATGAGCATACCCCCAAGCTATACATGCATTACATATAGTTATATATGAGTATACAGACAAGCTATACATGCATTGAATATAGCTATATATGAGCATACAGACAAGCTATACATGCATTACATATAGTTATATATGAGTATACAGACAAGCTATACATGCATTACATATAGCTATATATGAGCATACCCCCAAGCTATACATGCATTACATATAGCTATATATGAGCATACAGACAAGCTATACATGCATTACATATAGTTATATATGAGTATACAGCCAAGCTATACATGCATTACATATAGTTATATATGAGTATACAGCCAAGCTATACATGCATTACATACAGTTATATATGTGTACACCCCCAAGCTATACATGCATTATATATAGCTATATATGAGTATACAGACAAGCTATACATGCATTACATACAGTTATATATGTGTATACCCCCAAGCTATACATGCATTATATATAGCTATATATGAGTATACAGCCAAGCTATACATGCATTACATACAGTTATATATGTGTATACCCCCAAGCTATACATGCATTATATATAGCTATATATGAGTATACAGACAAGCTATACATGCATTACATATAGCTATATATGAGTATACAGACAAGCTATACATGCATTACATATAGTTATATATGAGTATACAGACAAGCTATACATGCATTACATATAGTTATATATGAGTATATTACCAAGCTATACATGCATTACATATAGTTATATATGAGCATACCCCAAGCTATACATGCATTACATATAGTTATATATGAGTATACAGAGAAGCTATACATGCATTGCATATAGTTATATATGAGTATAACCCCAAGCTATACATGCATTACATATAGTTATACATGAGTATACAGACAAGCTATACATGCATTACATACAGTTATATATGAGATACCGCCAAGCTATACATGCATTACATACAGTTATATATGAGTATACAGACAAGCTATACATGCATTACATACAGTTATATATGAGTATACAGACAAGCTATACATGCATTACAGATAGTTATATATGAGTATACCCCCAAGCTATACATGCATTACATATAGTTATATATGAGTGTACCCCAAGCTATACATGCATTACATATAGTTATATATGAGTGTACCCCAAGCTATACATGCATTACATATAGTTATATATGAGTATACAGACAAGCTATACATGCATTACATATAGTTATATATGAGCATACAGCCAAGCTATACATGCATTACATATAGTTATATATGAGCATACCGACAAGCTATACATGCATTACATATAGCTATATATGAGTATACAGACAAGCTATACATGCATTACATATAACTATATATGAGTATACAGACAAGCTATACATGCATTACATATAGCTATATATGAGTATATTACCAAGCTATACATGCATTATATACTGAGTCAAAAAAGAAACGATACCGGGTGTCTATAATTTCAACATTTATTACGAAAATTCTTTGAAAATTCATTAGGTGATAGTCCAACATGTTTGAAAGAGGAGCACATAAAGCATAATGAGCCTCCGAAACTGTCTGCTGCGTGATGACGTAATTCGTCGGACAGTGATCTAATGGAGTTTTCACACAGACGTCAATACCGAGTATGGGCACCATTTGCGTCTCACAGACGGATCTGTAGCCCAGTGGTAAAACGCTGAACTGGTAATCCAGGGATCGCAGGTTCGATCCCCCGTCTGACCCTAATAAAATTAACTGTTTTTCAGATGGGACGTTAAACCGAGGTCTCGTGTCGGTGCTTTACACCGTGCACGTAAAGAACCAGAGGAGACTCTGGAATGGGTCTCTGTCTGTATCATTGCATTATCCTCCAAAATCTAAAATAACTAATCTCTTCAGGAGGCGTCGCTCATATGGGCAACCGGTAGCGACGATAAATAAACGTAAAACACACACTTTGCGTCTCTCACTGCAATGCACCGCCGTCGCATCGAACGGAAGAGTGTCTGAATCTCTTGCTGGTCAATATTTGTCCACTCCTGACGCAAAACATCCCTCAGTTGGTTTAACGTTACCGGCTGACGTCGTCTGACGCGGCGGTCTAACGTATCCCACACATGTTCTATGGGTGACAAGTCTGGTGACAAAGCAGGCCACGGCAGGGTTTCAATATTGTTCTGCTCCAATAATGTGGTGGAAATCCGAGCAGTATGACACCTGGCGTTGTCCTGTTGGAACAGTGTGACGTTTCTGTTGGCGTTAAAGAACGGCACAACAACTGGCGCAAGGATCTCATCACAGTACCGCTGGGTGTTTAGGTTCCCGTCCACCACTAACAGTTCAGTGCGACTGCCGAAGGTGATACCGCCCACGTAATAACGCTTCCGCCCCCGAACATATCGACCTGACGTACACATGCGTCGGCGTAACGTTCACCGCGTCTGCGATATACCCGCTCTCTGCCCTCCGCTCGACGCAAACAGAACCGCGATTCATTGCTAAACATCACCGAATTCCACTGTAACCGAGTCCAGCGAGCACGTTCCGTCGTCCATTCCCGCCGTACGTCACGGTGACGTCGTGTCAGGATGGGTCCAACGTATGGCCGATATGCACGAATGCCACGTTCACCGAGCCGGTTCCTGACTGTTTGTGCACTGATGCGATTGTTGGTCATCCCAGGAGTAACGGCAGCTGTGTGCGTAGCAGGTAGGAACCGGTCACGTAAATGTGACGTCCGAATGTGACGGTCCTGTTCACGCGTCGTCACACGTGGTCGACCAGATCGTGGACGGTCGTCCACCGATCCATGTGTTCGATAACGTCGAAGTAGACGTGTTATCGTGATCCGCGTAACCCCCGAGTCGATTTGCGACGTCACGCTGACGTAAACCGCCGTCAATCATGCCAATGGCACGCATTCTCTGATTGCATTTTAGCCTAGGCATTTTGTTAGAGGTAACAATGGGTATGTAAGGTGTTTTTCCTCGATGATAATGCAATACCAGTACAATAAACCGGTTTTCCGATTTGTACATGTGCAGGAAGTTGTCTTTGTTGAGGAGCACGTGCAAATCGGAAATTCGGCGTTCCAGAATTATCGGGTGTTTATTTACCTGTGTTTATGGTTGGCTGACGTTGCAATAAGATACCCGGTACTGATACGTAATAATATATTAAACCTTTCTATGGTTTTATCCGTTTTACGTCATTTTTAGTTTGGTATCGTTTCTTTTTTGACTCAGTATATATATTTATATATGAGCATAATGCCCGAACTCTTATTTGGTTCACCGTAATGGCACGGGAGATAAATATTGTAAACATTTTCGTATAATGATTTCTATTCTTGGCTTTTTGTAATAACCAAAGATTCAAAATGGACCATGAAATTTAAACGTTGATGTCTTGTATAGTATTGTGTCAAGAGACGTTATAGACTGTGCAGAATTTAAACAACGTGTGTTCATCTTGTTAGCAATTTTAATTTATAAAAACGACTTTTTAGAATATAAAATATATAACGCGTAATTGGCGTATAGCCTTTGAAAAATGCCTGGATAGTAAAATGTCACATTTTTCAAGTCTACATTTTTGGACTAGACCTGTATATGTATCTACACGTCGCACTGTTATGAATAATCATGCAGACACCCGTGGCACGGGCTGTGTACGGATTGTTTTATACACACATGTTCATCTCAAACTTTTGTTTTAAAGTTTTAACATATTTAAATGATTGTAGAATACTGTCTAAATTAGCAATTGCTGTGAAATAATACAAGGTGTTCAACAAATCTTCGGTATATTACTCAAAAACTGCGTAAATATTTCATTTTTGCCAGCAATATTGATTTTACACCTGTTATTATTTACATGGCCAAGGCTCAGTTAAACTTAATCTCGATTTCCGTAGTAAACTTTACAACTAGTAACAGCAATACTACAAAAAAACATTACAGTTAAGTTCTCAAATTATATTCCACATATTTTACTACCAATTTGACTGTAGTCGTCCATTTGAAGTCGATTTTTATTTCTACAGTGTTATCTCGTTCAGATCTTGAGTGGACTTGCAGGAATTGTGCAGTGGCGTCGAACACTCTCATACTGTTCTATGTTACTGATAGTCTCCAGTCGAACACTCTCATACTGTTCTATGCTACTGATAGTCTCCAGTCGAATACTCATACTGTTCTATGTTACTGATAGTCTCCAGTCGAACACTCTCATACTGTTCTATGTTACTGATAGTCTCCAGTCGAACACTCTCATACTGTTCTATGATACTGATAGTCTCCAGTCGAACACTCTCATACTATTCTATGATACTGATAGTCTCCAGTCGAACACTCTCATACTGTTCTATGATACTGATATTCTTCAGTCGAACACTCTCATAATGTTCTATGATACTGATAGTCCCCAGTCGAACACTCTCATAATGTTCTATGATACTGATAGTCCCCAGTCGAACACTCTCATAATGTTCTATGATACTGATATTCCCCAGTCGAACACTCTCATAATGTTCTATGATACGATAGTCCCCACAGTCGAACACTCTCATAATGTTCTATGATACTGATAGTCCCCAGTCGAACACTCTCATAATGTTCTATGATACTGAGAGTCCCCAGTCGAACACTCATAATGTTCTATGATACTGATATTCCCCAGTCGAACACTCTCATAATGTTCTATGATCTGATAGTCCCCAGTCGAACACTCTCATAATGTTCTATGATACTGAAGATCCTCAGTCGAACACTCTCATAATGTTCTATGATACTGAGAGTCCCCGTCGAACACTCTCATAATGTTCTATGATACTAAGGTCCCCATCGAACACTCTCAAATGTTCTATGATACTGAGAGTCCCCAGTCGAACACTCTCATAATGTTCTATGATCTGAGAGTCCCCAGTCGAACACTCTCATAATGTTCTATGATACTGATAGTCCCCAGTCGAACACTCTCATACTGTTCTATGATACTGATATTCCCCAGTCGAACACTCTCATAATGTTCTATGATACAGATATTCCCCAGTCGAACACTCTCATACTGTTCTATGATACTGATAGTCCCCAGTCGAACACTCTCATAATGTTCTATGATACTGATAGTCCCCAGTCGAACACTCTCATAATGTTCTATGATACTGATAGTCCCCAGTCGAACACTCTCATAATGTTCTATGATACTGAGAGTCCCCAGTCGAACACTCTCATAATGTTCTATGATATTGTCCTATAATTTCTGATGTAAATAAAATAGATTGAAACAATTAAGTATACGTTAACACTCACTCTCAAACAAACACCCATGCGAACATGTGCTATTTAAACCAGATAGAGTCACTGTTAGCCGTCTTACATATTTAAGCATTCTAGTGGTACCTCCACATAATGATCTACTTTTCCGTCTTCAAATGTCCGACATACTTGCACACCCATGTGGTCGTTCCTCTGAACCCGCGTGTGTGTTTCAAGTTTATCTATCGTCGCTACCGGTTGCCCATATGAGCGACGCCCCCTGAAGAGATTAGTCATGTTTGGAGGATAGTACAATGATACACAGAGAGAGACCAATTCCAGAGTCTCCTCTGGTTCTTTTACGAGCACGGTGTAAAGCACCAACATGATACCCTCAGCTTAATGTCCCATCTGAAAGACTGTTAAATTTATTATGGTCAGACGGGGGATCGAACCTGCGATCCCTGGACTACCAGTCCAGCGTGTTACCACTGAACTACAGATCCGTCCGTTTACATAGTTCACACACCTGCTACTTCAAATATACAGAACGCCAAAACGCTGTAATGCATAGTTCACCTTAGTGTGGTCGTTCTCCAGTATCTGTGAACATGTGTTCCTTTAAATTGTCCGACCGGATATAAATAGGCCTTATTACATGTGCTCCTTTAAATTGTCCGACCGGATATAAATAGGCCTTATTACATGTGCTCCTAGGCCTTATTACACATTTCTCACTCATGTGGACTTTCTCTGGTATGCTTGACACTGTGCTTCTTCAAAAGGCTAGAACGGCTAAACGTCTTATTACATAGTTCACATGCATGTGGTCGTTCTCCTGTATGATTGAGCATATGCTTCTTCAAACTGTGAGACCGGACATACGTCTTATTACATATTTCACATTCATGTGGGCGTTCTCCGGTATGCGTGAGCATGTGCTGCTTTAAAATACAAGTCTGGCTAAAAGATTTATTACAAATTCCACACGCGTGCGGCCGTTCTCCCGTATGCGTTAGCATGTGCTTCTTCAAATTGCCAGATTGGCTAAAAGCCTTGTTACATATTTCACACTCGTGTGGCCGTTCTCCGGTATGCTTGAACATATGGTGCTTTAAAGTGTCAGACTTCCTGAGCGCCTCATTACATATTACACACTTAAATGGCCGTTCTCCGGTATGTACGTACATGTGGTGCTTTAAATAGCTATACTGGCTATACGACTTATTACATAGTTCACACGCGTGCGGTCGTTCTCCGGTATGTGTGCTACTGTGCTGCTTTAAATTGCTAGACATACTAAAAGCCTATTACATATTTCACACTCATACGGTCGTTCTCCGGTATGCCTGAACATGTGATGCTTTAAAGTGTCAGACTTACTGAACGCCTTATTACATACTACATACTTAAATGGTCGTTCTCCGGTGTGTATGCGCATGTGCTGCTTTAAATAGCTATGCTGACTAAAAGTATTATTACATAGTTCACACGCATGCGGTCGTTCTCCAGAATGAATGAACATGTGCGTTTTCAAACCGTCAAACAGGCGAAAAGCCTTATTGCATCGTTCACACTCATACGGCCGTTCTCCAGTATGTATACGCATGTGCTTCTTTAAATTGTCAGAATGGCGAAACGTTTTATTACATATTTCACACTTATGTGGTCGTTCTCCGGTGTGTACGAGCATGTGTTGCTTTAAATTGCCATATTGTCTGAACGCCGTATTACATATTTCACACTCATATGGCCGGTATATATATATATTCTCCAGTATGTATGAGCATGTGAAGCTTTAAAGCGGTAGGACAGCTGAACGCCTTCCTACATAGTTCACATTCATGTGGTTGTACTCCGGAATGAGAGGTCATGTCTTGCTTTGCTTTCATAGACATTCTGAGAATTCTTAGTTATATATAATTATGATAATACAATTTACATGTGTATCACTGTACTAGGTGCATATACATTGGTCAGTAGTACTACTCTTACAGGAAGGGCCGTAACTAATGTTGCTAGAACTTGTGGCCCGACCCGTTTGCCTTTCTATAATTTGTCATGTTTGTATTCACATGTATATATGTAAAAAAACTAATCGAGCAATAAAATATGATTAAACTAAACTCTTACAGAGCAAAATATCCTTCTAACATCGACTTCAACTTCACAATTTGATTACAACGAGCAGATAAGACGACGCTATGGATTAAACCAGATACTCGGTGCATTTGTCATCTCATGTGTTTCTAATGAATATAAAATCGATGATCGGCAGTGGAATAGCACGCGCATTTCACACATATTTAAACAATTCAGCTCGTATAGATCTGTACATGTAGCCACCATGTTTCATACCCTGTAAGTAAATAATATATTAAAAAATATTTACCAGTCACACATGCATGTTTCAATTGGTAAGTATTGGCCATTCCAACCACTTATTGTATTGAGTCATGTTGACAATGACATCATCGCAATCACCATCATCATCATCATCATCAGCATCATCATCATCAATATTCAGGTTCAATGATTGCGATATTTACCTCACATCGTATAAATCCCAAACGTTTACCGAAATGTACATGTTTCCTATTTATATCAGGTTGAAGATTAAAATCAAACTCCTTATCTAGAGAATGCGAACTTCACAACGAATTCTCAGCCGCGCCCATATCACAATATAACTCTTTCACCGCCATTGACTTTGTAAAAAGCCGAGAGCCCGATCAAACAGAACAACACGTGCCGTCTGCTCTTCAGACAGTGGAGCTGACGCACCTGTCCGAATAGCAAGCAACATAGATCTTACACCGCGGCTGATCTGGATCTATGTTACACCGCGGCTGATCTGGGTCTATGTTGTTTGCACATGTTCGGAATTTATTCGGCGCTGAACGAGCTAATACACACTAATAATAATACAGTGGTTATATAAATGTACGATGGTTATATAAATGTACAATGGTTATATAAATGTACAATGGTTATATAAATGTACAATGGTTATATAAATGTACAATGGTTATATAAATGTACAATGGTTATATAAATGTACAATGGTTATATAAATGTACAATGGTTATATAAATGTAC
>CM026388.1:15456454-15498183 GCA_014843695.1 Archivesica marissinica
GTAAGTAAGTAAGTAAGTACGTAGGTAAGTAAGTAAGTAAGTAAGTAGGTAAGTAAGTAACTACGTAAGTAAGTACGAAAGAAAGTAAGTAAGTAAGTAAGTAAGTAAGTAAGTAAGTAAGTAAGTAAGTAAGTAAGTAAGTAAGTAAGTAAGTAAGTAAGTAAGTAAGTAAGTAAGTAAGTAAGTAAGTAAGTAAGTAAGTAGGTAAGTAAGTAAGTAAGTAAGTAAGTATGTCAGTCAGTCAGTCAGTCAGTCAGTCAGTCAGTCAGTCAGAGTCAGTCAGTCAGTAAGTCAGTCAGTCAGTCAGTCAGTCAGTCAGTCAGTCAGTAAGTAAGTAAGTAAGTAAGTAAGTAAGTAAGTAATTTGTTTATTATAATGACCTGCGTACATATCAGACACTATTTACATAATATTATAAATTATACAATTAAATACACCCGGCCCAATGGGCCTATGCGTCACTTACAAATATAATACCAGAAACATATCACATGATAAAACACATACATCATTATTTCTCAGACAAACACAAATAGTCGATTATAGTAGTTATAACAAAACTAGAAATGTGGCCAAGGGACACATATGTTCCACTTCGTCTCTTCTCTGCATTGTTATACTATTTGATAGCGCGAACGTGTTTTCGGTTTAGAGTAGTTTTCCTAATGGTGTATCGTTCTCCTGAAGTACCAATCAACTCTGCAATACTTGGCATTAAGCTGACACATGTTTATAGATTGGCAGTTAATTAGGAGTGAGGTAGAACGATTCATTTTAAGTGTGCCACCTATAATTCTGAAACATATAGTTGAACGTTGTTTGTTTAACTCTTTCAGCGCCGAATAAATTCAGAGCAGGTGCAAACAACATAGACCCAGATCAGCCGCGGCGTAACGCCGCGTCTGATCAGGATCTATGTTGTTTGTTATTCAGACAGGTGCTTCAGCTCCACTGTCTGAAGAGCAATCAGCATATAGCCTGATCAGACGGCATGTTCTGTTCTGTCCGATCGGGTTCTCTACTTTTTTACAAAGTCGCTTTTATGCGACATTGGCGGTGAAAGAGTTAAAATAATATTCAGTTTCATATTTGTAAATGACGGTTGGCAATTCACATATTTATAACAAATATATGTTTGGAATTCGGAAAAGACTTGCTTATAAGACGGGACCAAGAAATGTGTTTGATTTCGAGGGATTTCTAGTTTAGTGGGGTTCAGGTTTTGAGAATGTATATATAAATGTTGGTGTAAATTGACAATAGCCCAACAGATACCGCACCCAACACACTCATATTGACCGTCCAAATTAACCATGCCCTTTGACGTTGAGGTTTTCCTTTCAATAACAACTCCAACGTCACGTGAAATCAAGCATTGTTCTTGCGTCAACTACTATCGCGGGAGTTTGCATCTCTCCGAGTGTTGTTTTCAAGTCTTGAAAAATACCTTATTAGTATCGAATTGAAAGACTTTTTTTATTTACTTAAGTTTATTTAACGTCGCTACCGCTTGCCCCTTAGTTTCTACACATTTATTTTAGCTCGATTGCGAAAAAGGTTCTTACAACTTTTATTAATCACTCTCGAGACATCATTCCTGATGGAATCCATCGCCACGAGGGAGAGAGAAGAGGTAACGTGGAATTTAAATGCCTTGCCTAAGGGAACAATCGTAACGGCTCCAGCGGGGTTCGAACTCCGGACTTTTCGCATCTGAAGCGAACGCTCATCCACTGCGCTATCACGACATCCATCACTTAGTTTACCTAACAACACCTATCCTGAACAGGCTCCAGCGGTTAACCGGTATTGGGTGTATCAACCACCGTAGGAAACTGCCAACGTTTATGACAGTGATGATATGTCACAGTGGTATTCAAGTCAGAGACAGTAACAACTCGACCACGGAGACTTAAAGCGACACTACATCGGTGAAAACTGAAATGTCTGCAGAATGGTATAATTATATTCCAAATATTTGCCTCAAAAACTGAGTATTTCAACATATAAACAAACGTCGTATACGCGGTTTGTTGACATAACAAAATAATGTAAATAGGGTCGACATTCATGCGTAATACAACGCGTTTATCCTGAATAACACGATTTATGGTACAGATATACCGTGATATCTCACAGGTGTGCCTATTTGTAGACTGATCTTAGTTAAAGTATCTCTAAACGAAAGTATCGCGCGTTTAGTATTAACTCCAATGACAAACAAACGTCAATTCAAGAGCGTGGATGACTGCTATATGACATCCTACTTTAAATTTTGAAAATTGTAGACCACAAAAGCACTGTTTATTGGTTCAACGTTAGTGCTCGAATGTATTCAGAAGAATGTTATGTGTAGTAGCAATGAATCTATACGTGAACAAATGCATTTTATTTGCTTTTTGCGATGTATTGTCGCTTTAACATACGTGATAATCGATCAAACTGAGAAATACTAATTGGTTTTTCAGATGTTTAATATATAAAACGAACCCAGCGTTAACGGAAGTGATTCACGTTGCGCTGTTTTATATGTTGAATATCTGAGAAACCAATTAGAGTGTCTCAGGTTTGGTCGGTTATTAACATCCGTAATGACATCTAGCAATTTATGATATTTATTGTTATGTGTGTATTTTACATTTATTTATCGTCACTACCGGTTGCCCATATGAGCGACACCTCCTGCAGAGATTAGTCATTTTAGATTTTGGAGGATAGTGCATGATACAGAAAGAGACCCTCTAGCGAGACATCGGTTTAACGTCCCATCTGAAAGACTGTTCATTTTAATACGGTCAGACGGGTGATCGAACCTGCGATCCTTTGGATTACAAGTCCAGTGTGTTACCATTGGACTACAGATCCGTCTGTAATGCTAGATGGCAAGGTACACATGTCACCTACGATGACATTACGTGGATAAACGTTGCGGTGAGTTACTTCCCCTGAATACTGTTTAGGTGATTTCCTCTGTTTTTATCGTTGTATCTTTGCACCACATGCATCTGTATTATCATAATTATCTTATAGATTAGACTCGACAGCTATGCTACAATAATTATATCTAATGGTGACCTTGTATCTAAATTCAGTTCATGGATGTTCACATTTCAATATTATCAGAGATATGAATTTGAGTTTTAGGCCTGTGTTGTATGTGACCTCCAAGGTAACAACCCAACTCTTCGTCATATCCCCCTCACCCCCTCTACAGTTTTTATATATTTTATTTACTGGGACAATCTGCAGGCCCGGGCCCTCAGTGCCTTATAGTAGCTATGTGCCTGTCTATGTGACACTTAGTGGAAGTCGTGATAGCGCAGTGGATGCGCGTTCGCTTCAGGTGCGAAAGATCCGGAGTTCGAGCCCCGCTGGAGCAGATTGTGCACTTAGGCAAGGCATTTAAATTCCACGCTGCCTCTTCTCTCTCCCTCGTGGCGATGGATTCCATCAGGAATGAGGTTTCGAGATTGATTAATATAAGTTAAAAGAACTTGTTTTGCAATCGAGCTAAAATAAATTTGTATAGACTACCTATCCTAATCAACGATATACTTTCATTTTTCATGTAAGTTGCTATCAATTCATTGGCTTGATTTAGCAAGAACGAAGACTTAGAAAATGCAGCTAGAAAATAAATTAATTTGTTACCGATGAATTTAATGCGTGTGTCAGCAGTGGTTATAGCAGTGGTTAGCGCACTCGCTTCTCACCAATGCAACCCTGGTTCGATCCTCCGACCGGGAAGTATGTGAGATGGTACGGTGGTCACCAGATCGGACAGGTGGGCTTTATCCGGGTACTCCGGTTTCCTCCCACACGAATGACCACATATACTCTTTCATCCACGCCAACGAAAGTGATTAATATAGTTTTTTTTTTTTGCTTCGCAGTCGTTGTAAAATTAAATAAAGTTTAAACTTTAATTAATGTGAAAGTTAAAGTTAAGTAATTACAGATGGGAGTATGCTCATAGAGTGTAGGATTATCTTCAGCTGTTAGGCATGTATGCAGAATCAAACCCTTGCACGGCGGGTGGGTGTCCGCTATGGTTTCGGACTGGCAAACGGACAGAGGTATGAGTGGAAGCTAATCCACTAACGGACACAGCAACCTCCCTCGAACCTCGAAAACTTACGTGATAAAGCATCTTTAATGGCTAGGAATGTAACGATGACAACGAGGAGGATGTACTGTCTGCGCATTCCTGAAATGATATGTTTTATACAAGTGTTATATCCATTGCGAAACAAGTTTGTTGCAACATTAGCTGAATCAATCTCGATAATGGTGATATAAGAGACAATGCGGAATATATAGGCTACCTTGTATGAATGTCTAGGCTTAGACATATATCTACATAAGAGAATAACTTTTATAGACAAATAAGACCATTAGAAACAACAGGGAATGTCTACATAATTCCCTATCCTTGGTGAAAATAACCACGCCTTTTTTTAAATGACCACGCCTGTTTTTTTTAAATGACCACGCCTTTTTTTTTTAATGACCACGCCTTTTTAAAAATGACCACGCCTTTTTTCTCAAATGACCACGCCTTTTCAAAAAATAACCACGCCTTTTTTTTTAAATGACCACACCCTTTTATCATTTGCAGTATTTTCAGCAATAGATCCCAACAGCCCAACAGGAAAACACGCATCACATGTTCCGCACGTGCAGACATGTTGCAGATCTTCAACATTGAACTTTTAAATTGCACATTTTCATAACACCGTAAGATTAGGCAATCATAATCAAGTCGTTATCTCCTAATGGGCGGGGCTTAGACACAGGGCTGCTCTTGGTAATGGTTTCTACGGATATGTTACATTGCATTACTTAAAGTGCCCCCCCCCTGAGATAGACATACAGACGGATCTGTAGTCCAGTGGTAGCACACTGGGCTGGTAATCCAGGGATCGCAGGTTCGATCCCCAGTCTGACCCTAATAAAATTAACAGTCTTTCAGATTTAAACCGAGGTCTCGTGTAGGTGTTGTACACCGTGCAGGTAAAAGAACCAGAGGTGACACTGGAATGGGTCTCTGTCTGTATCATTGCACTATCCTCCAACTATCTAAATTGACTAATCTCATCAGGAGGCGTCCTTCATATGGGCAACCGCTATGAATATCACTATGATCAAGAAAATTATCAAATTAACTTTGTACATGTTACTTGCACTCATTAACATTTGCAATATTACTAACAAGGAGCAGCGACTTATCTGGTACACTGGTCAGTTATGTGTGTGTTTTACGTTTATTTATCGTCGCTACCGGTTTCCCATATGAAGAGATTAGTCATTTTAGTGTTTTGGAGGATAGTGCAATGATACAGACATAGATCCATTCCAGAATCTCCTCTGGTTCTTTACTTGCACGGTGTAAATCAACGACACGCGACCTCGGTTTAAAGACCCATCTGAAAGATGGTTAATGTTATTAGGTCAGACGGGAGATCGAACCTGCGACCCCTGGATTACATATTCACACCATTGTAACCATTATCTTAAGATTGGGACTGAAACAATATGATTAAAATGGAATTTGGCTTTCAATCAACATTGGTGTCCGTGGTCCAGTGGTAGAGCGTCGGATTTGGAATCGAACGGTCCCGGGTTCGATACTCGGTCAGGCCACGTATGTAGTGTCATTGAGCAAGGCACCTCACACACATTGCTTAGTACTGGTTAACCACTTAGGTTGGCTAAGTCTGCCCAGGAAAACATGTCTAGGTCCCCGCAAGGGGTTTGACATTAATGGAACATACATACATACATACATACATACAACATGTTATTTTCATAAACGATTGATATATCTGCAGTTAATCAGTAGTACTAGACAAAATCCCATAATGAAATTAGCTTAATATGAATTTATTTGTTTTGAGCACCCGATATTGATCAGTGTACAAGAGATGCTCATTGACATATAATAACACGGGTGGGTATGATTAGAATCCCATATTCATTGGTATGGAACAACATTCATCGTTTTACACCGGGCCTACTTGATCGGTAATTTGAACTTTGTTCTTAGTGAACTATATTCCTTTTTTTGCGCCAACAGCGGGGTACCACTCTCCAACTGGATTACCAGTCCAACGTGTAAACCACTGGATCCGTCTAGTAATGGGTTATATCATAAACAAACTGGCTATGTAACACAACCCGATATTAAATGCAATGAACTATTACAAATATCACAGAATTTGTCTTGAGTGTGTTATACAAGTACTAAGGTACTGAAGAACATGTGACAGCCATTGACGTCATCTAATTCCTTATAGCATTTCATCCGTTTTAACACATGGGTGAGTTTTCTTAGAAAATCGATGAATATAGCTCGCAATATGCTTTCAGATGCACATATATATTCTTGATCAAGCATATTGTTACAATTTATTGTAAATATGCTATCGTACATTTGTATTCGTTAAATAAAGTCTGTATTACCCAACTTTTGTAAGTAAAGCACTATTGGGTGCCGTTTTGGACCTTTGGACAAAGTGGTATTAAAGGCCAAAACGGCACCCCATAATGAACTCCTTTGTGACATTGTAATGCACTGGCTATCCGATTAGCGCAGTGGTTAGCGCGCTCGATTCTCACCAATGCAACCCGGGTTCGATCCTCGGATCGGGAAGTATGTGAGATTGTACGGTTGTCGCCAGAGCGGACAGGTGGGTTTTCTCCGGGTATTCCGGTTTCCTCCAACACGAATGACAACAGCTACGCTTTCATCCGCGCCAATGAGAGTGATTAATATAAGTTGTTAATAAGATTAGTTGGCAATCGTTGTGAAATCATGTGACTGTAACAATGTGTAAATGTTTTGTAATTATGTTGTCTCATGGACCAAACTGGTCCATTGACGTTTGTGAAATAAAACTTACCCAAACTTACACATCAGTGGCAATTTCACAAAACATTAATTAATGAAACGAGATTAATAACATAATTATTGTATGAAATCATCACGTGTGCAATATCCGTTTTATTACATTACCATAACGCGCTCGTTGTAATAAATAATGTTGTCATTACATGTAGCCCAACCCATTTGCTTCCCCCCAGATTAATTCGTATACAGCAATAATAATAAATCCTAATATAATTTCATATTGTTTTTCTACGTATTTCATTGTGTGTATAATTGTAATGTACTGTATGAAAAAAATGCAATAAAATATTATTAAATAAAGAAAAACGTTGCAACTTTCATGTTGGCGCCGTGTCAGCACAAATTACCATGACGTCACTTAAGTTTAAATAACGTTATCAGTACCAATTCAAATAGAAATATGCATACTTTAAAGATTAATTTACAAATTTTAAGGATTATTCTCTCAACCAATCAGAAACCTTCCTGGTGTTATTACACATTGTACATATAAACACTTACGAGATGACTGTATTACGCAGACGGATATGTAGCCCAGTGGTAACACGCTGGACTGGTAATCCAGGGATCGCAGGTTCGATCCCCCGTCTGACCCTAATACAATTAACAGTCTTTCAGATGGGACGTTAAACCGAGGTCTCGTGTCGGTGCTTTACACCGTGCACGTAAAAGAACCAGAGGAGACTCTGGAATGGGTCTCTCTCTGTATCATTGCACTATTCTCCAAAATCTAAAATGACTAATATCTTCAGGAGGCGTCGCTCATATGGGCAACCGGTAGTGACGATAAATAAACGTAAAACACACACCGACTATATTACACTGTATACACGCACAGTTATGTTATAGCTACTCGTCTAATGAGGTCATAAATGCAATCCGACCATAACGGGGAAAATATATGTTTGTGTTGTTTAAAAGAATGGAGCAAATAGGAGCATTGGATTGAAAGACATTGGTCAGTTACTGCCCCTGAATACTCTTAATTGGCTTCCTCCGTTTCTATCGTTGTTTCCTTTGCACCACATGATATCTGTTTTCATTAGTTTTCTTATCTTATAATTATTAAATTACTAAATCTCGACAGATATCCTACAGCATATCCAATGGATACTTTACTGTAGAAATTGATTATAAATTAATTAACACGATTTTGATAAAATCACATTTATCATACCGCAACATCTGGTTAGGGAACACCAATAAAAACAAAGGCTGTCAACAAAAAGGACCAATACATATTTCGGACTTTATCTGTCAAGGGAGGTAATCGAAAACCCAGTAATGTCTCTCATTAATTAAATCTATAAAATGACCGAAGCTTAGTTTAAACAATATTACAGACGGATATATAGTCCAGTGGTAACACGCTGGACTGGTAATCCAGGGATCGCAGGTTCGATCCCCCGTCTGACCCTAACAAAATTAACAGTCTTTCAGATGGGACGTTAAACCGAGGTCTCGTGTCGGTGCTTTACACCGTGCACGTAAAAGAACCAGAGGAGACTCTGTATCAGTGCACTATCCTCCAAAAATCTAAAATGACTAATCTCTTCAGGAGGCGTCGCTCATATGGGCAACCGGTAGCGACGATAAATAAACGTAAAAAAAAATTAACAATATTTTATTCAAGAATGGTACATAGCACAAGAATAGTTGTAACAGCACAGTTAGGATTGCAGGGAAAAGTTACATAGTAACTTATTCGAATCCCTTTCCTTCAATACAATTACATACACACACATATTCTGTTATGACAGGTTACATTACAAGTATTGTTTAGTACAACATATTTTATAATGCTATACAGCGAGTTTAAGCACAAGAAGGAAATAAAACATGCAACAAAAACGTTCACCGAAGTTTCATTAGCAGTGGTATTAATGTTGCCATAGCAACGTTCCGTCCTTAGCAATGATATTTAATGTAGCAAGTGAGTTAATATTAATTAATACGGAAGCAATCCATTAATGGAAACATGCGACGTATTCCGAATGGCAACAGCTAATAGGTTTTGAAAAATGAACTTCCGGGATGCTATATACATTTATTTAAGCTCGATTGCGAAACAAGTTCTTACAACTTATTTTAATCACTCTTGATATCTCATTTAGTGATATGACAATTAATGATATTGAATGTACTTGTCCTTACAACTTATTTTAATCACTCTTGATATCTCATTTAGTGATATGACAATTAATGATATTGAATGTACTTGTCCGTACAACTTATTTTAATCACTCTTGATATCTCATTTAGTGATATGACAATTAATGATATTGAATGTACTTGTCCGTACAACTTATTTTAATCACTCTTGATATCTCATTTTAGATATTGAATGCACTTGCATAGCATTTTAAAATTTCATATACCATCAATGTAGCAAATCGTAGATTATAAGGTTGTATATACGAATGTAGTCCCAATAACTAATATAGTTAATTTTTCGGTATAATTATTTTGGTAATAATGCATTTTCATGACAGGCAGTGTATATATTTTGTATTTAATGAGAAATTATGTGACTTGAGAAGACTGCAGACTAGTTATTGTGTAGAAAAGATTTGGTATAAGAATTCATGCCATTGCAAACTGAAGATTGGTATTACTTGGCGGAGGAATACAGTGTGTAATCACAGTGACGTTATTCACAGGTGAGCACTGGCTATGCGAAACATTATATTTTTAATATTCTTGGTGTGTTTCAGGCTGATTTGGATACCTCTTCACAGTGGATGTGGTATCAGAAGAAATGAAAGATTGGAAATATAAATGAAACATACTGTATGTTTTTACTTTTTATTATGTATTTAATAGGCAATTTATGTGTTGTTTTACAACCTACAACTAGAGACACAACAGTACAATGCAAAGAGAATCAATACACAGGCTATGAATACCATAACCTTAGTTCAGTGTTGATATTCAATACAGTTAATTATTTCTATAAGTGCTATCATTATTGCAATTAATACAGTTTATCAGGATTTGTATAAACAAAATGATTGGCTTTATTTGAGATATGCAGTATCGTAACGGTATGTGTGTTTTGCGTTTATTACCGTCGCTACCGGTTGCCCATATGAGCGACGCCTCCTGAAGAGATTAGTCATTTTAGATTTTTGGAGGATAGTGCTATGATACAGACAGAGACCCATTCCAGAGTTTCATCTGGTTCTTTTACGTGCACGGTGTAAAGCACCGATACGAGACCTAGGTTTAACGTCCCATCTCAAAGACTTAATTTTATTAGGGTCAGACGGGGGATCGAACCTGCGATCCCTGGATTACCAGTCCAGCGTGTTACCACTGGAATACAGATCCGTCTGTATCATAACGGTTAAAGGAACTCGTTCTTTTATGTCAGTTCTTCTAACAAGATATAAGTATGTGGCTGTCCGATTAGCGCAGTGGTTAGCTCGATCGCTACACACCAATCGATCCTCGGACCTGAAGGATGTGAGATGGCACGATGATCTCCAGACAGGTGGGTTACACTTGTGTCCTCCCACACGAATTAACACATGTACGCTGTATTTCATCGAGAGTGATTAATATATGTTTTTGTTAAAAATAAATAAAGCTTAAATCATGATCTAGATAGATATATATACTGAGTCAAAAAAGAAACGATACCAAACTAAAAATGACGTAAAACGGATAAAACCATAGAAAGGTTTAATATATTATTACGTATCAGTACCGGGTATCTTATTGCAACGTCAGCCAACCATAAACACAGGTAAATAAACACCCGATAATCCTGGAACGCCGAATTTCCGATTTGCACGTGCTCCTCAACAAAGACAACTTCCTGCACATGTACAAATCGGAAAACCGGTTTATTGTACTGGTATTGCATTATCATCGAGGAAAAACACCTTACATACCCATTGTTACCTCTAACAAAATGCCTAGGCTAAACCGCAATCAGAGAATACGTGCCATTGGCATGATTGACGGCGGTTTACGTCAGCGTGACGTCGCAAATCGACTCGGGGTTACGCGGATCACGATAACATGTCTACTTCGACGTTATCGAACACATGGATCGGTGGACGACCGTCCAAGATCTGGTCGACCACGTGTGACGACGCGTGAACAGTACCGTCACATTCGGACGTCACATTTACGTGACCGGTTCCTACCTGCTACGCACACAGCTGCCGTTACTCCTGGGATGACCAACAATCGCATCAGTGCACAAACAGTCAGGAACCGACTCGGTGAACGTGGCATTCGTGCCTATCGGCCATACGTTGGACCCATCCTGACACGACGTCACCGTGACGTACGGCGAGAATGGACGACGGAACGTGCTCGTGGACTCGGTTACAGTGGCATTCGGTGATGTTTAGCGATGAATCGCGGTTCTGTTTGCGTCGAGCGGATGGCAGAGAGCGGGTATATCGCAGACGCGGTGAACGTTACGCCGACGCATGTGTACGTCAGGTCGATCTGTTCGGGGGCGGAAGCGTTATGGCGTGGGGCAGTATCACCTTCGGCAGTCGCACTGAACTGTTAGTGGTGGACGGGAACCTAAACGCCCAGCGGTACTGTGATGAGATCCTTGCGCCAGTTGTTGTGCCGTTCTTTAACGCCAACAGAAACGTCACACTGTTCCAACAGGACAACGCCAGGTGTCATACTGCTCGGATTTCCACCACATTATTGGAGCAGAACAATATTGAAACCCTGCCGTGGCCTGCTTTGTCACCAGACTTGTCACCCATAGAACATTGTGGGATACGTTAGACCGCCGCGTCAGACGACGTCAGCCGGTAACGTTAAACCAACTGAGGGATGTTTTGCGTCAGGAGTGGACAAATATTGACCAGCAAGAGATTCAGACACTCTTCCGTTCGATGCGACGGCGGTGCATTGCAGTGAGAGACGCAAATGGTGCCCATACTCGGTATTGACGTCTGTGTGAAAACTCCATTAGACCCCTGTCCGACGAATTACGTCATCACGCAGCAGACAGTTTCGGAGGCTCATTATGCTTTATGTGCTCCTCTTTCAAACATGTTGGACTATCATCTTATGAATTTTCAAAGAATTTTCTTAATAAATGTTGAAATTATAGACACATAAACACCAGGTATCGTTTCTTTTTTGACTCAGATATATTATATATATATAATATATATATATTATATATATCTATATATATATATACTATAGGGCATTGTACATTCATATGGTTGCATAGCGTACCGTATACACATACGTGTGTGTGACTTACGTTTATGTATCGTCGCTACCGGTTGCCCTATATGAGCGACGCCTCCTGAAGAGATTAATCATTTTAGATTTTTGGAGGATAGTGCAATGATACAGACAGAGACCCATTCCAGAGTCTCCTCTGGTTCTTTTACGTGCACGGTGTAAAGCACCGACACGAGACCTCGGTTTAAAGTCCCATTTGAAAGAATGTTAATTTTATTAGGACCAGACGGGGGATCGAACCTGCGATCCCTGGATTACCAGTACAGCTGCATCACTTGACTATAGATCCGTCTGTGGTCTGCTCTAGAGAGCGATTAATATAATGTTATAATACTTGTTTCGCGATCGAACTAAAATATAATTATTTGAATGAAAACATTTTATAACAACTTTCTTTTTCTGAGTGCACCGTAACCGTCCTTCTAGGTTATTCTTTAGTTTTGTTTATGAAAATTTATTTTAGCTCGATTGTTAAACAAGATCATACAACTAATACTCACTCTCGAGACCTCATTCCTGATGGAATCCATCGCCACGAGGGAGAGAGGAGGCATGTGGAATTCAAATACATTACCTAAGGGCACAACCGTAACGGTTCCAGCTTGGCTCGAACTCTGGGCCTTGCACATAAAAAACGAACGTGCTACCACATCGCTATCACGACTACCTCGCTCTGTTGTAACTTTAAATATTGTGTTGTTTTTTAGTTGTTTTGTGTGTTTGTTTTATGAGTGCACCAACATTTTAATAAGTCATATGGCGACTCTCCATAATAGTGGGTGACCTGGCAGTTTTTGAAGCACATACGGGTACCCTGGTAGAGCCACTGACCTTCCACAAGTGATATGTTTCTACAACACTATACATGTATATTGTTAACTTGGATTGATTGATAAAATTGGTCATTAAAGCGACATTACATCGCAAAAAGCAAATAAAAAATGTTCACGTATAAATGCATTGGTACTACACATTCTTCCGAACATAATTATTCGAACACTAACATTGAATCAATAAACAGCGATTTTGTGGTCTACACACTTTCAAAATTGAAAGTAGGATTATCATATATTGGTCATGCATGTTCCTGAATTGACTTTTTAGAGATAATTTAACTAAGATTAGTCTACAAATAAATATACATATGCACAAATGTGAGATATAACGGTAAATATGTACCATAGATCTCGTTATTCGGGATGCACAGGTTGTATTACGCATGTATGTCGACCCTATTTACATTAGTTTGTTATGTCAACAAATCGCGTATACGACGCTTGTTTATTAGTTGAAATACTAAGTTTTTGAGGAAAATAGTTGGGGAAAATGAATACAAAATTATAGGAAATTACATTCTGTATACATATGCGTTTTCACCGATGTAGTGTCGCTTTAATTATGTTGAGTTTGATCATTTATCATATGTCGGTGATCACGTGATGAAATCTTACACTAATAAGCACTACTCTTCATTTTATTTTACGATTTCCAATGATATTGTCGGGAGCCTCCTTTCTCGACAATGCACAACCGCACAACCACTTATGTTAGAGTGAAAGGCCGTAATAAGAAATAGTTACAGTGTCATTTTCAACTTAGTTTATGTTGGCTGTCAAAATTAAAAACTACAAACTAAACAAATTCATTAGAATATATTACTTTATAATTAACGGTTCATGTTTGTCAGAAAATAGCTAAAATACAAAAGTGTACCCATCCGCGGAGAAATACGAAACTCAAGCAGGAACAGAGAGAAAATAAACGATAAAAGAAATATGCTCATTACCTTGTAGTTGTCATGTCACAATTTCTTCTAGAATAGATATATATCGTTCAGTCGAACGCATTCCAAAGCACAGTATAGCTAATCAGTTCTTAAATATACCACTAGCTTCATCCATGCGTGTCGTCAATACATGTATAATTAGCAATAGAAATAGTAGTGTCGACGTCCTACTTTCAAGTGCACCACAAAGTTAACACACGCGTTTATGCAACACACATCCTGTATTTCCGTTAAATTTAAATCATTGAATATCCAATATTTAAAAGACTAAATACACAGCAGAGCCATACAATGCTGTTAATATAATTATTAGATAAACTCAATAAGTCGTATCTCATAGCACTTGGTAGGTATATCGATCAACCTAAGACCTATATAGCGCTTATCTATCGCCGCTACGTCACATTGGTTGTCGAAGAGTGATTTATAACTTAATCGGTTTAATAAATTATGTAAATATACAGTTCAAATATTAGGCTTTGTAATATCAACATTAATATAAATGTTTGCAAGATAGTTAACAAGTAAAAAGTAAAGTGCTTATTTATTATAGTGTCACCCTATTGAGAGGGCCAGCCATTTCTGACTTATGAGACACCACTTTTGTTAATTTATTTAGTACTTCCCCAATCCTATACTTGAAGGTCAGGTGCCTGGCTAATAAGCAATGGGTAACCAACTAGCTGGCGGCTCACAAACTGGCTATGCCACAATGAACCCTGACAGGTTCAAGCCATCAACCCCTCTCTTCGTACACGGGCTTCCTAACCACTAGGCCACGGAGACAAGTATGTGACCAGCCAATAATATTACAGGAAATGTATCAGGTACGCTATTGTTGCACATGTTCGAGGTCTCCGTTGCCAGGTGGTTACGGTCATTTGCTACAACTGACCGAGGTACGAATCCTACTTGAATCCCAATTTAACTGATTTACTTAACTACAGTCAAACCTGTCTTAAGCAGCCAGCCAAGGGAGTCAGAGAAAGTGGCTGCTTAGCACTGGTGGCTGCTTAATAGAGCGTCAAATATATAATAAAACAACCGATTGGGAATCTGGAAACTGGCTGCTTAATACAGGTTGGATGCTAAATGGAAGTGACCACTAACACAGGTTTGACTGTACGCTAAAAATTATTATACCAATTTATCTAAATTAGACATAACACAGCTGATTTCACCAACATGTGTCACATTCCAACTTACATGCATACAACTTGAAGGTTAAGCCTCAATACATCAAGGTTAAGTCTCAATCTGTGCTTTCGTGTGGACAGAACTATGAATACTCGTAACACCAGGCTCGTAGCCACACTGAGGCACATCGAGGCAGTTTCCTCGGTTAAAATTTCCAACAAAAAACAACAAACAAAAAAATGCCAAAAATATCCCTTTAATGTATACAATGTTGACTGATAGAGAGCTGAAAGGTCAGTGCATAAGTATACGTCTAAACTTATTAAATCAGAAAACGTAGGACATCGCTTCTATACCCAATAATGCCCCCGGAACCCCCTAGATTGCCTCGGTTGAAATGTGCCCCTTACTATAGTACTAAACACACACATAGTAGTTTTTATTTCACCAAATACAAGCATTATAACATATGAAGTAAGTCAAAAATGACCCATGATAAAATATGGTATAATAGTACAGTGTATTTCGGCGGTTGTCTTAATAGTTAAACAAGTTCAACTTAATAATAATACTACCGTGTACGCTGGAACTTTCAAACCTGAAAATATATTACCTATTTCAAGAATACTTAAATTGAGAAATATTTACGTATAACTAAGAATATGAATACCGAACCAGGGAAATTTCACACCAGTAAATGCATGCTACACTGGAAACAGCTAGTTTGTGTTTTTACGTTTATTTATCGTCGCTACCGGTTGCCCATATGTGCGACGCCTCCTGAAGAGATTAGTTATTTTAGATTGTGGAGGATAGTGCATGATACAGACAGACACCCATTCCAAAATCTCCTCTGGTTCTTTTACGTGCACGGTGTAAAGCACCGACACGAGACCTCGGTTTAACGTCCCATTTGAAAGACTAATTTTATTAGGGTCAGACGGCGGATCGAACCTGCGATCCCTGGATTACCAGTCCAGCGTGTTACCACTGGACTACATATCCGTCTGTAACAGCTAATTTGTTAATCATATCATATTTTATACCCTATGATACTGTCGTAGTACATTGGTCACACGCACAGTACATGTCATCCACAAATATATAATACGCAACTATGGAATTCCATAAATACGTATGTACACATAATTGATAAATTTGATTCATACGATATAAATTGTAGCCTTATAGGTCGCACTAGAGTATAAGACGCAGTTAAAATACAGAGAAATTCCATGGGAAAACTTATTTGCTGTGTAAAACGGATCTTTGAAGAAAAGGACCAAATGTCGCGAAAACTAATAATAAACTGAATGCGAAGCATGACTTTTATGAGATTTTGAATTTTTTTCATTTTTATAAAAAACATTTTATTTAAATTTATTTAACGTCGCTACCGGTTGCCCGTGTGAGCAACGGGTAGTTTACCTGACAACACCATTCATGGGCAGGCTCCAGCGGTTAACCAGTACTTGGTTAAAATGGTAACAAGATAACAATACATATAAATAGATATGTGTAGTACAGTTCAAAATAGTGTACATATAGAGCACCTCAGATTCAAGAACACATATGTATGCATTCACCCAAGCACTTTAAACTGATATGGGGGATCACCTATCTTTGTTTACAATTGTTGTACAAGTACCATTATGTACTTGATGTAGTTTACAAGCATGCTGGACTGTGTTACACAACTTGAATATCAAAAAGTATGTATATACTTTTTAGTATACAGCACAATTGTCAACAGTAGGGTGTATTGGTCTATAGTTACATAGTTTAATGATAAATAATTGTTGTTATGTTAAAAACAAATAGATATATATATATACATATATGTGCAACTAATACAATATATTCTAATTACATGTAATTAATAATACACACATATTTCTCAAAATATAGAATGATGTATGTTAGTTTTATTATAACCGCCATGTTATTTGATTTATGGCGATGTACATGTTATATGTTTATGCCAAATAAAATATATTGAATTGAATTAAATTATTTGAAATAAAAATGAATAAAATTTATATTAGATAGCTTCGTTTCCCTTTCTTTACGACCAGTGTAGATTTGATTGGTTGTACATATTCGGTATGTGATTAACGAGTTCTAGTAACATACCAAAGTCTAAATACAAATACATGACAGACGGATATATAACCCAGTGGTAACACGCTGGACTGGTAATCCAGGGATCGCAGGTTCGATCCCCCGTCTGACCCTAATACAATTAACAGTCTTTCAGATGGGACGTAAAACCGAGGTCTCGTGTCGGTGCTTTACACCGTGCACGTAAAAGAACCAGAGGAGACTCTGGAATGGGTCTCTGTCTGTATCATGCACTATCCTCCAACATCTAAAATGACTAATCTTTTCAGGAGGCGTCGCTCATATGGCCAACCGGTAGCGACGATAAATAAACGTAAAACACACACACATGTGATCATTAACATAAAACATATATATTATATGAGATGCAATTAACGGTAATCAATATTAGACACTTATATATATATATACATTGTTTCTTTGTTGTTGTTGTAATTCCCCAACCTCCACACGTAAATACTTTTGCAATACGTCGAAATCGAAATGTAATACGATGTATTGTGAAGGATGAATATTCTTAGCATCTCATACCATTTGCCTATCCGTTACCACTTTTCAATAGACGTTTCTGTTTTTATGTTTATTTATCGTCGCTACCGGTTGCCCATATGAGCGACGCCTCCTGAAGAGATTAGTTATGATGTTGTAGGATACAGACAGAGACCCATTCCAGAATCTCCTCTTACGATTGTGCCCTTAGGTAAGGCATTTAAATTCCACATTGCCTCTTCTCTCTCTTCTTCATGGTGATGGATTTCATCAATAATGTGGTCTCCAGAGTGATTAATATAAGTTGGAAGAACTTGTTTCGCAATCGAGCTAAAATAAATTTGTATAAGCTAAATACCCTACACTGTGCTTAAATTTCCTGCAACAGCAACTTTTCCAGCTTATTTTTGACACCAGTATAATTCCGTCTGTGTGGCGTAAATCAATCATATGTCCTCTTTTGAAAGCCATAACAACCGATCCACGAATACCAATGAACTACAGAGGTGTGAGTTTACTATCCTGCATAAGCAAGTTATATAGTGCGCTCTTGAATAGGCGTCTGACAAGCTATTTAGAACTAAATGAAAATTTAGCTGACGAGCAAAATGGATTCAGGGCGAACAGAATGTGTGAGGACCATGTTTTCACTCTGAATAGTATTATCCGAAACAATCCGTCCGTTTTTACAAGCGTTATTGACCTCCGTAAATGCTTCGATTTCATTGCAGAGACATGTTATTATACAAAGTATTGCTTAACCATGTGGATGGGAAAATGTATCATTCTATTAAAAGCATATATGAGTGTACTACTTCATGTGTACGCATACATACTAAAACTACAGGGTGGTTTAATTGCATGAACGGCGTGAAACGGAGATAACTTGTCACCGACTCTCTGTTCCATATTCGCGAATGACCTTGTGTGCGAAATAAATGACCTTGACCTCGGAGTTAACATCGAAGGGTCAAAATTATCTATGTTGTTTTACGCAGACGACATTGTGTTAATAGCGACGTCTGAAGTAGATCTGCAACTCATGCTCAACCAGCTTAATGACTGGTGCAAACGGTGAAGAGTGCTCATTAATACTGAAACATCTAAGTGCATGCCCTTCCGGAAAGGTCGCGCCAAACAGTCAGACTGTGTATTTTCCGTTGGAGATAACATATCGAAACTGTTGACATATATAAATACCTTGGTTTAATATTTCACTGTAAAGGCGAGTTTTCATATAACTGTGACGCCCTGTCAAAAGGTGCAGGTAGGGCCTTAGGTGATGTTATTTCTAAAATATATAATTTGAAAGACTTCGGGTTTAAATCATTCGAAAAGTTATATGAGTTGTGCATTACATATTACCCAGATTTTGGACTAGGCTACTCTTCTTCTGTATGGGGATTTAAACACTCACAGGTCATAGACAATGTACATAATCGAACACTTAGATATTATTTTGGGGTACATAGGTTCGCTCCTATAGTGGCCGTACATGGAGATATATGTTGACTCCCGAGCAGTTACCGCCGCTGGACAATCATTCTGAGATATTGAAATAGACTAGTATGTTTAGACGACACTCGTTTGTTGAAAAGAGTATATAATATGGACTACACAAAGTGTGCAAATAACTGGTGTAGTGAGGTTAAAACTATTTTGTCAAAAATAGGGCTATTAAGTAATTTTGAAAAGAGAACCGCTGTTAATCTCGAAATTGCTACGGTAAAGGTAAGACAATTTTACTCAAGTTCATGGTCACAAACAATAAGAAATGTACCAAATTACGGACATATGTGACATTCAAGGGCTCATTTGTTACCGAACTTCAAGAAAAACGAGCGCTCACTAATCGCACAGCTTAGATGTGGTATTTTACATCTACGAATTGAAACTGGTCGGTATGTGGGAGAAACCCCAGAGCAAAGACTATGCAAATTTTGTGATATGCAAATGATTGAAAATGAGACACACTTTTTGACCTTTTGACCAATTGCCCATTTTATGAAGATAATATCATAAAATATTATTAGACATGAAATATTTGGTGATGTTTATAATGAACAATATATTCGTATGACATGTGATAGCAAAATGATATTCTTGATTACCAATTATCCAAGAAAAGTCTCTAAATATCTAGTGAAAGCATGTCGACCGTATTTACATTATTTTGTTATGTCAACAAACCGCGTATACGACGTTTGTTTATTTGTTGAAATACTCAGTTTTTGAGGAAAATATTTAGAAGAAAAAACCCATATATAATAGCAAATTACATTCTGCAGACATTGTCGTTTTCACCGATGTTATGTCGATTAAACGTTTTTATATCGTGTGAATTTTGCTGAATAATTATTTAAAGCGACATTACATCTGCGAAAACACAAATGTCTGCAGAATGTAATTTGCTATTATATAGTAGAATTTGTTACCAACTATTTTACTCAAAATCTGAGTATTTCAACAAGTAAACAAACGTCGTATACGCGGTTTGTTGACATAACAAAATAATGTAATTAGGGTCGACATTCATGCGTAATACAAAGTGTTTATCCTGAATAACTCAGTTATGCTACATAATTACCATGATATCTCACATGTGTGCCTATGCATTTATTTGTAAACTAATCTTAATTAAAGTAACTCTAAACGAAAGTATCGCGTATTTAGTATTGACTTCAATGACAACAAATGTCAATTCAGGAGCGTTGATGACCGTTATATGTAATCCTAATTTTACGTTTGAAAGTTTGTATACCACAAAAACACTGTTAATTTGATTCAATGTTAGTGTTCGAATGTATTCAGAAGATTGTGTAGTTGCATTTATTCGTGAAATAAATGCATTGTATTTGATGTTTGCGATGTAATGTCGCTTTAACGATAATTTGTGCAGCGGTCAATGACCCAAAAGAGCTCTAATTAAGGAGTTAGTGCTCCCCGAGGTAGAACAAAACGAAATTGGTATATTCTCATCAATTGGGGTCTTATTGACACGAAGTAAGTTCTTGGCATGTTCAATTCGATGATTCAATGGGTTTTTTTCTTACTTTACCATATGGTATTGCTATTTTCAAAAGTAACATAAATTGCAGGGTAGGGTAAATATTTTGAGAAATGCATATTTATAACACCTATAAAACGATACACGTTACATACCATTGGAAAGGTAATACATTGTTCTAATTGTTTGGTTTATTAAATATAATGTATTAATGACGTACTGACGTCATAATTAACATTGTGCCATCGAAACATTCCTCAATGCTCCTTCGTGACCAGCATGCATGTACGTGTTGATGGGTATATATCCGCGGCCACAGTAATACAACAGCAACACCAATACATCGGTGTCATCACAGCGCACAATAATGCGAGAATGCTTCCTCGTGTGTACTGTACAGATGTTCCAGGTCAAACACTGACGTTGGTGTTATTTGCCTGGTAATTTCACAATTGTCATAGCCGCCTGCAAGTATAATGCAACTTCCAATAGGGATATGCACTTGTATAAAAAAAATTTTTATGTGCTTCTATGTACTCTGAAATATGAGCTGTCAATGAGCCTTTGTTCTTTGAATGTTTCAAGAATCGTTTGTAATTTGGAACATTGCGTGCACCCGAGACTACATGTGACGCAGTTTCACTACCACAAGCTCGTCGGTTACGCTGAGCATTTTTAGACGAGTCAGGCGTGTCGTATCGAGGGAATACAAGAACACAGGTTACAACTGATAGCCTACCACGCATGGTTGATATAAGTCTATTCATAACAATATTTGCTAATTCATCAAATGTCTTGAACAATCTATTCAGTGTTTGCAACATGGCCATTCCATCAATAATGTATGCGGTGCTTTGCAATGGTTCTTGGCTGGGTATGTCGGTGTGAGCTGGGTATATAGATTCTATTTTGCATCCAATATCTGACTTTGTAGTCTTTCGAATTGTTCCGTCGTCATTGAATAGAGCATGGGGTACAGCGGCTAACTCATGTTTTCAATTCAACATTTCTTTGTTTTGCATCGGCTAATAATCGCCTGAACAGTACTTCTGAATTGATCATCAGCTGTGTCGATTGCAGTGTGACACTTGGTTTCATATCAGCAAATGTTAATGGTTTGATTCTTGCATCGGGCTTCTAAAAGCTAACTACCTTGCTGTCGTCACACAACCTCTTCTCAAAGAACTCGACTGAACGTTTATTCCCATGTTCCATGTAACCAGTCAGTGATGTGGCTATATCTTGAGATGCAACCAAACCAGTGGATAACAGGTAATCAACATTGCAGGTACATGTCGAATGGATTTTGCCACTGGTCTGATATAATATCAACTATTTGACGTGAATTCGTTGCATCTCTTGTACTATTCTTAGCACTCTCGGTCTCATTCTCGTTGGCAATGCCACAAAACGACTTAATGCACGCTGCGTACTCTCCAGTTAAATGTCGGGTAATCAGCCACCTGGTCAAAGCACGTTTGATAAATGTGAACCCGACGACACCACCACAACCTATACAGTCCTTATTCACTGACTGTTCCAATGCCTGGTCAGTGACAACACAGATTGTTGTTGGATCGCCGGACCATAAATCCCCCTTCAAGAAGATGTTGGTACGCAGGTGGGTTTTTGGATTCCAACATTCTCATCTCGGTAAGATATACAGGTAAGTACATTGCGTAATTACGCCCAGCAGCCCGCAGGATGGGGATAACAAAACATGCACTGCTTGTAGAAACTAAACCAATAGTCAAATGTCTGTGATTGCTGTACCCCTTTACTCACAAACTTAATGATGGCTTCTGGAATTGAAAATAGCTTCTTATTAATAATGCCATTCAATTCAGATCCGTGTCATGGTAGGTAAATGAACGTTGCAAATCTTCTAAGTCAAGCCGAAGTGCATTGGTCATGAACTCCGTGCCGTTGGCAGTCATCCATTTTGTCAAACCTTCAAACAGCAGTTCAGTTAACGCTTCCATTGCCAACCTAAGTGCTCGAATGCCTCTTGACATATGTTTTCCTTGCAAAAAAAACATTGTGCACGAACTATCTGCATACACTCCCGACTCAGTCAAGATGCATGCAGGCCGCCATCAGCATACAGTTTACCGATGCTAGCTACCAATGCCATCGGAAGATGCATCACGCCAAGCCGCATCGTCACATTGTCTTGCAACAATGGGGGTTTACTCCATAACAGTTCCTGAGCTTTGCTATAAATGGAGGGGTCTGCTGTTACAAATATATGTTCTTGGCCAAACGATTCTGCCAAACGTACTATTTGAATCAAGGCATTATATATTGTATTCAGATCAGTGGGTGGAGCATGTATAAAAGGTAAGTATCGGATGGTTGTCACAAGCTGTGTAGATTCTGACAACATGGCATTAAATGCTGTCCACGAAGGAATCTCATTTTGTTTGTTTATATACCTAGCAAAACACCAAAGCAAATCCATGGAAACAGCTGTATTGAACGAAGACAGATCTTTGTCCATGTTGATGGAGACTGTGGCTGGAACAACTGGGTGCCCGGGGCGATTGGGCGGTTTTCTATATCTCTCAATCAAGTTAGATTCATCAATACTATCACTTTCTGTCAGCGTCTTACTGGTTACTCGTTGTATGCGAATACTTGGCACATGTGTTGTGTTACGCGGATATATGACAGTTGCCATTGAGTGGGTTGTGGACTTGCCGTCGAGTGTTTATTCATTTTGATCGAAGTTGTCATTTGGATGAAGAGCCTTCTGTCCCGATCGGGATCAATCCTGCAGGAATATAGGCCTACATGTTATCATCTCCGATCTGGCATTTAGACAAAGACGACAGAAATCGCCTTACTTCGTCATACCGCATACAAGACCCAAGAGAATGCAACATGTCAATTAGTTGTTTACTCCCATTGTCATGGTGAATTTGTACAGCTAGTCCAAGTTTTGTAATATACTCATGATCTATAATGTAAATTGTTTAAAGGGAAATAATTTCAACCTTATGTGATGATGTTCTGCTCTAGAAACAGTTTATTCTCTGCATCATATTAAAGGTCTTGGCATCAGAACAAATAGCTTAATGTTTTATAAAATATAAAATGTTGTTGAATTGTATAAATATATTTCGCATATCACTACAGCATCATGCTACTATATATAGGAAATGTTCACATTTTAATACTTCTAATTGATGTTTCGATATTGATCAAGCGAGTATAATTGATACCCAAATCAGGCATGTGTTGTACAAATTATATATATAAAATATAAATTCAGCATCACAAAATATATCTACTTCCGTTTTTGACGACTACTATTACGTATGACGTCACCATGGCGTCATCCTCATATTTACTGCAAAATAAATCCTTGCAACATCAAGTACAACTCATACCCGTTCCAACGGTATATAGAGTGATGGAACCTATGCTCGGCGTAAATCCCACATATAATGATCAGTATAAAATGTTAATTGCACTTGCCGTATATTATTATTTTCATAAGTCATGAAAACAACTTTCTAAAAACTCTTGTTGACAGTTTTAGCTTCATCACGTGACCTTGCTGCTCAATACAGCTATCGCAACGGTGTCGGTCGGCACCGGTTTATATGAGGAACTGAAGACTTCAGGGCACCTATGCACGGCAGACTTGCTATTTTTTAGTTATCCACCATAACTTGTTGAATATCTTATTTTGATATAGTTCATCATTGAGTAAAACATGTATTGGTCTTAATCAGAAATGGTATAGAAACTATTTTTCAGGTTAAGTGTAGATTTTTTAAATTCGGATAGCTACCGGAATTGCTCATACATCGTAACAGTTTCGGTGGAAATATTCTCCCTGTACCATTCACATGCCAGTTGCATCAGGCTACCGATACGCTCAACGGAATGCTATTGAACCATACTTCAGCTCTGTCGGTGAAATTACCCTAGAAATATATACATTTTTAAATACGAATGAAAATGGAAAATACCCCGAGCATAGGAATACGCCGAGCATAGGTTCCACCACTCTAATATATACGATTTCATTTCTTTGATAGTTGTTTTATTTTCAAAATACTACCCATACCCCCTTTTATGGGAAGGGTCGAATCTAATGTTTTGAGAACTTGTGACTCGACCCACTTGCCATTATTTATGCTGTAGTTTGCTATGATGTATTATATTGTATATGCACTTTAATATTGGCAATAAAATATGTTTAAACTACCCCCTTTTATTTTAGGCGTTTAAAAAACACTACATCATCTTATTAAAAACGCTATGCTTTTCTTGAATCACCGTTTTGAATAGGCCAAGAACTATTTTCCAGTCTATGAAACATTAACCTACAAGAATATACCAATTTCGTTTCGTTCTACCTCGGGGAGCACCCTAGTCAAAATTCCTGACCCAAACCACTGCTCTAAATAGTGACCATTATAATGCACTACTAACCCTCTTTTACTTATATGAATCACTTGTATAGTTATCTCCCTTATCCTAACGACACCATTTGCACACTAATAAGTATCTATCTATCTTCCGTTAATGTCGATATAAGTATGTTTTCTTTCTTAATTAGTTTTTTTAGTGTGATATAGATTTGCCAGCAATTAAAATCTTAAACACTGTGTCGGATTTGGAATCGAACGGTCCCGGGTTCGGTACACGGCCAGGTCACGTATGTAGTGTATTGAGCAACGCACCTCATACACATTGCTTAGTACTGGTTAACCATTTATGTCAGCTAAGCCTGCCCAGGAAAACATGTATAGGTCCCCGCAAGTGGTTTGTTATTAAAACAACAACACAAATTCGAGAAAAAAAACTGGCGATATGCCACAAACATTCTCATAGATAGGTGGATAGGCGTTGACGAATGCATTTATATCAAATACACGTTGGGAATAGCCTACATATTGTAATATTGTTCTGTTGTTAACTGTTTTATACTTATTTAAGATAAAACTACCCCCGAATGAATTATTGGTAAAATATACATTATATAACCATTGTACATTTATATAACCATTGTACATTTATATAACCACTGTACATTTATATAACCATTGTACATTTATATAACCATTGTACATTTATATAACCATTGTACATTTATATAACCATTGTAAATTTATATAACCATTGTACATTTATATAACCATTGTACATTTATATAACCATTGGACATTTATATAACCATCGTACATTTATATAACCATCGTACATTTATATAACCATTGTACATTTATATAACCATTGTACATTTATATAACCATTGTACATTTATATAACCATTGTACATTTATATAACCATTGTACATTTATATAACCATCGTACATTTATATAACCATTGTACATTTATATAACCATTGTACATTTATATAACCATTGTACATTTATATAACCATTGTACATTTATATAACCATTGTACATTTATATAACCATTGTACATTTATATAACCATTGTACATTTATATAACCATCGTACATTTATATAACCACTGTATTATTATTAGTGTGTATTAGCTCGTTCAGCGCCGAATAAATTCCGAACATGTGCAAACAACATAGACCCAGATCAGCCGCGGTGTAACATAGATCCAGATCAGCCGCGGTGTAAGATCTATGTTGCTTGCTATTCGGACAGGTGCGTCAGCTCCACTGTCTGAAGAGCAGACGGCACGTGTTGTTCTGTTTGATCGGGCTCTCGGCTTTTTACAAAGTCAATGGCGGTGAAAGAGTTATATTGTGATATGGGCGCGGCTGAGAATTCGTTGTGAAGTTCGCATTCTCTAGATAAGGAGTTTGATTTTAATCTTCAACCTGATATAAATAGGAAACATGTACATTTCGGTAAACGTTTGGGATTTATACGATGTGAGGTAAATATCGCAATCATTGAACCTGAATATTGATGATGATGATGCTGATGATGATGATGATGATGGTGATTGCGATGATGTCATTGTCAACATGACTCAATACAATAAGTGGTTGGAATGGCCAATACTTACCAATTGAAACATGCATGTGTGACTGGTAAATATTTTTTAATATATTATTTACTTACAGGGTATGAAACATGGTGGCTACATGTACAGATCTATACGAGCTGAATTGTTTAAATATGTGTGAAATGCGCGTGCTATTCCACTGCCGATCATCGATTTTATATTCATTAGAAACACATGAGATGACAAATGCACCGAGTATCTGGTTTAATCCATAGCGTCGTCTTATCTGCTCGTTGTAATCAAATTGTGAAGTTGAAGTCGATGTTAGAAGGATATTTTGCTCTGTAAGAGTTTAGTTTAATCATATTTTATTGCTCGATTAGTTTTTTTACATATATACATGTGAATACAAACATGACAAATTATAGAAAGGCAAACGGGTCGGGCCACAAGTTCTAGCAACATTAGTTACGGCCCTTCCTGTAAGAGTAGTACTACTGACCAATGTATATGCACCTAGTACAGTGATACACATGTAAATTGTATTATCATAATTATATATAACTAAGAATTCTCAGAATGTCTATGAAAGCAAAGCAAGACATGACCTCTCATTCCGGAGTACAACCACATGAATGTGAACTATGTAGGAAGGCGTTCAGCTGTCCTACCGCTTTAAAGCTTCACATGCTCATACATACTGGAGAATATATATATATACCGGCCATATGAGTGTGAAATATGTAATACGGCGTTCAGACAATATGGCAATTTAAAGCAACACATGCTCGTACACACCGGAGAACGACCACATAAGTGTGAAATATGTAATAAAACGTTTCGCCATTCTGACAATTTAAAGAAGCACATGCGTATACATACTGGAGAACGGCCGTATGAGTGTGAACGATGCAATAAGGCTTTTCGCCTGTTTGACGGTTTGAAAACGCACATGTTCATTCATTCTGGAGAACGACCGCATGCGTGTGAACTATGTAATAAGACTTTTAGTCAGCATAGCTATTTAAAGCAGCACATGCGCATACACACCGGAGAATGACCATTTAAGTATGTAGTATGTAATAAGGCGTTCAGTAAGTCTGACACTTTAAAGCATCACATGTTCAGGCATACCGGAGAACGACCGTATGAGTGTGAAATATGTAATAGGCTTTTAGTATGTCTAGCAATTTAAAGCAGCACAGTAGCACACATACCGGAGAACGACCGCACGCGTGTGAACTATGTAATAAGTCGTATAGCCAGTATAGCTATTTAAAGCACCACATGTACGTACATACCGGAGAACGGCCATTTAAGTGTGTAATATGTAATGAGGCGCTCAGGAAGTCTGACACTTTAAAGCACCATATGTTCAAGCATACCGGAGAACGGCCACACGAGTGTGAAATATGTAACAAGGCTTTTAGCCAATCTGGCAATTTGAAGAAGCACATGCTAACGCATATGGGAGAACGGCCGCACGCGTGTGAAATATGTAATAAGACGTATGTCCGGTCTCACAGTTTGAAGAAACATATGCTCAATCATACAGGAGAACGACCACATGCATGTGAACTATGTAATAAGACGTTTAGCCGTTCTAGCCTTTTGAAGAAGCACAGTGTCAAGCATACCAGAGAAAGGCCACATGAGTGAGAAATGTGTAATAAGGCCTAGGAGCACATGTAATAAGGCCTATTTATATCCGGTCGGACAATTTAAAGGAGCACATGTAATAAGGCCTATTTATATCCGGTCGGACAATTTAAAGGAACACATGTTCACAGATACTGGAGAACGACCACACTAATGTGAACTATGCATTACAGCGTTTTGGCGTTCTGTATATTTGAAGTAGCAGGTGTGTGAAATATGTAAACGGACGGATCTGTAGTTCAGTGGTAACACGCTGGACTGGTAGTCCAGGGATCGCAGGTTCGATCCCCCGTCTGACCATAATAAATTTAACAGTCTTTCAGATGGGACATTAAGCTGAGGTATCATGTTGGTGCTTTACACCGTGCTCGTAAAAGAACCAGAGGAGACTCTGGAATTGGTCTCTCTCTGTGTATCATTGTACTATCCTCCAAACATGACTAATCTCTTCAGGGGGCGTCGCTCATATGGGCAACCGGTAGCGACGATAGATAAACTTGAAACACACACGCGGGTTCAGAGGAACGACCACATGGGTGTGCAAGTATGTCGGACATTTGAAGACGGAAAAGTAGATCATTATGTGGAGGTACCACTAGAATGCTTAAATATGTAAGACGGCTAACAGTGGCTCTATCTGGTTTAAATAGCACATGTTCGCATGGGTGTTTGTTTGAGAGTGAGTGTTAACGTATACTTAATTGTTTCAATCTATTTTATTTACATCAGAAATTATAGGACATTATCATAGAACATTATGAGAGTGTTCGACTGGGGACTCTCAGTATCATAGAACATTATGAGAGTGTTCGACTGGGGACTATCAGTATCATAGAACATTATGAGAGTGTTCGACTGGGGACTCTCAGTATCATAGAACAGTATGAGAGTGTTCGACTGGGGAATATCAGTATCATAGAACAGTATGAGAGTGTTCGACTGGGGAATATCAGTATCAGAGAACAGTATGAGTGTGTTCGACTGGAGAATATCAATATCATAGAACATTATGAGAGTGTTCGACTGGAGAATATCAGTATCATAGGGATTACCAGTCCAGCGTGTTAACCACTGGACTACAGATCCATCTGTGTTTCACCCAATGAGCATTGGAACCATTATATTACGCAAGTGTGGTGCTAGTCATGCATGATACTAATAGTCTATTTGTATCTATATTATATAGGTCTGTCCGATTAGCGCAGTGGTTAGCGCGTTCGTTTCTCACCAATGTAACCCGGGTTCAATCCTCGGACCGGGAAGTATGTGAGATGGTACGGTGGTCGCCAGATCGGACGGGTGGATTTTCTCCGGGTAGTCCGGTTTCCTCCCACACGAATGACCACATAATTATACTCATCCGAGAGTGATTAATATAAGTTGTTAAAACTTGCATCGCAATCGTTGTAAAATAAATCAAGTTTAAAAGTCAATATTTATTCTTTATTCCAGTCTCAACGTTGTACGATACATAACATATACACAACACATTATCGTGGCAAATTGCAACACCATTCATTATAAAAGAATTATAAGAGACTAATCTAATCACAGATAATCAAACTATCACAGTCTACTGACATATTATTATATTTACATATTAAAACCGAGGAACATTCTCTAATTGAAAATTAAATACTTATTAAAACCAGACATTTTGAAATACTGAACTGGAAAAAAGCACTACATTAAATGCGCAATTAATGAAATGTTTTAAACAATCAGTTATCAGCCTCGATCAGATCGCAGTTGAATGAGAGACATCTGTAATTTACAATTACCCCCCTTGACAGATAAAGTCTGATTTGTTCTAATATGTGAATAGGTCCTTTTAGTTAGAATCCTTTGGTTTTACTGTTGTGCCCTAACCAGATGTTGCGGTATGATTAATGTGATTTTACCAAAAAAGTGTTAAATAAGTGATCACATTATTTAAACAAATAAGTAGCTATTGCATAATAATATATATATTAAATTGTAGGAGATTATGTCGAGATATAGTAATTTAATAATCATAAGAAGTAATAGTGGTGTAAATTGTTAGCATGTTGTGCAACGATAAAAACAGAGGAAAACACTTAATAGGACCTATCTACGTATAGGGAGTAGTCAGGGGCAGTAACTGACCGATGTATCTCATTAGCAGCTGTCTATGTTCATGACTGAAATATAATCCGAATATTCAATGAAATAGTTCAAGCCTAACAGTATTCAAAAAGTAGACGACGTTGAAAGCATAAATACAATAATAAATTATACATCTTGTTCAAAACAATGGAATACACAGTTTATTTCTCACTACTATGTACGTGTGGTACTATACCCCAACGATATCGTGATTCCCGCGAAAAAGATAGCACAGGCTAATATTATTATAACGGGTAAAACGTGTCGTGATAGCGCAGTGGATGCGCGTTCGCTTCAGGTGCGAAAGGTCCGGAGTTCGAGCCCCGCTGGAGCAGTTACGATTGTGCCCCTAGGCAAGGCATTTAAAGTCCACGTTGCTTCTTCTCTCTCCCTCATGGCGATGGATTCCATCAGGAATGAGGTATCGAGAGTGATTAATATAAGTTGAAATAACTTGTTTCGCAATCGAGCTAAAATAAATTTGTATAAACAAAAAAACGGGTAAAAAGAAGTTTATTATCATTTATGTATGCATTACCTGGCACACAGGATTATTTATTACACCCTACGTATTGATTTGGCTTATTCCAAACCTATTTATAGTAATGCTTGTAAATAACACGTTATCGTTGGGCCATAGTACATATCCTGTGTGTGTTTTACGTTTATTTATCGTCGCTACCGGTTGCCCATATGAGCGACGCCTCCTGAAGAGATTAGTCATTTTAGATGTTGGAGGATAGTGCATGATACAGAGAGAGACCCATTCCAGAGTCTCCTCTGGTTCTTTTACGTGCATGGTGTAAAGCACCAACACGAGACCTCGGTTTAACGTCCCATCTGAAAGACTGTTAATTTTATTAGGGTCAGACGGGGGATCGAACCTGTGATCCCTGGATTACCAGTCCAGCGTGTTACCACTGGACTACAGATCCGCCTGTAGTACATATCCAGATGATGATTGAGCTTATATACCCTCGCCTCCGGCCAGCCATGGCCACAACATGTAGAAATGTTGCCAAGACGAACGTCTGCGGACTCCAGTCTTCGGTGACATCAATTATGGCGTCTTTTATAACGCTGTTTCACTAATTCTCACAATAAATGGTCAATGCCGGGAAATAGAAGTATCCACCGACGACAGTCTGATAGTGTAGCTAATGCAAAACAATGGTTTGCTGATACTTGCATATGAATTACCTGATTGTTGTGTTGTGTTGTCGCCCAAAATGTGTATTAACACCGCACGATAATCACAACATTATCGGGAGAGTCCATTGACTTGGTATAGGTGTTTTTATATTACTACTTCATATACAAATTGATTATTGTGTAGTCTATACAATTGAATGGTAACGTTTGCCTATAAATAGTAACATAAAAGCACCTATAACAAGTCAATGGACTCTCCCGATAATGTTGTGATTATCGTGCGGTGTTTATACGTTACGCTACTAGATATAAACAAATACGGCCTCTGATTAGCGAACCATGAAGTATGTGAGATGGTACAGTGGTCGCCAGATCGGACAGGTGGGTATTCTCCGGTTTCTTCCTACACGAATATATAACCACATTTACGCTTTCATCCGCACCAACGAGAGTGATTAATATAAGTTGTTAAAATTAGTTTCGCAAGTAAAATAAATAAAGTTTAAATTTAAACAAAATTATTTACGTTAAAATGTTCCAATTGTTATTCCACTCCAGTCTGTATTTATTTCATGCCATTTGTACAACAATTTACAACATTGTTTGGCTTATGCTTTCTTTTGTTTTTCGCGCGTATTTTCGTGATTTCTTATCCGTGTACCTATAGACGTCAAACAACCATGTCTGAACGATCAAAGATCAGACAGGTTCATTTTGTATATTGGAAATTTGGTTTATATTATAAAATTACAACAGTCATATATATATACATCATACTTGGCTGTGACAATTAGACCGTTTAGTTTAAGTGCTAGTAGTACTGTAGAGTGTGGGTTCGAGCCCTACTTTGGAAACAATAAAATAAAATATTTATTTTATGAACGAAATAGTCGTGAATCATCTAACATACACACGCTATGTGGCTATATAAGTGCATTTTTTACACATTTACACATACCAGTCACATTCAGTACACAATGAGCAAGCAAACTGTAATTGCTTGAATTGAAATAAAGTTGAAAATTAAATTATGAGAAAAAAATCCAAAAATGAGAGTAAAAATACATACAATTCACTTTATATAAAATATAAATTTGATAAAAAATAGTAATACACCCAGTGAGATTTGAACTCGCAACTACAAAATATATCACTAGATATTGTATCTGTATTCCTCCGTCGTTACCGTTCGGCCACGTATCCTGTTCATTGATTTTGCGATGTTTATATTTTATTATGCTAATGTTAATATAATAATAAATGCCCCATGTTATACGAAAGCTTCCACCCCTCTGAAATGGATGTGGCCGATCTTTGATCGTTCAAAGTTGGAAGTTTATTTATAGTTAATTAGACGGCCGCCATTTTGTTGGTCACGTGACCTGTCCGCCATTACGCCACTGCACAATTCCTGCAAGTCCACTCAAGATCTGAACGAGATAACACTGTAGAAATAAAAATCGACTTCAAATGGACGACTACAGTCAAATTGGTAGTAAAATATGTGGAATATAATTTGAGAACTTAACTGTAATGTTTTTTTGTAGTATTGCTGTTACTAGTTGTAAAGTTTACTACGGAAATCGAGATTAAGTTTAACTGAGCCTTGGCCATGTAAATAATAACAGGTGTAAAATCAATATTGCTGGCAAAAATGAAATATTTACGCAGTTTTTGAGTAATATACCGAAGATTTGTTGAACACCTTGTATTATTTCACAGCAATTGCTAATTTAGACAGTATTATACAATCATTTAAATATGTTAAAACTTTAAAACAAAAGTTTGAGATGAACATGTGTGTATAAAACAATCCGTACACAGCCCGTGCCACGGGTGTCTGCATGATTATTCATAACAGTGCGACGTGTAGATACATATACAGGTCTAGTCCAAAAATGTAGACTTGAAAAATGTGACATTTTACTATCCAGGCATTTTTCAAAGGCTATACGCCAATTACGCGTTATATATTTTATATTCTAAAAAGTCGTTTTTATAAATTAAAATTGCTAACAAGATGAACACACGTTGTTTAAATTCTGCACAGTCTATAACGTCTCTTGACACAATACTATACAAGACATCAACGTTTAAATTTCATGGTCCATTTTGAATTTTTGGTTATTACAAAAAGCCAAGAATAGAAATCATTATACGAAAATGTTTACAATATTTATCTCCCGTGCCATTACGGTGAACCAAATAAGAGTTCGGGCATTATGCTCATATATAAATATATATACTGAGTCAAAAAAGAAACGATACCAAACTAAAAATGACGTAAAACGGATAAAACCATAGAAAGGTTTAATATATTATTACGTATCAGTACCGGGTATCTTATTGCAACGTCAGCCAACCATAAACACAGGTAAATAAACACCCAATAATCCTGGAACGCCGAATTTCCGATTTGCACGTGCTCCTCAACAAAGACAACTTCCTGCACATGTACAAAATCGGAAAACCGGTTTATTGTACTGGTATTGCATTATCATCGAGGAAAAACACCTTACATACCCATTGTTACCTCTAACAAAATGCCTAGGCTAAAATGCAATCAGAGAATGCGTGCCATTGGCATGATTGACGGCGGTTTACGTCAGCGTGACGTCGCAAATCGACTCGGGGGTTACGCGGATCACGATAACACGTCTACTTCGACGCTATCGAACACATGGATCGGTGGACGACCGTCCACGATCTGGTCGACCACGTGTGACGACGCGTGAACAGGACCGTCACATTCGGACGTCACATTTACGTGACCGGTTCCTACCTGCTACGCACACAGCTGCCGTTACTCCTGGGATGACCAACAATCGCATCAGTGCACAAACAGTCAGGAACCGGCTCGGTGAACGTGGCATTCGTGCATATCGGCCATACGTTGGACCCATCCTGACACGACGTCACCGTGACGTACGGCGGGAATGGACGACGGAACGTGCTCGCTGGACTCGGTTACAGTGGAATTCGGTGATGTTTAGCAATGAATCGCGGTTCTGTTTGCGTCGAGCGGAGGGCAGAGAGCGGGTATATCGCAGACGCGGTGAACGTTACGCCGACGCATGTGTACGTCAGGTCGATATGTTCGGGGGCGGAAGCGTTATTACGTGGGCGGTATCACCTTCGGCAGTCGCACTGAACTGTTAGTGGTGGACGGGAACCTAAACACCCAGCGGTACTGTGATGAGATCCTTGCGCCAGTTGTTGTGCCGTTCTTTAACGCCAACAGAAACGTCACACTGTTCCAACAGGACAACGCCAGGTGTCATACTGCTCGGATTTCCACCACATTATTGGAGCAGAACAATATTGAAACCCTGCCGTGGCCTGCTTTGTCACCAGACTTGTCACCCATAGAACATGTGTGGGATACGTTAGACCGCCGCGTCAGACGACGTCAGCCGGTAACGTTAAACCAACTGAGGGATGTTTTGCGTCAGGAGTGGACAAATATTGACCAGCAAGAGATTCAGACACTCTTCCGTTCGATGCGACGGCGGTGCATTGCAGTGAGAGACGCAAAGTGTGTGTTTTACGTTTATTTATCGTCGCTACCGGTTGCCCATATGAGCGACGCCTCCTGAAGAGATTAGTTATTTTAGATTTTGGAGGATAATGCAATGATACAGACAGAGACCCATTCCAGAGTTTCCTCTGGTTCTTTACGTGCACGGTGTAAAGCACCGACACGAGACCTCGGTTTAACGTCCCATCTGAAAAACTGTTAATTTTATTAGGGTCAGACGGGGGATCGAACCTGCGATCCCTGGATTACCAGTTCAGCGTTTTACCACTGGGCTACAGATCCGTCTGTGAGACGCAAATGGTGCCCATACTCGGTATTGACGTCTGTGTGAAAACTCCATTAGATCACTATCCGACGAATTACGTCATCACGCAGCAGACAGTTTCGGAGGCTCATTATGCTTTATGTGCTCCTCTTTCAAACATGTTGGACTATCACCTAATGAATTTTCAAAGAATTTTCGTAATAAATGTTGAAATTATAGACACCCGGTATCGTTTCTTTTTTGACTCAGTATATAATGCATGTATAGCTTGGTAATATACTCATATATAGTTATATGTAATGCATGTATAGCTTGTCGGTATACTCATATATAACTATATGTAATGCATGTATAGCTTGTCTGTATACTCATATATAACTATATATAATGCATGTATAGCTTGTCTGTATACTCATATATAACTATATATAATGCATGTATAGCTTGGGGTTATACTCATATATAACTATATGTAATGCATGTATAGCTTGGGGTTATACTCATATATAACTATATGTAATGCATGTATAGCTTGGGGGTATACTCATATATAGCTATATGTAATGCATGTATAGCTTGGCTGTATGCTCATATATAACTATATGTAATGCATGTATAGCTTGGGGTACACTCATATATAACTATATGTAATGCATGTATAGCTTGTCGGTATACTCATGTATAACTATATGTAATACATGTATAGCTTGTCGGTATACTCATGTATAACTATATGTAATACATGTATAGCTTGTCGGTATACTCATGTATAACTGTATGTAATGCATGTATAGCTTGTCGGTATACTCATGTATAACTGTATGTAATGCATGTATAGCTTGTCTGTATACTCATATATAACTATATGTAATGCATGTATAGCTTGTCTGTATACTCATATATAACTATATGTAATGCATGTATAGCTTGTCTGTATACTCATATATAACTATATGTAATGCATGTATAGCTTGGCGGTATACACATATATAACTGTATGTAATGCATGTATAGCTTGTCTGTATACTCATATATAACTATATGTAATGCATGTATAGCTTCTCTGTATACTCATGTATAACTATATGTAATGCATGTATAGCTTGTCGGTATACACATATATAACTATATGTAATGCATGTATAGCTTGGGGGTATGCTCATATATAACTATATGTAATGCATGTATAGCTTGGGGGTATGCTCATATATAACTATATGTAATGCATGTATAGCTTGGCTGTATACTCATATATAACTATATGTAATGCATGTATAGCTTGGTAATATACTCATATATAGCTATATGTAATGCATGTATAGCTTGTCTGTATACTCATATATAACTATATGTAATGCATGTATAGCTTGGGGTACACTCATATATAGCTATATGTAATGCATGTATAGCTTGGTAATATACTCATATATAGCTATATGTAATGCATGTATAGCTTGGCTGTATACTCATATATAACTATATGTAATGCATGTATAGCTTGGCGGTATACTCATATATAACTATATGTAATGCATGTATAGCTTGGCTGTATGCTCATATATAACTATCTGTAATGCATGTATAGCTTGGGGTACACTCATATATAACTATCTGTAATGCATGTATAGCTTGGCGGTATACTCATATATAACTATCTGTAATGCATGTATAGCTTGTCGGTATACTCATGTATAACTATATGTAATGCATGTATAGCTTGGGGGTATACTCATATATAACTATATGCAATGCATGTATAGCTTCTCTGTATACTCATATATAACTATATGTAATGCATATATAGCTTGTCTGTATACTCATATATAACTATATGTAATGCATGTATAGCTTGTCTGTATACTCATATATAGCTATATTCAATGCATGTATAGCTTGGCGGTATCTCATATATAACTATGAATATTCCATGTATAGTTTGGATATATGCTCATATATAACTATATTAATATCATACTTTAGTGAATATACATGGTATATTATATCGATTCATTAAACTGTTCACGTTATTTCATATACAGATGTTCTTGTCTGTATGTACCAGCTGTACACATGTCTCAATTAAATATCTGCATTCTTTGGTTGAACAATTTATTATAAGTATTTGATTGGAATGGTGCGTTCTAAGTGTCTTATGAATGATATATATAGTATCCACATATGTGATTTGATTTATTAATATCATTTGCATTACCTTAGATATAACAGCCAGTGCAGGAACAGAATAGTGTGCTATAAATACCATAGGACATGAGATTATACAATCGGAAATTATCCCTTTCCAGGGTGATTCTAGTGGTACTGGGATTGTGTATTCTAACTACCGTGGTCAGTCGACTGAGATATACACGGGACGTGAACAGCGCACCGCGGCACTTGATAACCAGACATCCCAGAACGCAGTCAACAAAAGTTCAGACTAAATCAAGGGCATTAAAGGAAGATCTAGCTCTAGCAAAGGAAGAGGAAGCAGCTGGCATTAAAAGAAGGCTCGAAGACAAATTAGCAAATGATAAAAAGAAAGCAGAGTTGGAGGCCAAGAAACTGACTAACGTTACAGTACGCAACACTGAGTCTGAGGATGAAGATAGTTCAGACGAAACAACGGACGAAGACGTAGACTTGTCTGCAGACTTACTGGATGTATCTCGCCAACAGCAACAACTATTGGCATATAAGATTGCTGTTGACTTTGAAGATCACTTTTCTAATCAATCAGCACACAATCGGTTGCAATTCGGACATATAATTAAAATAGCCAAACAGATGGCCAACTTTAGCAAGAACACGGTGTTGCTAGAGATAGTCGATGAAGCCTCGATTCCATTTGTGAAGAGCTGGATATGTAACACAAACCGGATTGTTCCTTATACATCCGTCCTGTTCGTAGCACTAGATGTAGCGTCTAATAATGAGCTGATCAAATACTGGCCGAAATTAAATGTTGTTGGCATGGGTACCAGTACAACAGGTGCGAGTTCCAACATGAGTGACGCCAATAAGCTAACAATTCAGAAGATTGAACTGATTCATGCTTTAGTACGAGCGGGTGTTTGTTTACTATTGATTGACGTTCATTCAGTGTGGTTTCAAAATCCCATGCCAGAATTGTACACGCTCATTGATAATGGATTTGACATGGCAGTAAACTTAGTGTCACACTCACATATTAATACAGATTTTCTTTACTTGATTGCTACGAGACGAATGATGGGGTTTTGGAGCCAATTGTACAGAAAGATAAAGACGCTCGAATTGGCTTGGAACAGAAATAAAATAACATACTACCGAAATGTGGATGGGTTCTATCGACTTGTATTGCTGGCCATGGTTGAGGCAAGGTGGGTACTGGCTATATAAACGATGGTAGCTTAACACGTGTGTGTGTGTCTTACGTTTATTTATCGTCGATACCGTATATGTCAGTTTAGATATTTGGAGGATAGTTAGTGCTTACCAGTAAAGCATTTCGTGTTTGATGTCTGCTGGGTCAGCATGAGCACTGTTACTCTCGCTTATTCCTAATACATGTATGTATATATTATGTGTGTGTTTTACGTTTATTTATCGTATATTTAGCGACGCCTCCTGAAGAGATTAGTTATTTTCGATTTTTGGAGGATAGTGCAATGATACAGACAGAGCCCATTCCAGAGTCTGCTCTGGTTCTTTTACGTACACGGTGTAAGGCACCGATACGAGACCTCGGTTTAATGTCCCATCTAAAAGACTGTTACTTTTATTAGGATCAGACGTGGGATCGAACCTGCGATTCCTGGATCACCAGTCCAGCGTGTTACTACTGGACTACAGATCCGTTACTCAAAATTCAATCTGAAGGTTCTGGTTGGTTCTGTTGAGAGTAAATCAACCAATCAAATTACTTGAGATCGATTTTGAATTCTGAGAAAAGTCTGATTTACTCAGGCCCTGGTGGGTAAAAAAGGCTCAACCAATCAAATTACTTGAGATCGATTTTGAATTCTGAGAAAAGTTTGATATTCTCAGGCCCTGGTGGGTAACCCCCGTTTATTTTTTCCAATGTAACAGTTACATATTCGCAGAAATAACATCAAATATTTATAACAATTATGGCCAATCCTAATCTGAACTTAATATAGGAGTTGCTGTCTCCCTTAATCATTACAGAAAAAACCCCGCCAGATGTAATATTTTGACAGGACATTTTACAGAATAGGTATTGCTAATAAAATAATCAAATGATCAATATAGGAGTAGTTGTCTCCCTTTATCATCAAAGATAAATATAATAGTTTGACATGACATTTTACAAAATAGGTATTGCTAATAAAATAATCAAAGTTTCAATTTTTGGACAGTTAATGTATATTGCAAGCAGCTGTCTGCTCACTATCGAGTTAATGTAACTTGTATCTACAGTGTATTTGTTTATTATAGTGTCACTCCTATTTAAAGGGCCAGCCATGGCTGACTTATGAGACACCTCTTTTTATGAACATTAATACTTCTCTAATCCTATGCTTGTATGCCAGGCGTCAGGCTGGTAGGCAATCGATAACCAGGTCCATCAACTCGTCAACAGTAACGATGGGCAATAGTTTTGACGGTTTCCCGAATGGCAATGCCATAGCTGTGTTATTACCCAACACATTTCTAAGATGCTTTAATGGTTTATGAGGAAGTCGTGATAGCGCAGTGGTAGTGTGTTCGCATCATTTGCGAAAGGCCTGGAGTTCGATCCCCTATGGAGCCTTTACGATTGTGGCCGTGTGCAAATCATTTAAGTTCCACGTTGCCTCTTCTCTCTCCCTCGTGGCGATGGATTCCATCAGGAATGAGGTCTCGGTAGTGATTAATATAAGTTGTAAGAACATGTTTCGCAATCGAGCTGAATTAAATGTGTTTAAACTAAAACGCTTTAATTCCGAAACACTAACACTCGCAAAGTGCGACATGTTCTCCTTTTTGTTGACGCTTTATCGTTATGCACAATACCAATGTATACATAGAATGTACATCTGTCAGCATTCCATGAAACGCAAATGACAATTCCCGTTTCATTGGCTGGATTTATAATGTGATTTGATCCGAGGCAAAGCAAGAATTGTGTCATAGTCAGGCTGCCGAATGTTACACAAATGAGGAACACAGTAAAAACTAACGGATTACTGGAGGTTGGGTAATACAAATGTATTAGAACATTTATTGAAGTCTTTTCTTGGAATTTGTTATTTATCTGTTAGCTTAAACACTATTTCTTTGAAAATACATGCATACTATATTGTTCATAATACATGTAGGCCCGATGTGTACGCATGCGTGTAGTATTGAGGATAAAGTAATCTGATGCTATTGTTCAATTTTCCTATATATAGTGTTGCATTTTTCCTATATATATTGTTGCATTTCCCCTATATATATTGTTGCATTTTCCCTATACATATATTGTTACATTTTTCCTATATATATTGTTGCATTTTTCCTATATATATTGTTCCATTATTCCTATATATATTGTTCCATTTTTCCTATATATATTGTTACATTTTTCTATATATATTGTTGCATTTTTCCTATACATATATTGTTACATTTTTCTATATATATTGTTGCATTTTTCCTATATATATATTGTTGCATTTTTCCTATATATATATTGTTGCATTTTTCCTATATATATATTGTTGCATTTTTCCTATATATATTGTTGCATTTTTCCTATATATATATTGTTCCATTTTTCCTATATATATTATATATATCCATTTTTCCTATATATATATTGTTGCATTTCCTATATATATTGTATCATTTTTCCTATAATATATTGTCCATTTTTCATTATATATTGTTACATTTTTCCTAATATATTGTTACATTTTTCCTATATTATATTGTTGCATTTTTCCTATATTGTATGTATCATTTTTCCTATATATATTGTTCCATTTTTCCTATATAATTGTTGCATTTTCCCTATATATGTTATAATTTTCCTATATATATATTGTCCATTTTCTATATTATATATTATTTTCCTATATATATGTTGCATTGTCCTATAATATTGTTGCTTCCTATATATATTGTTACATTTTTCCTATATATATTGTTACATTTTTCCTATATATATATTGTTCCATTTTTCCTATATATATTGTTCCATTTTTCCTATATATATAGTTACATTTTTCCTATATATATATTGTTCCATTTTTCCTATATATATAGTTACATTTTTCCTATATATATATTGTTCCATTTTTCATATATATATATTATTCCATTTTTCCTATATATATATTGTTACATTTTTCCTATATATATTGTTTCATTTTTCCTCTATATATATT
>CM026388.1:15499183-15546053 GCA_014843695.1 Archivesica marissinica
ATTCCATTTTTCCTATATATATATATTGTTACATTTTTCTATATATATTGTTCCATTTTTCCTATATATATTGTTGTTTTTTCCTAATATATTGTTCCATTTTTCCTATATATATTGTTCCATTTTTCCTCTATATATTGTTGCATTTTCGTATATATATTGTTGCATTTTTCCTATATATATTGTTACATTTTTCCTATATATATTGTTCCATTTTCCCTTTACACTCAACACAATTCGTAATCGGTCATCTGGTATTTTAGAATTGTTTGAGCCAATTAAATAATCATACAATATATTTTTTATAAATGCATTTCCCAGGAAATGTGTATACAGAAAGGCATGGATAACGATCTGTAATAAAATATGACCAAAAAGATGATATGATTATTAATATTATGTGGTAATTAGTTTGCTCCAAATACTGTAAAACATCCGGAATGTTGTTGATCATATATATATTTTAATACACTGTATAGGTCTGGGGGCATTGTAGTAAAAGAACTGCCTCTGAAGTCATACACAGAGGGTGGCTGGTACAGGTTGACAAACGCCGAGCGTAAAAGAACGAAACCTGTTGTTATAATCAACAACTACCTTCAAGGTAAGTTCCAAGATATGACGCCGGGGCTATACGTCACTCCAACTCGGGATCGTTGGTTGTTCCAAGCGTCAGAACAAGCATGTCGCATAAGTTCCAAGATATGACGCCGGGGCTATACGTCACTCCAACTCTGGATCGTTGGTTGTTCTAAGCATGTCGCATAGGGTTTGGGCATGGTTCAATGAAAAACAATGTAGCAATTAATAGCACTATACTGACACCATAACACAAGCTGTGAACTTTTATATTGAGCGTTACTCTATCGTTGCAAATTTTAGAAATATGGATTTTACTATCATGAGTGAAGAAAATACTCCTTTACACATTGCACTAAATTAAATATACCCAATATTTCGCACATTTGGTTACAACATTTGCTTATATTTTTGTCTAAAAGGATATAATATTTACCTCTAACTAGTAAGGCAAGTGCACATTTTCTTTTTGGTGTCAGAATATGTTCACCATGTCCTACAACAATCAATCCATACCAAAATGCAAACATATAAGGCTGGTGGTGATGTCAATGAATTTTACACAAACAATATTTCATTTCTTAGAATCTTCAAATAAATACATTGTAGTTACACTCACAAATAACATCCGGAGAAAGCCACTGTACATCAATTGGTATCCATATGGTTCTTTAATATAGTGACTACAGACATTATAGTAGATATTGAGATTGTGTGTGCTTACGTTTATTTATCGTCGCTACCGGTTGCCCATATGAGCGACGCCTCATGAAGAGATTTGTCATTTTAGATTTTTGGAGGATAGTGCAATGATACAGAGACCCATTCCAGAGTCTCATCTGGTTCATTTACGTGCACGGTGTACAGTACCAACACTAGACCTCGGTTTAAAGTCCCAACTAAGGTCAGACGGGGGATCGAACCTGTGGTCCTGGATTACCAGTCCAACGTGTTAGCCACTGGACTACGGATACGTTTGTGAACATACTGATTGTATTATAAATTGTGTTGTATTTATTAGTGCGAGAAATCTATTTCTGAGAAAAGAAATAATCACCGATGTTATATTTAAGCACACTTAATTAGGCTCGTTTGCAAGTTTTTAAAATATTAAATTAATCTCTCGTGATGACTTGTTCCTGACGGAATCCATCGCCAAGAGAGAAATCAGAAGTGGAGAATGTGGCATTTAAATGTCTTGCCTAAAGAAATACTCGTATTGGCTAGAACTGGAAGACTGAAACTAACGCGATACCTATGCGCAATTACCGCGATACCACCACGAAATCATATGTTTTGTAAACTAACTTCGCAAATCGAGCTAAAATATATATGCATAAACCTAACTGTTCGTCCATCAGTCTGTTCGTCTATGGGTGAAAAGATGTATCATTTTGCTGTACATTGTTGCTCATATTCAAATAACGATTTGAGCAAACTGTTGACCTAGATCTTTGCCGTTGCTGAAATAGGAATATTGTGTTTTCACAAATCATTGTCGATCAATAATATACTGCAGACACATATTATTATGCTATATATTCATTGTCCGATTAACGCAGTGGTTAGTAGCACACTCGCTTCTCATCAATGCAAACTGGGTTCGATTCTTGTACCGGGAAGTACGTGAGATGGTACGATGGTCGCCAGATCGGACAGGTTGTTTTGCTCCGGTTTCCTCCCACACGAAGGACCGAATATACGCTTTCATCCGAGAATGATTAATCTAAGTTGTTAATTGTTTGTTGGTGGGTGTTTGGGGGGTTTTGTGTTGGTTGGTGGTGCTTCTAGAGGGAAGGGTTAATGTATGTCGTATTGGTAATGGCGTCAAGAGGTGCTTCTATGAGGGAAAGGGTTAAAACTTGTTTCTCGATCGTTGAAAAATAAATAAATTGTTGGTACAGATTTTTCATTGTCATAGCCTGGCATTTTCATATCATGGTTTATATCTGACCTATTTTATCTTAATTTGCTTAATGTATTTCCAGAAAATGAAACAGCAATAGGTAGAGCGAAGAAATGGAATCACTGGTTTCTACTAAATGATGGAACCTGTAACGTCAACCTTACCCGAGCAACTGTCCGTGTGTAATGCAGAGTCCAGAAGCAGAGCAAATGTCCGTGTGACAGAGTCCAGAAGTGATTGTTTTTGTTTAATCATATTTTATTTGCTATTTAACAATTACATAATCATGACAAAGCAACGAAAAAGCAAAATGGGTTGGGCAACAAGTTATAACAATATTAGTAAACTGCCCTCCCCAAGAAGAATAGTTGAATAATTGGCAAACATGTTATATAGTAAATAAGTGAACACAATTGACGGAGAAAGAAAATAAATCACAAGAAAATCCAATTAATTATCAGAGAGAAATGAATGAAGATACAGGGTATTGTAATAAGGGTAAGAAAAGTCGAAGTTGCTGCCAGATCATTACACCTTATTTATATTAAATATTTATGATTAGGGTATACACATTATTTTGTAATTTGATGTTCACGGTCGGTTTATTCGGGCTGTTTTATATGCTGTTGGCCAGACGAAGCAATCAATGCGTTATCTTCTGGTGATAATCTGCCGCTGTCTCAGAATTGTAACATTCGTGTGCTTAGGTGTTGACACAATATGGTCGTTCTAAATAATTCAATTCTTTGTATTCGGAAATATGGACATTTAAAGATTTTAAATTCAAGATTAGCTTCAATTCCTTAATCTTGCATGCAAAGCAGAATATAATGTTTCGCCTAGGAAAAGTAATTTGGTACGTCTGGCGGTTTGACGATAGCTTTTAGCATACTTTTAAAAATATTTATTTCTGACATCTCAATCAAGGTCATTCCAAAGTGAGGAAGATGGTGGGATGAAGGACATTCAATAAATTCACATGCGTCTTGCAACAGTAGTAAGGTTGTTATTATTTCTAAGATTGTATGGTGTATGCTCGGCAGCAATGTCGAGTATAAGTATATCCACGTAATCCGGTAAAATACCAGTTGTAGCTTTATAAATAACAACCATGTTTTGTTTTTTCCGGCGGTCAGCAAGTGAACCCCATCCTATTCCGCTTAGAAGTATTTCAATCGATACAGATCGCGATAAACGTGCGAGCAGTATCATACTGTAATATTTCTAATGTAATATTCTGAAATCAGCACATCCATCCCAAACAACCGAACCGAATTACAAGAGAGGTCTCATGTATGACAAATATATTTGATTTATATGATTTTCTTTTTTATTTAAATTTTAAAGCCCTCATCGATAACACAACTTTTGAAGCTGAAAATATAATATTGTTAAAATGATCGTGCTATCTACCATCGTCACTCAATGTTAACCCTAAATGTGTGTGATGCCGTACGAAGTATATGTACACAATCCGTCATGCACACAACTAAATATCGGGTGATGTGATCCCAACGAAGAGAACTGAGCGTCTGTTTGAGTTGGATGGAACTAGCCATGGCTGTCCGATTAGCGCAGTGGTTAGCGCGCTCGCCTCTCACCAATGCGACCCGGGTTCGATCCTCGGACAGGGAAGTATGTGAGATGGTACGATGGTTGCCAGATCGGACAGGTGGGTTTTCTCCGGGTACTCCGGTTTCCTCCCACATGAATGACCACATATACGCTTTCATCCGAGCCAACGAGAGTGATTAATATAAGTTGTTAAAACTTGCTTCGCAATCGTTGTAAAATAAATAAAGTGTAAAAAAAACAAAACAAAAAACAACAAAAACTAGCCATTGTTATGACCAATTTATTATTGACTGAAGATCCTGGTTTAATGTACTTTCCATATATTCAATAATTATTCGAAGAAGTTATTGCTAGTGTGCTGTCATCTGCAAATATACGTGTCGAGCTTAGACGATCCAGCTATGTTGTTAACCTACGATACAAACCACATAGGCCCAAGCACAGAGCCTTGCTGTATTCCAGCTCTGATGTCCTTGGACTCTGAAACCCGTCAAACCCGTCTTTTATAAGGCTGTGGACAGATACCACTAACTTGAATATATATTAGTTTGGTCCAGAATCTCAATCCCGTGATCATTCTCCGGAAAACATGTGTTGGCGATTGGTTTTACTTATATGGACCTTATAAAAATTATTTAGAAACCCGGCCCCTGGCAAAAATGCCGTCATTTTTTGCTAGACGCCATCTTGAAAAATTAACTTTTGAACCACTGCAACTAGATTCAAGTATAAATATATCAACCACGAGGATTCCGATTCTGACATCGGTTTGATGCTATTCTCACTTAACCAATTGATGTCGCCACATAATACACGCATACAATGATTTCAAAAGGAAAACAATCTACATGAGTTTATTTTTTTACGATTTGAGGAAATATATCCAGATGCAGATAATGTCAGATTTTCGCACATAACATACTTTGCATATCGTACTAGCACTAGTCAAATACACAAAATGACATGTCGCCAAGTAGTTTGTACAGCTTTAAATTAATTAAATAAAACATTTAAGTAAGTTATACCTTCAATGTATACACTTAGTTACGATGGTAGACGTGGTATTAGCACTTCCAGGTGATTTATGTTCAGGTTTTTAGATTTAGTTTTGTATACCAGTTCCTAATCTGCATGTCGCCATTTCTGCTAAATATACGGAACAACATCAGCAGACACAACGAGAGGTTGTTATTACACACTAACATACAGTATTACAGCTTTAAATTGACCTTGGGGTGTAGCTGAATAACATTTGTGTTCACTGTATATGTGCATAAGACATACAAACACATACCCAATCTTCAAATTCCACCAAGCAAACATAATTTCCACACAGTAATCAACGAGTCCCTTGTTTTCAATGTCATACCATGTGACTTATTTGTTTTAATGGCGTTTCATGTTAAGCTAAATCATTCTGACATCGGTTTGATGCCACAACATCATTTTGACCAAAATATCCAAGATGGCCGCCAGCACCATCTTCAAAAATTAACTTTTGAACAAGTGCTCCTAGAATCAAGTATGAATACACTTTTCCCACTAAATCAACCACGAGGATTCCGATTCTGACATCACGTTTACGTTTTAAGATCATTTTGACACATATCTGCTGCCATACGCTGACGGGCAACGTAACAACAAAACGAATTACATAACATAATATATTTTAATAGTTACAACTTTTATCAAATGAAGTAATTTAAAACATGCATAAAAACACTGAACATGATATTGTCATAGTTCACCATACTAGCATTACTAATACACATTTAACACGTCAGCAATACGCATTACAATAATGTTCTGTAACTTAGTATATGAATCAAAGAGATGTGATCAATTTGAATTGAAACGTTCTGCCACACCATATTCGGAAGCCTCAGATTCCGGCGAATCATCAGATTCACTCTCAACTTCTTCGCTTTCTTTCGCATGTCCTGGTGCATGTATGTTCACCGGGAGAGCAGGTCGTGTGTGACCAACAGGAGGACAGCGACCACCCACCAACTCCTCCCAGCCATGACAGAGTGGAGAGGGATGATTCTTCAGGGAATGGTGGCGCACTACGTATGCTAAGTAGTTGGCGCGGAGACAGTGGTGTCGGAGACTATACTCATCTGGGGGAAGACGTATAAAGGATTTCTCCGTAATACTCTTCCACTTCACAGCGCGAACCACAACCATGGTAGTACTCTTCTTGTCGCCATAGACGACATCGCATGTGAAGTGGAAGAGTTCCTCTATTATGTACTAATCCATGGCAAGATCATCTCCGTACCGATAGAGCTGACGTCGCGCCACATAGCTGTTCGTCACCTTGTCATAGAGGGACATCTTACCCGTGCCATAGAAACAGCAGCAACAACAACAACGACAGCGAGGGCGACAGCGACAGCAACAACAACAAATCAAAATTACCCAAACAAATATGACAGTGAAGGTTGAACTAATATTGTATGTATGTATGTATGTTCCATTAATGTCAAACCACTTGCGGGGATCTAGACATAATTTCCTGAGCAGGCTTAGCCGACCTAGGTGGTTAACCAGTACTAAGCAATATGTGTGAGGTGCCTTGCTCAATGACACTACAAACGTGGCCTGCCTGAGTATCGAAACCAGGACCATTCGATTCCAAATCCGACGCTCTACCACTGGACAACGGACGCCATACATTGTCATATTGAACATTGATCTTCATTGAAAAAGACATAACAAAAACGACTTTGTGAAAGTCGTGATAGCGCAGTGGATGTAGTATAAACGTACCACAGTATATGGTAATCAGAAAATGCAAGCTTCTTCCATAAATACCGGCTGAAGGCGTTGTGGTAGTACGTCCACTTCAGTTGCGAACAGTCCGGAGTACGAGCCCTGCTCGGGCCGTTACGATTGTGCCCCTAGGCAAGGCGTTTAAATTCCACGTTGCTCCCTCATGGCGATGGATTCCATCAGGAATGAGGTCTCGAGAGTGCTTAATATAAGTTGTAAGAACCTATTATTTCGCATTCGAGCTAAAATAATTGTGTATAAGCTAACAAAAACAAAACAAACAAGAACAAAACAGCCATTCCACACAACCATTTACATACAATTTTAACCATAACGGTAAAATAGTACCGCTTCACTTGTTATCAATACTGTTATGTCATTGACGTGTCAGTATATCCAAGTAAGGGTTCGAGACCCAATACGAATAACGCTTTGATAGTTTATTACAGTTTAATCTACATTATACAAGTACAACGACAGTATTACAATACAATGCATACTATAACAATGGGACATGCTTATTATATAGCGCAGTAACGTTCATGTACTAACAGTGTTGCTGAAGCAGCATTGTTGTGTCCCTTGGTATGTATATAATTCAGATACACAACAAATACTTACCGTAATCGAAATGCTGACGCTATACGATCAATTGACTGCAGGACAACTTCATACTACAATTTATTTTACCATCCATAATAAGAGAATAGAATGACATAGAGAGTAACGTTAGGAATGCCACAACTCTATAAACACCTTTAACAATTATATAAACAAAGATAAAAGAAAAACGCCGACGTTCTTCTATTATGGTGATAGATACGTGAAAGTATTACATACACGAATTAGAACCAAGTCCAGTGAGCTCCACGAGCATCTCTTTTTAAAAAACTTAATTCATTCACCACTATGCCGCTGTGAATCTAATGAAAACAGCTACCACTTTTTCTTTGAATGTACATACTATTCTAATATTCGAAATGATTTCCTACCTAATGTGCTAAGATTATGCCCTACTGCTAATCTGCATACTATCCTACATGGTGAGGAGACCATGACAGATGACATTATCAACATAATATTTGAATATGTCCATAACTTCATTCGTGATACAAAACGATTCTTTGGGTGAAACTCCATGCATATAAGACCCCATGTAATGGCGTCAAGAGGTGCTTCTATGAGGAAAAGGGTCAATGTATGTCGTATTGGTAATGCCATCAAGAGGTGCTTCTATGAGGGAAAGGGTTAATGTATGTCGTATTGGTAATGGCGTCAAGAGGTGCTTCTATGGTGGAAAGGGTCAATGTATGTCGTATTGGTAATGGCGTCAAGAGGCTTTTATAAGGGAAAGGGTTAATGTATGTCGTATTGGTAATGGCGTCAAGATGTGCTTCTATGAGGGAAAGGGTTAATGTATGTCGTATTGGTAATGGCGTCAAGAGGTGCTTCTATGAGGAAAAGGGTTAATGTATGTCGTATTGGTAATGGCATCAAGAGGTGCTTCTATGAGGGAAAGGGTCAATGTATGTCGTATTGGTAATGGCGTCAAGAGGTGCTTCTATGAGGGAAAGGGTTAATGTATGTCGTATTGGTAATGGCATCAAGAGGTGCTTCTATGAGGGAAAGGGTCAATGTATGTCGTATTGGTAATGGCATCAAGAGGTGCTTCTATGAGGGAAAGGGTCAATGTATGTCGTATTGGTAATGGCGTCAAGAGGTGCTTCTATGAGGGAAAGGGTCAATGTATGTCGTATTGGTAATGGCGTCAAGAGGTGCTTCTATGAGGGAAAGGGTCAATGTATGTCGTATTGGTAATGGCGTCAAGAGGTGCTTCTATGAGGGAAAGGGTTAATGTATGTCGTATTGGTAATGGCATCAAGAGGTGCTTCTATGAGGGAAAGGGTCAATGTATGTCGTATTGGTAATGGCATCAAGAGGTGCTTCTATGAGGGAAAGGGTCAATGTATGTCGTATTGGTAATGGCGTCAAGAGGTGCTTCTATGAGGGAAAGGGTTAATGTATGTCGTATTGGTAATGGCATCAAGAGGTGCTTCTATGAGGGAAAGGGTTAATGTATGTCGTATTGGTAATGGCATCAAGAGGTGCTTCTATGAGGGAAAGGGTTAATGTATGTCGTATTGGTAATGGCGTCAAGAGGTGCTTCTATGAGGGAAAGGGTTAATGTATGTCGTATTGGTAATGGCATCAAGAGGTGCTTCTATGAGGGAAAGGGTTAATGTATGTCGTATTGGTAATGGCGTCAAGAGGTGCTTCTATGAGGGAAAGGGTTAATGTATGTCGTATTGGTAATGGCGTCAAGAGGTGCTTCTATGAGGGAAAGGGTTAATGTATGTCGTATTGGTAATGGCGTCAAGAGGTGCTTCTATGAGGGAAAGGGTTAATGTATGTCGTATTGGTAATGGCATCAAGAGGTGCTTCTATGAGGGAAAGGGTCAATGTATGTCGTATTGGTAATGGCGTCAAGAGGTGCTTCTATGAGGGAAAGGGTCAATGTATGTCGTATTGGTAATGGCATCAAGATATGCTTCTATGAGGGACAGGGTTAATGAATGTCGTATTGGTAATGGCGTCAAGAGGTGCTTCTATGAGGGAAAGGGTTAATGTGTGTCGTATTGGTAATGGCGTCAAGAGGTGCTTCTATGTGGAAAAGGGTTAATGTATGTCGTATTGGTAATGACATCAAGAGGTGCTTCTATGAGGGAAAGGGTTAATGTATGTCGTATTGGTAATGGCATCAAGAGGTGCTTCTATGAGGGAAAGGGTCAATGTATGTCGTATTGGTAATGGCGCCAAGAGGTGCTTCTATGAGGGAAAGGGTCAATGTATGTCGTATTGGTAATGGCATCAAGATATGCTTCTATGAGGGACAGGGTTAATGAATGTCGTATTGGTAATGGCGTCAAGAGGTGCTTCTATGAGGGAAAGGGTTAATGTGTGTCGTATTGGTAATGGCGTCAAGAGGTGCTTCTATGTGGAAAAGGGTTAATGTATGTCGTATTGGTAATGACATCAAGAGGTGCTTCTATGAGGGAAAGGGTTAATGTATGTCGTATTGGTAATGGCATCAAGAGGTGCTTCTATGAGGGAAAGGGTCAATGTATGTCGTATTGGTAATGGCGCCAAGAGGTGCTTCTATGAGGGAAAGGGTCAATGAATGTCGTATTGGTAATGGCGTCAAGAGGTGCTTCTATGAGGGAAAGGGTTAATGTGTGTCGTATTGGTAATGGCGTCAAGAAGTGCTTCTATGAGGGAAAGGGTTAACATATGTGGACAACATTTAGGGAAGAGGCTCTTATGTCCGCTAGTTCTTTCTTAGTATACTCAGTTTAATGAACACCTTTACGGGAATGGGGCTGGGTATCCCCAGGAGGGGACATGCCGTCGGGGGTGAGGCATTATTGTGGTTTTCCTATTATGATACTAGGAAGAAAATGTACAGCGACACTACATCGGTGAACTAAGACATGTCTGCATAATACAATTTCCTGTTATATGGTATATTGTGTTTCCAAATATTTGCGACATAATCTAAGTAGTTCAACTACCGTAATAAACAAACATTGTATATGACGTTTGTTGACATAGCAACATAATTCAAACAAAGTCAACATGTATGCGTAATAAAACGCGTGTATGTAACATGGCCTGTGTGCATTTAACTACTGCCATGTATATTTATTTCCTTAATTGATACATTGATTAGTTATGTGTTCATGCCAATTGTTAGATATTATCGTTCTCTGTGTATATGGATTTACACGCGATGACTGATAGGACTAAATTCTAGTTGATCGTGTTTTGTATTGGGGCAGTTCATTGCCGTATTTGTTGTTTATTTACAGGAGGTGAAACATGGCTTTTACAGACCTATACGAATTGATCGTGTTTTGTATTGGTGCAGTTCATTGCTTACTTACAGGAGATGAAACAGGAGATGAAACATGACTTTTACAAACCTATACATATCTAGATGAATTAATTTGTTTAATTATTTGAGGCATGGACATACTCGTGGTATTCCCCTACGGATCATCAATTTAATATTCCCTAGAAATACTACAGGAACTCAATGGTATCCCAATATGCATGCCCCGTTTTATGCTCGTACTTTTCATATTGTGAACTCGACGTTGGAAGGAGGTTACACATGAGTGTAAAAACTAACCTACTGTGTAGGGAACACACTTGTTAGCTTACAGGTCTAGTTCTTTAAAACAGGACATTAATTCTGGAGTACAGCCCCACGCGTGTGACCTTTGTAATGAGAATTGCAGTCAAACTATCACTTTAAAGTAGCACATGCTCATACATGCCGGAGAACAACCACATAAGTTTGAAATATGTAATAAAGCTTTACGTCATTCTGGCAATTTAAAGCGGCATATGCCCATGCATACCGTAGAACGGCCACATTAGTGTGAATTATTTAATAAAGCTTTCCACTTGCTCAGCCCGTTAACGACGCTGGACATGCTCATACATACTGGAGAACGGCCACATTAGTGTAAACTATGTAATGAAGCTTTCCACTTGCTTAGCCCGTTAACGACGCTGGACATGCTCATACATTCTGGAGAACGGCCACATGATTGTGAACTATGCAATGAAGCTTTCCACTTGCTTAGCCCGTTAATGACGCTGCACATTCTTATACATACTGGAGAACGGCATTATGATTGTGAATTATGTAATGAAGCTTTTCACGTGCTTAGCCCGTTAACTACGCTGCACATGCTCATACATACTGGAGAAAGGCCATATGATTGTGAAATATCTAATGAAGCTTTCCACTTGCTTAGCTCGTTAACGACGCTGCACATGCTCATGTATACTGGATAAAGGCCATATGATTGTGAAATATCTAATGAAGCTTTCCACTTGCTTAGCTCGTTAACGACGCTGCACATGCTCATACATACTGGAGAACGGCTATATGATTGTGAACTATGTAATAAAGCTTTCCACTTGCTTAGCCCGTTAATGACGCTGCACATGCTCATACATACTGGAGAACGGCCACATTAGTGTGAACTATGTAATGAAGCTTTCCACTTGCTTAGCACGTTAACGACGCTGCACATGCTCATACATACTGGAGAACGGCCATATGATTGTGACATATGTAATAAAGCTTTCAATTGGTCTGGCAATTTAAAGCGGCATATGCTTAAACATACTGGAGGACGGCCATATGATTGTGAAATATGCAATAAAGCTTTCAGTCGGTATGGCAATTTAAAGCAGCACATGTGGAAGTCGTGATAGCGCAGTGGATGCGCGTTCGCTTCAGGTTCGAATGGTCCGGAGTTCGAGCCCCACTGGAGCAGTTACGATTGTGCCCTTAGGCAAGGCATTTAAATTCCACATTGCCTCTTCTCTCTCCTTCATTGCGATGGATTCCATCAGGAATGAGGTCTCGAGAGAAATTAATATAAGTTGAAAGAACCTGTTTCGCAATCTAGCTAAATAAATTTGTATAGACTAAAGCAGCACATGCTCAAGCGTACAGGAGATTGACCACGTGCTTGTAAAATATGTAATAAGCGTTTCAGTTCGTCTAGATATTTACAGTGTCATATGCAAATACATAAGGGAGAACTGTGTCATACTGCTTTTGGTCAGTCTAGAAATTTAAATCAGTACAAGATCGTGCATAATTGAGAACGACCACACGAGTTTGAAATATGTCAAAAGTGTCTAGCCATTCTGGCTGTTTGGAAAACCACATACGCAAGCATTCCACAAAAAATGCATGTTGAATATGTAAAAATATGAAAAATGTCTGGTATCCTTGCGAACATATTTAAGATGTCCGAAGAACGTCTGCATGAGTATGAAATTTGTAAAAAAGGTTTAAACTATATTTATTTTACAACGATTGCGATGCAATACTGCTTCAGACAGGACCGTAAACCAAGATGTTGCTTACCATAGGGGATCTAGACATTGTTCTATTGTTCGGTTGGTGCCATGGTATTTTCCATATGTTAAATATAGTTAAGCTTGTTCACACTGGTGTATGTTATCCTGGTGTGGACTAGTTGAGGTATCCAGTCATCCACTATCTGTTTTCGCCTGAAAGCAGATTTCTTGGAGTAGGATTATTTTTCGCCTGGAGCCTGGATTGTTGTTGTTTTCCAGGACGCATATCCCGGAGCAGTGCTTTTATGTATCATAGAGCGTGTCGCCTTGACCCAAACAACCTTCAACCCAACAAGGGCTGTACGATTAGGGAAGTGGTTAGCGCGCTCGCTTCTCACCAATGCAACCTGGGTTCGATCCTCGGAACGGGAAGAATGTGAGATGGTACGGTGGATGCCAGATCGGACAGGTTGGTTTTCTCTGTGTACTCCGGTTTCCTCCCATACACGAATGACCACATTTACTCTTTCATCCTCGCTAACGAGAGTGATTAATATGAGTTGTTAAAACTTGCTTCGCAATCGTTGTAAAATAAATAAAGTTTAAATTAACCCTAACAACGATGTACTTGGTCTACTTGATCTATCTTGACTTGACTATCATTGGAGTCAAAACCAAAGCTTTACCGCCCATACTATTACAGTGAAGCATCCAGGAAACATAAGTGACTGTCAGGACGTTGAACCAATCGAGTTCTTCGTTCCACAATATATAGTATTGATTATCGATTATTGGGTGGGGACTTCGACTACTATAACGAGATGATGAGCTGACACTCGGTGCAACTACTTAAAATGTATGTCAAATATAACAGTCGTTCACAGACGTATCACAGGTTCAATCCCCGTCTAACCCTCATAAAATTAACAGTCTTTCAGATGGGACTTTAAACCGAGGTCTAGTGTCGGTGCTCTACATCGTGCACGTAAAAGAACCAGAGGAGACTCTGGAATGGGTCTCTGTCTGTATCATTGCACTATCCTCCAAAAATCTAAAATGACTAATCTCTTCAAGAGGCGTCGCTCATATGGGCAACCGGTAGCGACGATGCATAAACGTAAAACACACACATATATATATATATATAACAGACCAACCAAATACTATACACGTAATAGGTAGATGCAAAGCAACAAGTTCCTGGGGAGTAAATGGTTTTTGGGGTACAAAGTTGAGGAAGGAAGATGAAATATATAAAGAAGGAAATATATTTATTTCATAATGAACATTGTTTCACAAACGTTATATGTTCAGATTTATTTATGTCGAATATTTATTATGAAAATAAGAAGCACGTTTGGTTACTATAGTGTCATCCCTATTTAAAGGGTCAGTCATTTCAGACTTATGAGACACCACTTTTATGAACATCAAGTACACACAAATTATGTATTAAATTAAAATGAAACACTATTATTATAGTATAAATACACTTTTACAGACCAAATCAATTATGCTAAAATGAAACACTAAAGTATAAGTATAATATTACAGACAAAAGAAATTATGCTAAAAATAAACACTATATTATAAATACACTATTACAGATGAAATCAATTATGCTAATATTAAAAACACTATAATAGTATAAATACACAAACACAGTACTAAGATTAAACACTATAAAAATTATGTATAAATACACTGTTACGGTCGATTCAATTATGCTAAGATTAAACACTATAAACAGTATGTATGAATACACTGTTAAAGCGACACTACATCAGTGAAAACGCAAAGTTCTACAGAATGTAATTTCCTATTATATGGTATAATTTATTTCCAAATATTTGCTTCAAACACTGAGTATTTCAACTAATAAACAAACGTCGTATACGCGGTTTGTTGACATATACAACATAATGTAAATAGGGTCGACATCCATGCATAATACAACGCGTGTATCCTGAATGACACGATTTATGGTACAGATTTACCGATATATCTCACGTTTGTGCCTATCCATATTTATTTGTAGACTAATCTTAGTTAAATTATCTCTAAAACGACATTATCTCGCGCTTAGTATTGTTCCCGGTGACAAACAATCGCCAATTCAGGAACATGGATGACCGTTATATGAAATCGTATTTTCAATTTTGAAAGTTTGTAGACCACACAAACACTGTTTATTGATTCAATGTTAGTGTTCGAATGTGTTCGGATGACTTTGTAGTAGTAATGCATTTATACGTGAATAAATGCATTTTATTGCTTTTTTGCGATGTAATGTCGCTTTAAGGTCGAATCACTTATGCTAAGATTAAACACTATAAACGTTATGTATGAATACACTGTTACGGTCGATTCAATTATGCTAAGATTAAACACTATAGAAAAGTATGTATAAATACACTGTTACGGTCGAATCAATTATGCTAAGATTAAACACTATAGAAAAGTATGTATAAATACACTGTTACGGTCGAATCAAGTATGCTAAGATTAAACACTATAGAAAAGTATGTATAAATACACTGTTACGGTCGATTCAATTATGCTAAGATTAAACACTATAATAACTGCTGGAGCCGTTACGATTGTGCCCTTAGGCAAGTCATTTAAATTCCACATTGCCTCTTCTCTCTCCTTCATGGCGATGTATTCCATCAGGAATGAAGTCTCGAGAGTGATTAATATAAGTTGAAAGAACGTGTTGCGAAATCGAGCGGTTGATCTCCTAATGGCGTGCGTGTGAGATGGTACGGTTGTCGCCAGAGCGGACATGTGGGTTTTTTTCTCCGGGTACTCCGGTTTCCCCCCACACGAATGATAACATGTACGCCTTCATCCACCGCCAACGAGAGTGATTAATATAAGTTGTTAAAACTTACTTCGCAATCGTTGTTAAATCAATAAAGTTTAAACTTAAAGGCGTGCACGTTGTGGCCATTTCCCAGAAGCAGTTGGTCGTTTGTTCGTCGATCCTGCGAGACTTGCACCATCTACATTTCCAAGAAATCAGTAACTCCTTCAACTCTTTCCGAAACAGATTTCCACTGAGAAAATATACAAAGAAATTTACAGTGAAGTTGGCAGATTTCATGTCAGTACTGACTATTTGGGATACTTCGAGTAGCCAGTTATTTGTATGCTCCTCGTCTGTAAAGAGGAGAGGTATGACCGTATCTGGCATAACAAGCACTAAGTATAAGAAGTTGAGTATAAGTAGCATTTTAACCACGCTTCCATTATGTTTTCGTGCGTTCGTCTGTGGATGTTTCTTTCGTGTGATCAATGAATACGTTATAATAATTGTACAAACGAGGATAACCGCGTATGGGAGGAATGAATCAATTAATGCAATTAAGATATTTGAGATTGTAAAGAATTCTTCACTAGCTGGCCCTGAAAAGCATCTTTCATATTCAATACATGACTCTACTTCTATATCACATTCCTGACGATCATTGAATTCTCTAAATTCCATAGGAATGAGTATCAAGTGTATAGACCTGGGTATGAATGCCAAGATACAAATAGCAAAGATGCATACTTTTGAGCGTGTCACGGTACATATACGTTTGATCTTTAGCGGGAATGTAACGCACATAGCTCGCTCAAAGGCTATAGCTACCATCACCCAGGATGAGATTAACTGAAATGAGAATGGGAAAAACCTACGCAATTCACAGTCTAGAGTAGAATAGCCGTCCTGTATTAGTTCCATATTGTTTAATCCCCACATCATTGCAACACAGCAATTCATCAAATCTGCCGCAGCAAGCGCTGAAAGGTACACGGATGTGGAGGATCGACGATTCTTCTTGCGCACCAACGTGGCAATCACAAGGATGTTGAGTAATGAAACTATAAAGACGACAAAATGCAGCACGTAGCTTACATACAAAACATAGGTCATAAAGGAATAATCGCCCTCATCACCCCAGTCGTTTTCATCACCACGCCAGTCGTGTTCACCACGCAAGTAGTTCCAGTCGTGTTCACCACGCAAGTAGTTCCAGTCGTGTTCACCACGCCAGTAGTTCCAGTCGTGTTCACCACGCCAGTAGTTCCAGTCGTGTTCACCACGCCAGTCGTGTTCACCACGCCAGTCGTTCCAGTCGTGTTCACCACGCCAGTAGTTCCAGTCGTGTTCACCACGCCAGTAGTTCCAGTCGTGTTCACCACGCCAGTAGTTCCAGTCGTGTTCACCACGCCAGTAGTTCCAGTCGTGTTCACCACGCCAGTAGTTCCAGTCGTGTTCACCACGCCAGTAGTTCCAGTCGTGTTCACCACGCCAGTAGTTCCAGTCGTGTTCACCACGCCAGTAGTTCCAGTCGTGTTCACCACGCCAGTCGTTCCAGTCGTGTTCACCACGCCAGTAGTTCCAGTCGTGTTCACCACGCAAGTCGTTCCAGTCGTGAACATCATGCCAGTAGTTCCAGTCGTGTTCACCACGCAAGTCGTTCCAGTCGTGAACATCATGCCAGTAGTTCCAGTCGTGTTCACCACGCCAGTAGTTCCAGTCGTGTTCACCACGCAAGTCGTTCCAGTCGTGAACATCATGCCAGTTGTGATTCCTGTCGTGGAAACCATTGCCATGGTCGGTGTCATTGCTGGTGTTGTTGCAGTTTTGAAAGTCGGAACATAATTGACCTGTTCCATTTCTATCGTCCATGAAGTCGTATATATCGGCGTAAGAATAGGTCGTGTTGCTTCCCATTGCGTAATCACAGATTAGAGATTGAGAAATATTCAATCTCAGATCCAAATACAATAAAGTGACAGAGTTATGGGAATGAATTAGCACTATTAATCTCCAAGGAATAACTAGATGCTGACACATAGCTGATGCTTTGTTATATAGGCAGAACAGTATTGGACCGACATGTATGAACATTGGCAATGCCCAATAATAACAGGATATGTCTATAAGAGAGCATTGAGCGAGTAAGTATTTTGTTTAGCGACGCAGTCTCGCCGCTATATCTTGCCAGGTTAAGTATATTGTTTACAAGATAGCCTTACAAGTAAATGATTAACGCAGAGCATCAAGTCAACGGAGAACACGTTTTGTACATTGTTGAGGTAGGACGTTGATATACAGTCTACACCCGTTATGTCGAATTCCGTAGGACCGAACAACATATTTCGACATAACCGAAGTTTCACTTAACGAAATTCGATATAAACAAAGCCATTTATATGTAAATTGATAAGTGTCTGAAACGGGACTTTGATCGGACTTCGAGATAACCGGTGAATTCGACATATTCGACTTTGACATAACGAATGTAGACTGTATATAAAGAGAAAAGATATATTGAAAGAAGTAAATATCATTATTTTATAATGTACAAGTATCACAAACTTTGTATTTTACGAGTATTTATGTCGAATGTTTATTATGAAAATTAGTAGTAAACAGTGCCGTAACTAGAATATGAAAATAACCGAGGCGGCCCCCTCCCCTCTCCCCCTCCCTTCTCACCTCCCCTCTCCCAGAATTATTTTCTGGATGCATTCTGAAGGCAATTTTATCAGATATCAGAGTTTTCCTATTCCTGTCGTTACTTGCCAAATTCTAACCGAAGCGAGTTTGTCACCTGCCTCAATGTGGCTACGCGCTTGGCAAATAAATAAAATACGGTCAAATGGTGCGAAAAATATGCTGTCAAATTGGGGGTTCGAACCCGACATATATCGATTACCGGGCAAACGTTCTACGGACTCATCCGGTTACACATACCCCCCCCCCAATGAAGGTAATTAACACTAGCTCGAACTTGAGATAGAATATGTGTTTTCATATTTATATATCGTCTCTACCGGCTGCCCATATGAGCGACGCCTCCGGAAGAGATTAGTAATTTTAGATTTTTGGAGGACAGTGCAATAATACATATAGAGACCCATTCCAGAGTCTCCTCTGGTTCTTTTACGTGCACGATGTAAAGCACCGACACTAGACCTCGGTTTAACGTCCCATCTGAAAGACTGTTAATTTTATTATGGTCAGACGGGGGGATCGAACCTGCGATCCCTGGATTACCAGTCCAGTGTGCTACCACTGGACTACAGATCCGTCTGTAATAAAATATAAATTATGTAGAATATATATATGCAGTAAAATTGTAATGATGAAGTATTAATTGCAACAAAATGTATCACACTGCAACAACAACAACAACATGGGAAACACTGACGTAGTAGGTTACTTGCAGACTAAACAGAACGCTATATTAATATATATACGTATTTGCTTTCGTTCATGTCGAATAAGACATGGTATGGAGGCATTAACAGGCATGTCTAATATGCTTAATTGTTAATTTCCGGCGCTAAGAACGAAAACTTAATATCTGAAACTGTATCTGAATTTATATCTGAGGTTATATCTGAGGGTATATCTGAGATTATATCTAAGGTTATATCTCAGGTTATATCTGAGGTTATATCTGAGGTTATATCTCAGGTTATATCTGAGGTTATATCTCAGGTTATATCTGAGGTTATATCTCAGGTTATATCTGAGGTTATATCTCAGGTTATATCTCAGGTTATATCTCAGGTTATATCTCAGGTTATATCTGAGGTTATATCTCAGGTTATATCTAAGGTTATATCTCAGGTTATATCTAATGTTATATCTCAGGTTATATCTCAGGTTATATCTGAGATTATATCTGAGGTTATATCTCAGGTTATATCTCAGGTTATATCTGAGGTTATATCTCAGGTTATATCTCAGGTTATATCTGAGGTTATATCTCAGGTTATATCTGAGGTTATATCTCAGGTTATATCTGAGGTTATATCTGAGGTTATATCTGAGGTTATATCTCAGGTTATATCTGAGGTTATATCTCAGGTTATATCTGAGGTTATATCTCAGGTTATATCTGAGGTTATATCTCAGGTTATATCTCAGGTTATATCTCAGGTTATATCTGAGGTTATATCTCAGGTTATATCTAAGGTTATATCTCAGGTTATATCTAATGTTATATCTCAGGTTATATCTCAGGTTATATCTGAGATTATATCTGAGGTTATATCTCAGGTTATATCTCAGGTTATATCTGAGGTTATATCTCAGGTTATATCTCAGGTTATATCTGAGATTATATCTGAGGTTATATCTCAGGTTATATCTCAGGTTATATCTGAGGTTATATCTCAGGTTATATCTCAGGTTATATCTGAGATTATATCTGAGGTTATATCTCAGGTTATATCTCAGGTTATATCTGAGGTTATATCTCAGGTTATATCTCAGGTTATATCTGAGGTTATATCTGAGGTTATATCTCAGGTTATATCTCAGGTTATATCTGAGGTTATATCTCAGGTTATATCTCAGGTTATATCTGAGATTATATCTGAGGTTATATCTCAGGTTATATCTCAGGTTATATCTGAGGTTATATCTCAGGTTATATCTCAGGTTATATCTGAGGTTATATCTGAGGTTATATCTCAGGTTATATCTCAGGTTATATCTGAGGTTATATCTGAGGTTATATCTCAGGTTATATCTCAGGTTATATCTGAGGTTATATCTCAGGTTATATCTCAGGTTATATCTGAGGTTATATCTGAGGTTATATCTCAGGTTATATCTCAGGTTATATCTGAGGTTATATCTCAGGTTATATCTAGGTTATATCTGAGTTATATCTGAGGTTATATCTCAGGTTATATCTAGGTTATATCTAGGTTATATCTCAGGTTATATCTAGGTTATATCTGAGGTTATATCTAAGGTTATATCTCAGGTTATATCTGAGGTTATATCTCAGGTTATATCTCAGGTTATATCTAAGGTTATATCTGAGGTTATATCTAAGGTTATATCTGAGGTTATATCTGAGGTTATATCTAGGTTATATCTAATGTTATATCTCAGGTTATATCTAAGGTTATATCTGAGGTTATATCTAAGGTTATATCTAATGTTATATCTAAGGTTATATCTGAGGTTATATCTGAGGTTATATCTAAGGTTATATCTGAGGTTATATCTAAGGTTATATCTGAGGTTATATCTAAGGTTATATCTAGGTTATATCTAGGTTATATCTGAGGTTATATCTAGGTTATATCTGAGGTTATATCTCAGGTTATATCTCAGGTTATATCTAGTTTTTGGTTTTTGTTTTTGTTTTTTTTTTGGAGGTTATATCTAAGGTTATATCTAGGTTATATCTAAGGTTATATCTAGGTTATATCTCAGGTTATATCTAATGTTATATCTAGGTTATATCTGAGGTTATATCTGAGGTTATATCTAGGTTATATCTAATGTTATATCTCAGGTTATATCTGAGGTTATATCTCAGGTTATATCTAATGTTATATCTCAGGTTATATCTGAGGTTATATCTAGGTTAGGTTATATCTGAGGTTATATCTCAGGTTATATCTGAGGTTATATCTGAGGTTATATCTGAGGTTATATCTGAGGTTATATCTGAGGTTATATCTCAGGTTATATCTGAGGTTATATCTCAGGTTATATCTGAGGTTATATCTGAGATTTTTTATCTGAGGTTATATCTGATATTATACCTGAGGTTATATCTGAGATTATATCTGAGGTTATATCTGAGGTTATAGCTGAGGTTATAGCTGAGGTTATAGCTGAGGTTATATCTCAGGTTATATCTCAGGTTATATCTGAGGTTATATCTCAGGTTATATCTGAGGTTATAGCTGAGGTTATAGCTGAGATTTTTTATCTGAGGTTATATCTGAGGTTGCATCGCCGAGGCACACGATTCACGGATAACACTAAGAACAAATCCAAGAAGTCTGCACATTTGCTTGCATACATAGATTTATATAGTATAAGTCATCCCACAGACGGATCTGTAGTCCAGTGGTAACACGCTGGGCTGGTTTTACAGGGATCGCAGGTTCGATCCCCCGTCGGACCCTAATAATGTCTTTCAGGTGGGACTTTGAACCGATGTCTCGTCGGTGATATACACTGTGCACGTAAAAGGACCAGAGGAGACTCTGGAATGGGTCTCTGTCTGTATTATTGCACTATCCTCCAACAATCTAAAATGACTAATCTCTTCAGAAGGCGTGGCTCATATGGGCAACCGGTAGCGACGATAAATAAACGTAAAACACGACGTATAAGTCGTGATAGCGCAGTCGTAGCAAGTTCGCTTCAGGTACGAATGACCCGAAGTTCGAGCACCGCTGGAGTCGTTACGAGTATGCCCTTATGCAAGGCATTTAAATTTCACATTGCCTCTTCTCTCTCCCTCGTGGCGATGGATTTCATCAAGAATGAGGTCTCGAGAGTGATTAATATAAGTTGTAAGAACTTGTTTCGCAATCGAACTAAAGTAAATTTGTATACAGTGACTGTGTATATAATTACAGGCTTTCATTGACTGAGATCGAATTTCGTAATTGTCCATCACGCTACGCGTCTCACACAGTCCAATATTTTACATATTGGATCGTTTTCGGCTTATATCCTATACTTAATGTACATTCAGACAAGACATTTGTTTGTATGAACGAGATAATAATTTACATGCAAAGCTGTATTAGTCGGTGAGTCGCGGAGGCTGTGGGTAGAGGGAAGTGAAACACGATAGATTACGAAGTCATTCTTTTAAATGACTTTCTAAAATAAATTTCCTTATCATTTCGTGCTGTGTATAGTGTTCGATATTTACGTGCGGTTACATTTCGCTGTGTAATGTTTTATTGTCTTACCATGGAATAAACATCATTCGCTAGTAATATAGTAAATGCAATAGTTATAAAGTCGCCAGGCACGTAGATACTGTAAGACACCGAAGACCCGCGTGGAAGTCGTGATAGCTCAGTGGTAGCGCGTTCGCTTCACGTGCGAAAGGCCCGGAGTTCGAGCCCCGCTGGAGCAGTTACGATTGTGTCCTTAGGCAAGGCATTTAAATTCCACATGCCTCTTCTCTCTCCCTCGTGGCGATGGATTCCATCAGGAATGAGGTCTCGAGAGTGATTAGTATAAGTTATAAGAACTTGTTTCGCAATCGAGCTAAAACAAATTTGTATAAAAAGACGCGCGTCTGCAGATTGTAACAGAATATCAAAATATAAAATCCCCAAGAAATATAAAATCAAGAAAAATCAATAAAAAAACTGTAGGTTGGTGGGGGGTATGACGAAGAGAAGGATTGTCAACTTGGATGCCGCATCAAATGACAAGTCCAATTCATATTCCTGAACCTTTAGAATTTGAACACCCAATACTTAAATTTAAATGCAGAAAGCACAACTGACGTTCAGTAGAGTTTTCAAAATTGGCCTCATTGTAAGGATACAAGTCGGACAGTAGGCCTTCTAATGTCCTTCCGCTTGCAAGGATATAGATCTGAGACTAGGCATTCTAATGTACTTCCGCATGCAATGCTATAGATCGGACAGTATGCCATCTAATGTACTTCCGCTTGCAAGGATATAGATCGGAGTGACTCAGAGTAGGCCTTCTATTGTACTTCCGTTTGTAAGGATATATATCGGACAGTATGCCTTCTAATATACTTCCGCTTGCAAGGATATAGGTCGGACAGTATGCCTTCTAATGTCCTTCCGCTTGTAAGGAAATAGGTCGGAGAAACTCAGAGTAGTCTTTCTAATTTCCTTCCGCTTGCAAGGATATAGATCGGAGAGTAGGCCTTCTAATGTACTACCGCTTGCAAGGATATAGATCGGAGAGTAGGCCTTCAAATGTTCTTCCGCTTGCAAGGATATAGATCGGAGAGTAGGCCTTCTAATGTACTTCCTCATGCAAGGATATAGATCGGACAGTAGGCCTTCTAATGTACTTCCGCTTGCAAGGATACAAGTCGGAGAGTAGGCCTTCTAATGTACTTCCGCTTGCAAGGAAACAAGTCGGAGAGTAGGCCTTCTAATGTACTTCCTCATGCAAGGATATAGATCGGACAGTAGGCCTTCTAATGTACTTCCGCTTGCAAGGAAATAGATCGGACAGTAGGCCTTCTAATGTCCTTCCGCTTGCAAGGATACAGATCGGACAGTAGGCCTTCTAATGTCCTTCCGCTTGCAAGGAAATAGATCGGAATGTAGGCCTTCTAATGTACTTCCGCTTGCAAGGATACAGGTCGGACAGTAGGCCTTCTAATGTACTTCCGCTTGTAAGGATACAGATCGGACAGTTGGCCTTCTAATGTACTTCCGCTTGCAAGGATACAGATCGGAGAGTAGGCCTTCTAGTGTCCATCCGCTTGCAAGGATATAGATCGGACAGTAGGCCTTCTAATGTACTTCCGCTTGCAAGGATACAGGTCGGAGAGTAGGCCTTCTAATGTAATTCGCTTGCAAGGATACAGGTCGTAGAGTAGGCCTTCTAATGTACTTCCGCTTGCAAGGATACAGGTCGGAGAGTAGGCCTTCTAATGTCTTTCCGCTTGCAAGGATACATGTCGGAGAGTAGGCCTTCTAATGTACTTCCGCTTGCAAGGATATAGATCGGAATGTAGGCTTTCTAATGTACTTCCGCTTGCAAGGATACAGATCGGAGAGTAGACCTTCTAATGTCCACACGCTTTCTTTGTTTATATTAGAATGATACAGTGAATCACAGAAAATGATAAAATATCAGTTGTATGCGCGAAAATGATGCGCATATCTCTGGCATGTATAACTCAGACTGATGTTACATATTGCTTTAGGCCATCACTATTAAGCAAATGAAAACATTTTAATAAAGCAATTTTCATAATGATATTTGATATGTTATTTGAGCACGTGTCAAAAAGAGTCGACAGTCATGACTTTGTAAATGATTGCTTGATTAAACTTGTATTATTATGTTCACCATTAAGTTATAAGAACAATTTGAAACCATAATTATAAAGAACTAATTGCGATTTTCGACACCTTTTCATTATATTATTATATAGCGGCTTTATTTAGTGTACGTGTACTATATTATTCATGTAAACTAGCTGCCAGGGACGTAGCTAGCTATTTTTGAATGTGTAGGCCCGCGTAATTCTGCTACTGGAGGGGTATGGGGGCATGCTCCCCGATGTCAATTTTGAAAACTCTACTGAACGTCAGTTGTGCTTTCTGCACTTAAATTTAAATATTGGGTGTTCAAATTCTAAAGGTTCAGGAATATGAATTGGACTTGTTACTTGATGCGGCATCCAAGTTGACAATCCTTCACTTCGTCATAGCCCCCCCCCCCTCCCACCAACCTACAGTTTTTTTATTGATTTCTTGGGGATTTCTTGGGGATTTTATATTTTGATGTTCTGTGACAATCTACAGACGCGGGTCTTCGGTGTCTTACAGTATCTACGTGCCTGGCGACTTTATAACTATTGCATTTACTATATTACTAGCGAACGATGTTTATTCCATGGTAAGACAATAAAACATTACACAGCGAAATGTAACCTCTCGTAAATATCGAACATTATACGCGGCACGAAATGATTAGCAAATTTATTTTAGAAAGTCATTTAAAAGAATGACTACGTAAACTATCGTGTTTCACTTCCCTCTACCCACAGCCTCCGCGACTCACCGACTAATACAGCTTTGCATGTAAATTATTATCAATTTCATACAAACAAATGTCTTGTCTGAATGTACATTAAGTATAGGATATAAGCCGAAAACGATCCAATATGTAAAATATTGGACTGTGTGAGACGCGTAGCGTGATGGACAATTACGAAATTCGATCTCAGTCAATGAAAGCCTGTAATTATATACACAGTCACTTTATACAAATTTACTTTAGTTCGATTGCGAAACAAGTTCTTACAACTTATATTAATCACTCTCGAGACCTCATTCTTGATGAAATCCATCGCCACGAGGGAGAGAGGAGGCAATGTGAAATTTAAATGCCTTGCATAAGGGCATAATCGTAACGACTCCAGTGGGGCTCGGACTTCGGGTCATTCGTACCTGAAACGAACTTGCTACGACTGCGCTATCACGACTTATACGTCGTGTTTTACGTTTATTTATCGTCGCTACCGGTTGCCCATATGAGCCACGCCTTTTGAAGAGATTAGTCATTTTAGATTGTTGGAGGATAGTGCAATGATACAGACAGATACCCATTCCAGAGTCTCCTCTGGTCCTTTTACGTGCACAGTGCATAGCACCGACAAGACATCAGTTTAAAGTCCCACCTGAAAGACTTTTAATTGTATTAGGGTCAGACGGGGGATCGAACCTGCGATACCTGTACAACCAGTCCAGCGTGTTACCACTGGACTACAGATCCGTCTGCATATAGCAAAGAATACATATATAAACAAAGTACAATGGAAAGACATGGATACATGTTCAGAAGAGCATAGATGGTTGTGGTGTCTAAAAAAATTAATTTCTTACTAAATGTGCGTAATATATGAATTTGGACAGGTTTTGAACAATTTTCCTAAGTAAGGTGTAAGTAAGGTAATAAACGTTTGTCCGGTAGGCCAAGTATAATAGTAGTGTTTCAGATTTGTTTTTTCTTAAATTTCTAAATTTAGGACAAATAAGAAGAAAATGATACTCGCTTTCAATCATTCTATAATTACAATGTATACATATACGTTCATTCCGTGGTACGTATTTATATGCAAGCAAATGTGCTGACTTCTTGGATTTGTTCTAAGCTTTATCCGTGAGTCACGTGCTTCCGAGGTGGGACATGAATCAACATATGCCTTATTGTTATAATTAATTATAGTTATCAAATAACTGTGCTTGTATTTAGTGTAATAACACCATCTCATAATTTCTTATATGTACACACGTGTAATAACACCATCTCATAATTTCTTATATGTACACACGTGTAATAACACCATCTCATAATTTCTTATATGTACACACGTGTAATAACACCATCTCATAATTTCTTATATGTACACACGTGTAATAACACCATCTCATAATTTCTTATATGTACACACGTGTAATAACACTCTATATTCTTATATGTACACACGTGTAATAACACAATCTCATAATTTCTTATATGTACACACGTGTAATAACACCATCTCATAATTTCTTATATGTACACACGTGTAATAACACCATCTCATAATTTCTTATATGTACACACGTGTAATAACACCATCTCATAATTTCTTATATGTACACACGTGTAATACACCATCTCATAATTTCTTATATGTACACACGTGTAATAACACCATCTCATAATTTCTTATATGTACACACGTGTAATAACACAATCTCATAATTTCTTATATGTACACACGTGTAATAACACCATCTCATAATTTCTTATATGTACACACGTGTAATAACACCATCTCATAAGTTCTTATATGTACACACGTGTAATAACACCATCTCATAATTGCTTATATGTACACACGTGTAATAACACCATCTCATAATTTCTTATATGTACACACGTGTAATAACACCATCTCATAATTTCTTATATGTACACACGTGTAATAACACCATCTCATAATTTCTTATATGTACACACGTGTAATAACACAATCTCATAATTTCTTATATGTACACACGTGTAATAACACAATCTCATAATTTCTTATATGTACACACGTGTAATAACACCTGTAAGTATTCTGATTGGTTGAGAGAATAGTATATTTGTAAATTAAACATTAAAGTATGTAAATTTCTATTTTAATTGGTAGATAACGTTAACGTGAAGTAGCAGAAGTCTTGGCGCAATTATTTAAATCATGAATATAACGCTGCTTTGCGTAGTGACGTCATGATAGTTTAGTGACGTCATGACAATTGGCGCTGATATTTGGTGCCAAAATGAAAGTAACAGTATATTAGTTAAGCCCAATATAGTAATGTGATCGAATGGATCTTACTCTCGTGATTTCATACCATATTTTATGAAACTCATTGTGGAATTTTGCTATTAAGTGAGCTTATATGAAATCACCACTCATGTAAGATCCTATATATATATCTGAGGTTATATCTGAGATTATATCTGAGGTTATATCTGAGATTATATCTGAGATTATATCTCAGGTTATATCTGAGATTATATCTGATGTCATATCTGAGGTTATATCTGAGGTTATATCTGAGGTTTTATCTTAGATTATATCTGAGATTAGATCTGATATTATATCTGAGATTATATCTGAGGTTATATCTGAGATTATAACTGAGGTTATATCTGAGCTTATATCTGATATTATATCTGAGGTTATATCTGATATTATATCTGAGATTATATCTGAGGTTATATCTGAGCTTATATCTGATATTATATCTGAGGTTATATCTGAGGTTTTATCTGAGGTTATATCTGAGGTTATATCTGAGATTATATCTGAGGTTATATCTGAGATTATATCTGAGGTTATATCTGAGATTCACTGTTTGCTACTAATGTTCATAATAAGCATTCGACATAAATACTCGTAAAATACAAAGTTTGTGATACTGTGTTCATTATAAAATAATGATATTTACTTCTTTCTATATCTCTTTTCTCTGTATATACAGTCTACATTCGTTATGTCAAAGTCGATCATGTCGAATTCTCCGGTTATCTCGAAGTCCGATCAAAGTCCCGTTTCAGACACTTATCAATTTACATATAAATGGCTTTGTTTATATCGAATTTCGTTAAGTGAAACTTCGGTTATGTCGAAATATGTTGTTCGGTCCTACGGAATTCGACATAACGGGTGTAGACTGTATATCAACGTCCTACCTCAACAATGTACAAAACGTGTTCTCCGTTGACTTGATGCTCTGCGTCAATCTTTTACTTGTAAGGCTATCTTGTAAACAATATACTTAACCTGGCGAGATATAGCTGCGAGACTGCTTCGTAGAACAAAATACTTACTCGCTCAATGCTCTCTGTTCTTATTGGGCGTTGCCAATGTTCATACATGTCGGTCCAATACTGTTCTGCCTATATAGCAAAGCATCAGCTATGTGTCAGCATCTAGTTATTCCTTGGAGATTAATAGTGCTAATTCATTCCCATAACTCTGTATTTGGATCTGAGATTGAATATTTCTAAATCTCTAATCTGTGTTTACGCAATGGGAAGCAACACGACATATTCTTACACCGAGGTATACGACTTCATGGACGATAGAAATGGAACAGGTCAATTATGTTCCGACTTTCAAAACTGCAACAACACCAGCAATGAAACTGACTATGACAATGGTTTTAACGACAGGAATCACAGCTGGCATGATGTTCACGACTGGAACGACTGGCGTGGTGAACACGACTGGCGTGGTGATGAAAACGACCGGGGTCATGAAGGCGATTATTCCTTTATGGCTTATTTTATGTTTGTAAGCCACGTGATGCATTTTGTCATCTTTATAGTTTCATTACTCAACATCCTTGTGATTGCCACGTTGATGCGCAAGAAGAATCGTCGATCCTCCACATCCGTGTACCTTTCAGCGCTTGCTGCGGCAGATTTGATGAATAGCTGTGTTTCAATGATGTGGGGATTAAACAATATGGAACTAATACAGGACGGCTATTCTACTCTAGACTGTGAATTGCGTAGGTTTTTCCCATTCTCATTTCAGTTAATCTCATCCTGGGTGATGGTAGCTATATCCGTTGAGCGAGCTATGTGCATTACTTTCCCGCTAAAGATCAAACGTATATGTACCGTGACACGCTCAAAAGTATGCATCTTTGCTATTTGTATCTTGGCATTCATACCCAGGTCTATACACTTGATACTCATTCCTATGGAATTTAGAGAATTCAATGATCGTTGGGAATGTGATATAGAAGTAGAGTCATGTATTGAATTTGAAAGATGCTTTGCAGGGCCAGCTAGTGAAGAATTCTTTACAATCTCAGATAACTTAATTGCATTATTTGATTCATTCCTCCCATACGCGGTTATCCTCGTTTGTACAATTATTATAACTTATTCATTGATCACACGAACGAAACTTCCCCAGACGAACGCACGAAAACATAATGGAAGTGTAGTTAAAATGCTACTTATACTCAACTTCTTATACTTAGTGCTTGTTATGCCAGCAACGGTCATACATCTCCTCGTTACAGACGAGGAGCATACATACACCAGGCTACAACAGGATATACTCGATGTATCCCAAATTGTCAGTACTGACATTAAATCTGCCAACTTCGCTGTAAATTTCTTTGTATATTTTCTCAGTGGAAATCTGTTTCGGAAAGAGTTGAAGGAGTTACTGATTTCCTGGAAATGTAGATGGTGCAAGTCTCGCTAGATCGACGAACAAACGATCAACGTATCATACACTGCTTCTGGCAAATGGCCACAACTTGCACGCCTTTAAGTTTAATCTTTATTTATTTAACAACGATTGCGAAGTAAGTTTTAACAACTTATATTAATCACTCTCGTTGGCGGCGGATGAAGGCGTACATGTTATCATTCGTGTGGGGGGAAACCGGAGTACCCGGAGAAAAAAACCCACCTGTCCGCTCTGGCGACAACCGTACCATCTCACACGCACGCCATTAGATCATCCGCTCGATTTCGCAACACGTTCTTTCAACTTATATTAATCACTCTCGAGACCTCATTCCTGATGGAATACTTCGTCATGAAGGAGAGAGAAGAGGCAATGTGGAATTTAAATGACTTGCCTAAGGGCACAATCGTAACGGCTCCAGCAATTTTTATAGTGTTTAATCGTAGCATAATTGATTCTACCTTAACAGTGTATTTATACAAAAAAATGTATAGTGTTTAAGCTTATCGTAATTGATTCGACCTTAACAGTGTATGTATGCATACTTTTTATAGTGTTTAATCTTAGCATAATTGATTCGACCTTAGCAGTGTATTTATACGTACTATAGTGTTTAATCTTAGTACTGTGTTTGTGTATTTATACTATAATAGTGTTTTTAATTTTAGCATAATTGATTTCATCTCTAACAGTGTTTTATACTATAATAGTGTTTTTAATTTTAGCATAATTGATTTCATCTCTAATAGTGTTTTAAACTATTATATTGTTTTTAAATTTAGCATAATTGATTCATCTGTAATAGTGTATTTATACCATAGTATTTATTTTTAGCATAATTTATTTTGTCTGTAATATTATACTTATACTTTAGTGTTTCATTTTAGCATAATTGATTTGGTCTGTAAAAGTGTACTTATACTATAATAATAGTGTTTCATTTTAATTTAATACATAATTTGTGTGTACTTGATGTTCATAAAAGTGGTGTCTCATAAGTCTGAAATGACTGACCCTTTAAATAGGGATGACACTATAGTAACCAAACGTGCTTCTTATTTTCATAATAAATATTCGACATATATAAATCTGAACATATAACGTTTGTGAAACAATGTTCATTATGAAATAAATATATTTCCTTCTTTATATATTTCATCTTCCTTCCTCAACTGTGTACCCCAAAAACCATTTACTCCCCGGGAACTTGTTGCTCTGCATCTTCCTATTACGTGTATAGTAATTGGTTGGTCTGTTATATATATATATATATATATATATATATGTGTGTGTGTTTTACGTTTATGTATCGTCGCTACCGGTTGCCCATATGAGCGACGCCTCTTGAAGAGATTAGTCAATTTAGATTTTTGGAGGATAGTGCCATGATACAGACAGAGACCCATTCCAGAGTCTCCTCTGGTTCTTTTACGTGCACTGTGTACAGCACCGACACGAGACCTCGGTTTAAAGTCCCATCTGAAAGACTGTTAATTTTATGAGCCTCAGACGGGGGATTAAACCTGCGATCCCTGGATTACCAGTCAAGCGTGTTTATCAGTGGACTACAGATACGTCCATGAAAGACTGTTATATTTGGCATACATTTTAAGTAGTTGCACAGAGTGTCAGCTCATCATCTCGTTATAGTAGTCGAGGTCCCCACCCAATAATCGATAATCAATACTATATAGTGTGGAACGAAGAACTCGATTGGATCCACGTCCTGACAGTCACTTATGTTTCCTGGATGCTTCACTGTAATAGTATGGGCGGTAAAGCTTCGGTTTTGGCTCCAATGATAGTCAAGTCAAGATAGATCAAGTAGAACAAGTACATTGTTGTTAGGGTTAATTTAAACTTTATTTATTTTACAACGATTGCGAAGCAATTTTTAACAACTTATATTAATCACTCTCGATGGCGAGGATGAAAGCGTAAATGTTGTCATGTGTGTGTGAGGAAACCGGAGTATACAGAGAAAACCCACCTGTCCGATCTGACATTCACCGTACCATCTCACATACTTCCCGTTCCGAGGATCGAACCCGGGTTGCATTGATGAGAAGCGAACGCGCTAACCACTGCCCTAATCGGACAGCCATTGTTGGGTTGAAGGTTGTTAGGGTTGAGGCGACACTGCTCCGGGATATGCGTCCTGGAAAAAACAACAATTCCGGCTCCAGGCGAAAACAAATCCTACTCCAAGAAATCTGCTTCCGGGCGAAAACAGAAAGTAGATGACTGGATACCTCAACTAGTCCACACCAGGATACCATACACGCATGCGAATAAGCTTAACTATATTTAACATATGGAAAATACCATGGCACCAACCGAACAATGGAATAATGTCAGGGTCACGTCTGAATCAGTATTGCATCGCAATCGTTGTAAAATATATATAGCTTAAACCTTTTTTACAAATTTCATACTCATTCAGACGTTCTTTGGAAATCCTAATTATGATCGCAAGGATACCAGAACGTCTTCATGTTTTACATATTCAACATGCATGTGGTCTTATTGTGGAATGCTTGCGTATGTGGTTTTCCAAAGAGCCAGAATGGCTAAACACTTTTGACATATTTCAAACTCGTGTGGTCGTTCTCAATTATGCACGATGTTGTACTGATTTAAATTTCTAGACTGACCAAAGGCAGTATGACACAGTTCTCCCTTATGTATTGGCATATGACACTGTAACTATCTAGACGAGCTGGAACACTTATTACATATGTTCCAAGCACGTGGTCAATCTCCTGTATGTTTGAGCATGTGCTGCAATTTATTTTTAGCTCGATTGCGAAACAGGTTCTTCCAACTTATATTAATCACTCTCGAGACCTCATTCCTGATGGAATCCATCGCAATAAAGGAGAGCGAAGAGGCAATGTGGAATGTAAATGCCTTGCCTAAGGGCACAATCGTAACTGCTCCAGTGGGGCTCGAACTCCGGAGCTTTCGCACCTGAAGCGAACGCGCATCCACTGCGCTATCACGACTTCCACATGTGCTGCTTTAAATTGCCATACCGACTGAAAGCTTTATTGCATATTTTACAATCATAGGGCCGTTCTCCAGTATGCATAAGCATATGCCGCTTTAAATTGCCAGACCAATTGAAAGGTTTATTACATATTTCATAATCATATGGCCGTTCTCCTGTATGTATGAGCATGTACAGCGTCGTTAACGGGCTAAGTAAGTGGAAAGCTTTATTAAATAATTCACACTAATGTGGCCGTTCTACGGTATGTATGTGCATGTGCTGCTTTAACGTGCTAGACTGGCTAAAAGCTTTATTACATAGTTCATATGCATTTATGTTTGAGCATGTCCTGCTTCAAACTGCCACACTGATCGAAAGCCTTGCTACATATTTCACATCCATAGTGTATCTTCCAGTATGCCTGGGCATATGCCGCTTTAAATTGCCAGAATGACGTAAAGCTTTATTACATGTTTCAAACTTATGTGGTTGTTCTCCGGCATGTATGGGCATGTGCTACTTTAAAGTGATAGACTGACTGCAAGTCTCATTACAAAGTTCACACGCGTGCGGCTGTACTCCAGAATTAATGTCCTGTTTTAAAGAACTAGACCTGTATGCTAACAAGTGTGTTCCCTACACAGTAGGTTAGTTCTTACACTCATGTGTAGCCTCCTTCCAACATCGAGTTCACAATATGAAAAGTACGAGCATAAAATGCGAATTTCTTAAGAACGGGGCATGCATGTTGGGACACCATTGAGTTCCTGTAGTATTTTTAGGGAATATTAAATTGATGATCCGTTGGGGAATACTAGTCTGTCCATTCCTCAAATAATTAAACAAATTAATTCATCTAGATATGTATAGGTTTGTAAAAGTCATGTTTCATCTCCTGTAAGTAAGCAATGAACTGCACCAATACAAAACACGATCAATTGGTATAGTTCTGTAAAAGCCATGTTTCATCTCCTGTAAGTAAACAACAAATACGGCAATGAACTGCCCCAATACAAAACACGATCAACTAGAATTTAGTCCTATCAGTCATCGCGTGTAAATCCATATACACAGTGAACGATAATATCTAACAATTGGCATGAAAACATAACTAATCAATGTATCAATTAAGGAAATAAATATACATGGCAGTAGTTAAATGCACACAGGCCATGTTACATACACGTGTTTTATTACGCATACATGTTGACCTTGTTTGAATTATGTTGTTATGTCAACAAACGTCATATACAATGTTTGTTTATTACGGTAGTTGAACCACTTACATTATGTCGCAAATATTTGGAAACAAAATATACCATATAACAGGAAATTGTATTCGGCAGACATGTCTTAGTTCACCGATGTAGTGTCACTGTAAATTTTCGTCCTAGTATCATAATAGGAAAACCACAATAATGCCTCACCCCCGACGGCATGTTGACCCTTTCCCTCATAGAAGCACATTTTGACACCATTACCAATACGACATACATTAACCCTTTCCCTCATAGAAGCACATATTGACGTCATTACCAATACCAATACGATATACATTGACAATGAAGTAGACAAACCAATGTTCATAATAAACCTTTCCCACATACAAGCACCTCTTGATGCCATTACCAATACGACATACATTGACAATGTAGTAGCCAAACCAATAATTAACCCTTTCCCTCATACAAGCACCTTTGACGCCATTACCAATAGGACATACATTGACAATGTAGTAGCCAAACCAATGTTCATAAACCCTTTCCCTCATAGAAGCACCTCTTGACGCCATTACCAATACAACATGCATTGACAATGTAGTAGCCAAACCAATGTTCATAAACCCTTTCTCTCATAGAAGCACCTATTGACGCCATTACCAATACAACATGCATTGACAATGTAGTAGCCAAACCAATGTTCATAAACCCTTTCTCTCATAGAAGCACCTCTTGACGCCATTACCAATACAACATGCATTGACAATGTAGTAGCCAAACAAATGTTCATAAACCCTTTAACTCATAGAATCACCCATTGACGCCATTACCAATACGACATACATTGACAATGTAGTAGCCAAACCAATGTTCATATTAAAGGCCAGACTCGCATGTAGTCCCAGTAATATCTATGGAGGTGGGATAGATATGGCGACTACTTATCACGATAAAATTCAGAATTAAAATATACTATAATATATCGTACATCTAGTGTTACAGACATGCTACATTCCCTAAATCTACGCAGACTAGATCAACGACGTATTGACAATAGGTTATCCCTTATGTATAAAATTCATAATGATCTTGTTGCTATTCCCATTGAACATTACCTAGTTATCCTCTCCCGTCCTGCTCGCCATTGCCATTCCTTAAGCTATATGTTAATTACAGCAACTACAGACTACTACAAGTTTTCCTTTTTTCCAAGAACAATCTACCATTGGAACCATCTCCCTAAACTCTAAACTTTTACCACAACTTATTTTCACTACTTTCTTAAATTATGCTTTTAACTACTCATACTTTTAACTTCTTTGCGGTTTTTGACGTGCAACATGTCTACATCGCACGAGGGGTCCGACATAACAGTAAGATAGATAGATAGATAGATACTTACTATTGTGCACGTGGTGTCTTTGTGATAAGGGAGGTAACTATGCAAGTGATTTCACGCTAATAACATTGTGTATTATGACGGTCACTATGCAGGGTCACTATACACGGGTCACTATGCACGGTCACTATGCACGGTCACTATGCACACATAATGTGTACAATAAGCATACACATTCAATTATTTATCATTCTAACACGACTCATACGTGTAGAGTAAAACCTACCTCGGGTTATTCTGCGATATACCTACCTTGAACTATGCTGCGCGCGCACCGTGTTTTGGCTATTCCATTTATACAATGCGTGTAGAGTTTTATGAATGAAAGTCACGTGATGTTTGTAAATACTATAATGGGAATTCGCGGAAGTGAGCTATTTTTAGAATCAGATAATCTCTTGTCCGTCTTGTTTTTCTGTTAAGTAACGTTTCAGTTACTATTCTGTACAGTTTTATTTGACAAAATAAATAAAATTATTGATCAGTTACAACGTTTGTTCATTTATGCACTAGATTGATATTTTCCATAAAAAATAACGTCATCACCCCTTACGCGGGAGGAAATTTCGAGAGCCAAATGCACGGCGTTTGAAGAAAATACTCCTTGATTCTCGTCTAAAATTATTAGAAGTAAGTCGTGCTAGAATCGAAATAATAAGTATCAACCGTGGTATATCGCAGACTAACCCTCGTTTGAAGTTCTTATGCGTAGAAATATATCACGAAGGCCGAAATATTCAAATGATTTAAAGCTTAACAATCTATCAAGGAATGCATACTATTGAAATGTACTCAATTCCCCGTATAATATAAATCAAACATTGTCAGTATAGGCTATTCCATATTTTGTAGCTTCTGTGGTGGTCCAATGGTAGGGCATCGAATTTGGAATCGAACGGGCTGGTTCGATACTCAGTCAGGCCACGTATGTAGTGTCAGTGAGCAAAGCACCTCACACACATTACTTAGTACTGGTTAACCGTTATGGTCGGCTATGCATGCCCAGCAAATACATGTCTAGGTCCGAGCAAGGGGTTTGACATTAAAGGAACATACATACATACGAATTGAATGGTATGGAATAGATACAACCAATTATATTATATTTTGGAGCAAGTTGAATATGCATAATATACAACAAAATGACTGTGGGGAGTCCCCGCCAACGTGATATTGCAATATAATAGTATACTCTTCTATAGGGCAGATACTATGGTAATACATATTGTGAAACTATGAGTGGTACGCATGGGACTACATATTGTGACATTATAAGTGGCACGCACGGGACTACATAGTGTGACATTATGAGTGGTATGCATGGGACTACATATTGTGACATTATGAGTGGTATGCACGGGACTACATAGTGTGACATTATGAGTGGTATGCACGGGACTACATATTGTGACATTATGAGTGGTACGCACGGGACTACATAGTGTGACATTATGAGTGGTACGCACGGGACTACATAGTGTGACATTATGAGTGGTATGCATGGGACTACATATTGTGACATTATGAGTGGTACGCACGGGACTACATAGTGTGACATTATGAGTGGTACGCATGGGACTACATATTGTGATAATATGAGTGGTACGCATGGGACTACATATTGTGATAATATGAATGGTACGCATGGGACTACATATTGTGATAATATGAATGGTACGCATGGGACTACATAGTGTGAAACTATGAGTGGTACGCACGGGACTACATATTGTGACATTATGAGTGGTACGCAAGCTTTGATGCACGGTACGCTCCTGTTTATGAAACTGTAGAGCCTACGCAGGCATCCCCTGGTACATCCACATGACATGCTCTCTGGGCGTGCTTTTGGAATGGGTGGTAGAGAGAAGTCGTGGTACTGACTGTCCATCCTTACACTCCCAACTCATACATGTTACAGTGGGAAGAACTGGAGAGGGCACACGGGCTTGTATCCCGACACTTGCTTAGTAATGGCTTTGCATGATGTAAAATCGTGTTGTGTCTGATGTTGGAGGTAGAGCTAGTTGTGCTTGTCCTATATAGAACAGTTTAACTCCTGCCTCGTCACACGTGTCTACTTCGCGTACTCGATTTAGCAGACAGGTGAACTTCTCTGTCGATAAAGTGATCTCTTCTGTTATTTGCCCCCTCTCCGGATTACTCAAGTTATTGTGGTGATGCTGGACGACACACCATGCCGTATGCTTGTTGTGTCCACTGAGCTGAGAAATACTGCGAGTATAAATTCCTGTCTTACAATAATAATCACAAATGTCCTCTATGTCGTTATGTGTGTGGGTTTCATAAGAGCCATCATCAACGACTGATAATCAGTCAGCAAGCAAATTGATCCATGAAGTGAAATAGTTGATGCTGTCAGTACGTCCTTGGTCAATATGGTGGCTAGCACTGACTTGTTCGGTTAATGCAGGATGTCATTGCTTGTGGCTAGAGACAGCGGAACAGACATACGCTCATGGTGGAGGATGTTGTCTAATTCACTTCACAACCTGGCATATAAGCCAATATGTGCCGTTGCAAGATGTTTCTGTTATCTTTATATTGCTTTTTTCCATTTGACGTCTTGTACATCAGTGTACTGTGAAGCAACTGTCAGAGCTTTATTCTTGTGAATGGGAGCTTTGAGAGCGACCTGCTCGTTATTAGTTATCTGGAGCCAGATATATACTTTTCTCAACAAACTCAGTACGCTGCTTTTTACCAAGGCATTCTGCTCCAAGTATCGACTTCTCGATGGAGACAGTAACCAGATATGTTGATCATGTTGTGTAGTGTATCAACTTTGTTTTGGACACCCCATGCTGCTTCAGATATGTTGATCATGTTGTGTAGTGTATCAACATTGTTTTTGACACCCCATGCTGCTATAGATGTGTTGATCATGTTGTGTAGTGTATTAACTTTGTTTTGGAAACCCCATGCTGCTTCAGTGATGTTGATCATGTTGTGTAGTGTATCAACTTTGATTTGGACACTCCATGCTGCTTCAGATATGTTGATCATGTTGTGTAGTGTATCAACATTGTTTTGGACACCCCATGCTGGTTCAGATATGTTGATCATGTTGTGTAGTGTATCAACTTTGTTTTGGACACTCCATGCTGCTTCAGATATGTTGATCATGTTGTGTAGTGTATCAACTTTGATTTTGACACCCCATGCTGCTTCAGTGATGTTGATCATGTTGTGTAGTGTATCAACTTTGTTTTGGACACCCCATGCTGCTTCGGATATGTTGATCATGTTGTGTAGTGTATCAACATTGTTTTGGACACTCCATGCTGCTATATATATGTTGATCATGTTGTGTAGTGTATCAACATTGTTTTGGAACACTCCATGCTGCTTCAGATATGTTGTCATTCTTCATGCTTCATCTCCATCCTCCTTCCTTTGTTGCACTCCATGTGTCCTCCCATGGACAATTTGTTTAGTGCGCGATGCTAGCAGGATCCCGAGACAGCGTACATCGGCTAAGTGAAGAAACTATCTTGGTGATGCCGACTAAGCCCCTGCTCTTATTTCCAGTGGCATTCAACTCTGGTTTGGAGAAACTTGATTGAATCGTTGATTTGCATGCTTGACCACAATATTGCCCTGCTGGAACTCATGTATGCTGCCTGGAGTTTGGCCACCTCATCAAGGCATACCGTACCGTTTGAAACAAATAAAGGATGGGCTGATGGAACGTCTCGGTTGTCCGAGTGACTACCATCAGTGATATAGCTTCATTGTCTGTCAATGGCCCAAGATAATCCATATTATGTTATATTTCGGCTTTTACGCCTGCATCAGCACCATGTTGGGCTATATTGCCGGCGGGAGTTTACCTAACAACACCTTTCCTGGGCAGGCTCCAACGGTTAACAAGTACTTGGGTGCACCAACCTCCGTAAGAAACTGCCAACATTTTCATATAAATGAGACACGACCTGAGCGGGGCTCGACCCGTGACCATCAGTGATGATAGGTTACAGTGGTATACAAGTCAGCGACCTTAACCACTCGAGCACGGAGGCGGACTTCCAAGATAATCCAGTTCTGCTCTAAGCTCAACATCCACAGAGTACAAGTGTGCATTCAGTTGCGGGAGTAGTAATTGCCACAAGGTCTGCAATACGAGTTTGTGTGTTCGCATTTCACGAGCATAGCCATTGACGGATAGCAAATTCTGAGCAGCACCCAATACATCACATTCTACTCGATGTTACGTGTGATCGTTACAGATTGGAATCGAACAAAGCAGAAACGAGAACAATGCACAAGAAAGTAAAATGACCAGTGCGAAGTCAAATCGGAAGTTAGTACGTTCCATCTGACTGGTCCAATTACATGGCACTCGAATACATGTATAACAAAGCAGATTTGCCTTGTTACTGTCGAACTACAACATCGAGCACAGCCCTAGTTGTTAAACAATGGTTGTTTGTGCAGGATACTCCGAAACTACTGTCGTCAAGTCTTCTTTACTAGACATGTCCATTCTTGATGTCGATCACGAGGAAGCTGATATACGTCTAAATTTGCACTGTATCCATGCTCATATTGAGTCAATGGTTATGTTTTCACGATACCGATGCACATACTCGCTCACTATGACAAAGTGGGATGTACAAATCTGCTGATGACAGTTGGCACATCAACACATCCAAAATATATCCCAATACATGACATTCGTCGTCAGCTACCGACCGAACAAGCATCATCAATACTAGCTGTTCATGCAATCACTGGATGTGACAGTCTTTCTCAACTCAGTGGACACAGCAAGAAGAGGACAGTCACTACAGTAACTTGAGTAATCTGGAGAAGAGCCAAAATTACAGAAGACATCTCTAAATCGACAGAGAAGTTCATCTATCAGCTATTTGGAGTACCCGAAGCAGACACGTCTGACGAAGCTTGAGTCAAACTGTTTTGTATAGGACGAGCACAAGACAGCTACACTTCCAATATCGGATGCAACAAGATTTCACATAATGTGAAGCAAGTGCCGGGATACAAGCCCACGTACCTTCTCCATTTATTCCCACCGTAACAGATATGGGATTGCATTGTAAAGATGCACAGTTAGTACCGCAACTTCTCTCTATATACCACCCATTCCAAAAACATGCTCAGAGGTCATGTGCATGTACCAACGGATGCCTGGGTAGGTTCTGAGGTTGCAGAAAAATGAGCGTCCCGTGTGTTGAAGCTTGCAAATGTCACAAACATGGCGATGAATGTTGGAACATTCTACCTGATGGCACATGAATTCAGTTATCCTAAGTGATATTACATAAAATAGTAACGTAATGCAACACCATCCCTTTGGACATATTTCGGAAATGCTATGCATGTGTTATTCGTGTGTTGCCATTTGTTATATGCACGTAATAAAATTAAAGTAATGTTGACAACCGTTTCTGCATTATACTATTGATATGCAACAATGTATATAGTACATGTAGTAATAATTGACAGTTAATTAGAACAGAGATTGATGGTTAATTAGAACAGAGATTGATGGTTAATTAGAACAGAGATTGATGGTTAATTAGAACAGAGATTGATGGTTAATTAGAACAGAGATTGATGGTTAATTAGAACAGAGATTGATGGTTAATTAGAACAGAGATTGATGGTTAATTAGAACAGAGATTGATGGTTAATTAGAACAGAGATTGATGGTTAATTAGAACAGAGATTGATAGTTAATTAGAACAGAGATTGATGGTTAATTAGGACAGAGATTGATGGTATTAGAACAGATTGATGTTAATTAGAACAGAGATTGACGGTCAATTAGAACAGAGATTGATAGTTAATTAGAACAGAGATTGACGGTCAATTAGAACAGAGATTGATAGTTAATTAGAACAGAGATTGACGGTCAATTAGAACAGAGATTGATAGTTAATTAGAACAGAGATTGACGGTCAATTAGAACAGAGATTGATAGTTAATTAGAACAGAGATTGACGGTTAATTAGAACAGAGATTGACGGTCAATTAGAACAGAGATTGATAGTTAATTAGAACAGAGATTGACGGTCAATTAGAACAGAGATTGATAGTTAATTAGAACAGAGATTGACGGTCAATTAGAACAGAGATTGATAGTTAATTAGAACAGAGATTGACGGTCAATTAGAACAGAGATTGATAGTTAATTAGAACAGAGATTGACGGTTAATTAGAACAGAGATTGACGGTTAATTAGAACAGAGATTGACGGTTAATTAGAACAGAGATTGACGGTTAATTAGAACAGAGATTGACGGTTAATTAGAACAGAGATTGACGGTTAATTAGAACAGAGATTGACGGTCAATTAGAACAGAGATTGATAGTTAATTAGAACAGAGATTGACGGTCAATTAGAACAGAGATTGATTTAATTAGAACAGAGATTGACGGTCAATTAGAACAGAGATTGACGGTTAATTAGAACAGAGATTGACGGTTAATTAGAACAGAGATTGATAGTTAATTAGAACAGAGATTGACGCATTAAACAGAGATTATAGTTAATTGAACAGAGATTGACGGTCAATTAGAACAGAGATTGATAGTTTTAGAACGTTGGGTCGGTAATTAGAACAGAGATTGATAGTTAATTAGAACAGAGATTGACGGTTAATTAGAACAGAGATTGACGTTAATTAGAACAGAGAGATTGACGGTCAATTAGAACAGAGATTGATGTTAATTAGAACAGAGATTGACGGTCAATTAGAACAGAGATTGATAGTTAATTAGAACAGAGATTGACGGTCAATTAGAACAGAGATTGATAGTTAATTAGAACAGAGATTGACGGTTAATTAGAACAGAGATTGATGGTTAATTAGAACAGAGATTGACGGTTAATTAGAACAGAGATTGACGGTTAATTAGAACAGAGATTGACGGTTAATTAGAACAGAGATTGACGGTTAATTAGAACAGAGATTGACGGTTAATTAGAACAGAGATTGACGGTTAATTAGAACAGAGATTGACGGTTAATTAGAACAGAGATTGACGGTTAATTAGAACAGAGATTGACGGTTAATTAGAACAGAGATTGATAGTTAATTAGAACAGAGATTGACGGTCAATTAGAACAGAGATTGATAGTTAATTAGAACAGAGATTGACGGTTAATTAGAACAGAGATTGACGGTTAATTAGAACAGAGATTGACGGTCAATTAGAACAGAGATTGATAGTTAATTAGAACAGAGATTGACGGTCAATTAGAACAGAGATTGATAGTTAATTAGAACAGAGATTGACGGTCAATTAGAACAGAGATTGATAGTTAATTAGAACAGAGATTGACGGTCAATTAGAACAGAGATTGATAGTTAATTAGAACAGAGATTGACGGTTAATTAGAACAGAGATTGACGGTTAATTAGAACAGAGATTGACGGTTAATTAGAACAGAGATTGACGGTCAATTAGAACAGAGATTGATAGTTAATTAGAACAGAGATTGACGGTCAATTAGAACAGAGATTGATAGTTAATTAGAACAGAGATTGACGGTTAATTAGAACAGAGATTGACGGTTAATTAGAACAGAGATTGACGGTTAATTAGAACAGAGATTGACGGTTAATTAGAACAGAGATTGACGGTTAATTAGAACAGAGATTGACGGTTAATTAGAACAGAGATTGACGGTTAAGTATTCCTGTACAAAGTTGGTTATAGTGACAAAATAAACTATTTAACTGTATCATTGACAGTTAATATATCCAATATCAGAATGATGACATTATGTTGACGCTAAATAACTAATTTAGATAAGTAGCTGTATGAATGGCACGCAATCATTGATCAAATAATCGGCCCATATTGATTTATTGGCATATTGGTGGTTAAATAATGATCTCAATGGAGTCCTTGTACCCATAAACATACAACGGAGTCCTTGTACCCATAAACATACAACGGATTCCTTGTACCCATAAACATACAACGGATTCCTTGTACCCATAAGCATACAACGGATTCCTTGTACCCATAGACATACAACGGATTCCTTGTACCCATAAACATACAATGGAGTCCTTGTACCCATAAACATACAACGGAGTCCTTGTACCCATAAACATACAACGGATTCCTTGTACCCATAAACATACAACGGATTCCTTGTACCCATAAGCATACAACGGATTCCTTGTACCCATAGACATACAACGGATTCCTTGTACCCATAAACATACAATGGAGTCCTTGTACCCATAAACATACAACGGAGTCCTTGTACCCATAAACATACAACGGATTCCTTGTACCCATAAACATACAACGGATTCCTTGTACCCATAGACATACAACGGATTCCTTGTACCCATAGACATACAACGGATTCCTTGTACCCATAGACATACAACGGATTCCTTGTACCCATAAACATACAACGGATTCCTTGTACCCATAAGCATACAACGGATTCCTTGTACCCATAAACATACAACGGATGCCTTGTACCCATAAATATACAATAAGATGTTTCATATGTTCTAATCATGTTTGCCACCACAGTCATGACCCAAAATTAATTTGTCAATTTTCTATGGCGGCCATTTTGGATGTGTCGCGTTTACGGGTTAACCGTTGAGAATACAGTCGGGCAAACCTCCTTGCTCATTTAGAATATATAAATACACCTAAAATGTTCTTTGCCAGCGGTAAACATATAATAATTCCACAATTAACATTTTCTGAAAAATGACCTAGTCTATATATATTGCCTGATGTAACACAGGCAGTGGATGCGCGCTCGCTTCAGGTGCGAAAGGTCCGGAGTTCGAGCCCCACTGGAGCCGTTACGATTGTGCCCTTAGGCAAGGCATTTAAATTCCACGTTGCCTCTTCTCTCTCCCTCGTGGCGTTGGATTCCATCAGGAATGAGGTCTGAGATTTATTTAAGTTGAAATAACTTGTTTCGCAATCGAGCTAAAATAAATTTGTATAAACTAAACTATTCTTTAGATATAAATGCCTTCACTGATAACCTAAACACTGGGTTTCTACACGCAGCTAAGATGGCTATTCCTGTCTCATCCAGCAAGCAATCCAATAAACTAAATTAACATTTTCTGAAACATGACCTAGTCTATATATATTGCCTGATGTAACACAGGCATGTTATTGGTTTACCAACGACTCATATCTAATAAACCACATGCTGTAAATATCCATCAATTGTGAAATACTTTCAAATTGAGTTTAGTTTAGCGTAGGATAAGCTGCTTCGTTTGATACAGGTAAGCAGTTAATTGCGTAGTATTGTTATTATGAATTGTAATACTGATATGTGGGTATAAATGCAACGCGATATTGAAGACGATACCATTGCACTAAGTTATAGTGAAACACGCTTTTATTTTGACTAACCGATTGTATCCCATTATTAACTAGGTGGTTGTATAGTTAAACACCTTCTCCGTATGACTATGTATACGTATATTTTGGGCGTTGTACGAAACTAGAAATGTACGCACGATTCTTTAAATTATAATGATTATCTATATACCATTACACACATTAATGCCCTGGATTTATGATTGAATGTATATTGTATGCCTTGTGTGTATTTCATTGTATTCTTGTTGCGTCATTGTATTACATCTATGTTTATATTTGTTGTATTTTCACATGGGCCTCTGGCTTACTGAATTTGAAAATAAAACTATCTATATCAATATAGATACCAACTACCTGGGTCATCTATATCATGTTTATTATATTGGTTTTCTGTTTATATACATATTCCACATACCGCATTGGACCAGTATATATCCAGTTACAAAGCGTATATACAAACACTATGTACATGATACCGCTACACATAATCAATAAAACTATCTATATCAATATAGATACCAACTACCTGGGTAATCTATATCATGTTTATTATATTGGTTTTCTGTTTATATACATATTCGACATACCGCATTGGACCAGTATATATCCAGTTACAAAGCGTATATACAAATACTATGTACATGATACCGCTACACATAATCAATATCCTCAATATATTAACGCATGTTATGTGTGCAACTAATCTGCTAACTCGGATGGCATGGGTCGGTTGCTGTTAGTTCTATATATAAGACCTCTATATAACTCGGTTTGCATGGGTCGGTTGCTGTTAGTTCTATATATAAGACCTCTATATAACTCGGTTTGCATGGGTCGGTTGCTGTTAGTTCTATATATATGACCTCTATATAACTCGGTTTGCATGGGTCGGTTGCTGTTAGTTCTATATATAAGACCTCTATATAACTCGGTTTGCATGGGTCGGTTGCTGTTAGTTCTATATATAAGACCTCTATATAACTCGGTTTGCATGGGTCGGTTTCTGTTAGTTCTATATATAAGACCTCTATATAACTCGGTTTGCATGGGTCGGTTTCTGTTAGTTCTATATATAAGACCTCTATATAACTCGGTTTGCATGGGTCGGTTGCTGTTAGTTCTATATATAAGACCTCTATATAACTCGGTTTGCATGGGTCGGTTTCTGTTAGTTCTATATATAAGACCTCTATATAACTCGGTTTGCATGGGTCGGTTTCTGTTAGTTCTATATATAAGACCTATATAACTCGGTTTGCATGGGTCGGTTTCTGTTAGTTCTATATATAAGACCTCTATATAACTCGGTTTGCATGGGTCGGTTGCTGTTAGTTCTATATATAAGACCTATATAACTCGGTTTGCATGGGTCGGTTTCTGTTAGTTCTATATATAAGACCTCTATATAACTCGGTTTGCATGGGTCGGTTGCTGTTAGTTCTATATATAAGACCTCTATATAACTCGGTTTGCATGGGTCGGTTTCTGTTAGTTCTATATATAAGACCTCTATATAACTCGGTTTGCATGGGTCGGTTGCTGTTAGTTCTATATATAAGACCTCTATATAACTCGGTTTGCATGGGTCGGTTGCTGTTAGTTCTATATATAAGACCTCTATATAACTCGGTTTGCGTGGGTCGGTTGCTGTTAGTTCTATATATAAGACCTCTATATAACTCGGTTTGCATGGGTCGGTTGCTGTTAGTTCTATATATAAGACCTCTATATAACTCGGTTTGCATGGGTCGGTTGCTGTTAGTTCTATATATAAGACCTCTATATAACTCGGTTTGCATGGGTCGGTTGCTGTTAGTTCTATATATAAGACCTATATAACTCGGTTTGCATGGGTCGGTTTCTGTTAGTTCTATATATAAGACCTCTATATAACTCGGTTTG
>CM026388.1:15547053-15794449 GCA_014843695.1 Archivesica marissinica
ATATAACTCGGTTTGCATGGGTCGGTTTCTGTTAGTTCTATATATAAGACCTCTATATAACTCGGTTTGCATGGGTCGGTTGCTGTTAGTTCTATATATAAGACCTATATAACTCGGTTTGCATGGGTCGGTTTCTGTTAGTTCTATATATAAGACCTCTATATAACTCGGTTTGCATGGGTCGGTTGCTGTTAGTTCTATATATAAGACCTCTATATAACTCGGTTTGCATGGGTCGGTTTCTGTTAGTTCTATATATAAGACCTCTATATAACTCGGTTTGCATGGGTCGGTTGCTGTTAGTTCTATATATAAGACCTCTATATAACTCGGTTTGCATGGGTCGGTTGCTGTTAGTTCTATATATAAGACCTCTATATAACTCGGTTTGCGTGGGTCGGTTGCTGTTAGTTCTATATATAAGACCTCTATATAACTCGGTTTGCATGGGTCGGTTGCTGTTAGTTCTATATATAAGACCTCTATATAACTCGGTTTGCATGGGTCGGTTGCTGTTAGTTCTATATATAAGACCTCTATATAACTCGGTTTGCATGGGTCGGTTGCTGTTAGTTCTATATATAAGACCTATATAACTCGGTTTGCATGGGTCGGTTTCTGTTAGTTCTATATATAAGACCTCTATATAACTCGGTTTGCATGGGTCGGTTGCTGTTAGTTCTATATATAAGACCTCTATATAACTCGGTTTGCATGGGTCGGTTTCTGTTAGTTCTATATATAAGACCTCTATATAACTCGGTTTGCATGGGTCGGTTGCTGTTAGTTCTATATATAAGACCTCTATATAACTCGGTTTGCATGGGTCGGTTGCTGTTAGTTCTATATATAAGACCTCTATATAACTCGGTTTGCATGGGTCGGTTTCTGTTAGTTCTATATATAAGACCTCTATATAACTCGGTTTGCATGGGTAGGTTGCTGTTAGTCCTATTTATCCTACCTTCATGCGAAATAACGTACAAAAACGGCCTGCCTAATACATTTTGCTTTATTAGTCAGTGCCTAATAAAGCTTTCGTGACGTCATAGGGCTAACCGTGGATATAAATAGAAATATCAATGCGCAACATATTACCAAGTGCGTAGCGAGTTTGTAAGCTGTCATGGCTAGTTTGTTTGTTTTTGTGTCGGGTGCACACTCAGAATGTAGGATAAATAGAATATTAGGTTACTGTCTTATAAATTTTAATTTATTAGGTTCGTCTCCGAAACAATACAAGGCTCGGCAGAGCCTCGCCTTGTATTTTTCTCCGACTCGCCGAATAAATTAAAATTTATAAGACAGTAACCTAATATTCTCTATATATAAGACTTTTACATAAAAAATGTCTTCTGTTATTTCGAGGTCTTATCGTTAAAGCTCGGTTCGCATAGCACTTTCCGCCCTGATCCGATGGCGGGATTTCTGACCAATATGTTGAAGCTTTTCGGACACGAACGGTTGTAAATGTGTGCATTAGTGTTAAGAAGAATCCTAAATATAGATATTGAGAACGTTTAAAATATATTGTCTAACTGTTGTGCATATTATTTAGCTGTTTGAAGTCGACATGTGAGATTCTCCCACCTTCACAAAAGAAATGAATTATTTGTTAGTGCATTTCGTGTGTATGAACAATTGGATATTGAACGAAATCTTATTTGGTGCACCGTAATATCACGGGAGATATATATTGTAAACAATTTCGTCTAATGATTTCTATTCTTGACTATTTCTAATAATTATTCAAAATGGAATGGTGAAACTCTCCCATGGAATTTAAACGTTGATTTCTTGTATAATATTGTGTCAATAGACGTTATAGACTGTGCAGAATTCAAACAATGGTATGACAGTGTTCATCTTCTTTTCAATTGTAATTTATGAAAATGACTTTTTAGAATATAAAATATATGCTACGCGTAATCGAAGTTTAGCGTTTAGACTTATTAGACGAATTGAAAAATGCCTTGAGAGTAAAATGTCACATTGTTCAAGTCTAACTATTTGGACTAGGTTGTTGTGTGAAAGTAAGTGTTTTCTTAATGTATCTCAAAAGGTGACAGCGTCAGGCTGTTTCGTCATTCCTTTAAAGCTGATAATTCCTGAGGTCTTGGTAGTTTCTTCCCAGAACGGGTCCTTTTAGGGCCACCCTCCTCAATGTTGGTCATCCCGCAGCAGCATATAAACGGACCTGACAGTTATACATCTGGCCGTCTCGGTCGCTCCAGAATCAGTCCATACTTCCACCACTATTGATGGTGGTCAGCGGTGGTGAAGCATGTGTCCCGTGTTGCCATGTCAACGAGCCAGAAAATCCAATTATCCTACGCTGCTGCTGAGAGATGGTCTCGCCGTGAGGAAAACACTTTAGACACGCCCATTGTATTTCATTACCCGATGGAAACTATTAATCAGTGAGCCATCCATTATAATACCCAAATGAATCAGGACACAGACGGATCTGTAGTCCAGTGGTAACACGCTGGACTGGTAATCCATGGGTCGCAGGTTCGATCCCCCGTCTGACTCTAATACAATTAACAGTATTTCAGAGGGAACTTTAAACCGAGGTCTGGTGTCAGTGCTTTACACCGTACATATAAAAGAACCAGAGGATACTCTGGAATAGGTCTCTGTCTGTATCATTGCACTACCCTCCAAATATCTAAAATGACTAATCTCTTCAGGAGGCGTCGCTCATATGGGCAACCGGTAGCGACGATAAATAAACGTAAAAAACACAAAAGCACGACACATTAGATATCACAACACAGTCACTTGGCACGGCTAAAATATGTCCCTTAGTGAATATATCAATGCTGTTGACGAATTGAATTCCATTTCATCTCTTTAGGGCTTCGTCATGGAGGTAACGGAAATGGAATCCATATTAAACTGTCCAATCTGTATGGATGAATACGATGATCCTAGAATTTTGCCATGCCAGCATTCCTTCTGTGAAACGTGTCTTTCATCGTATATCAAAGGTCGGAGCAAGCAAAAGAATATAGTGATACCATACTTTCCATGTCCCATTTGCCGACACAAAACGAAAGTAAAACATAACTTAAATGACGCGTCCTCCTTTGAAAAGAACATGACAGTTTTGGCACTTCTGGATTCGAAGCACATTCTGCTGAACGAGGAGTACAATGTGACGACATCGGAGAGCCACACAGCATCGTGTGAAACACAGACATTGGTTGTAGAGACTGGACCTAACAAAGTCGGTATGTGTGAAATGTATTTAGTTTATACACATTTATTTTAGCTGGATTACGAAACATGTTCTTCCAACTTGCATTAATCACTCTCGAGACATCATTCCTGATGGAATCCATCGCCATGATGGATAGAGAGGAGGAATTGTGGGATATAAATGCTAAGGGCACAATCGTAACGGCCACAGCTGGGCGCGAATGTATTTAATGGTATATTTAATATTAATGTACATTGAACATGAATAAGCGTGCATTACAGCGCACAACATTATGCATTATGCATTGTAATGTAACGAATTACTATAGAAAAGAGTACAATGAGAGACATATGTCAGTTACTGCCCCTGAATACTCACTAAAAGTAGATAGGTCCTACTAAGTGTTTCGCTCTGCTACTTTAACGTTGTTTCCTTTGCACAATATGCTAGATATGGGTGGGTGTTTTACGCTTATTTATCGTCGCTACCGGTTGCCCATATGAGCGACGCCTCCTGAAGAGATTAGTTATTTTAGATTTTGGAGGATAGTGCATGATACAGGCAGAGACACATTCCAGAACCTCCTCTGGTTCTTTTACGAGCACGGTGTAAAGCACCGACAAGAGACCTCGGTGCAACGTCCCATCTGAAAAACTGTTAATTTTGTTAGGGTCAGACGGGGGATCGAACCTGCGATCCCTGGATTACCAGTCCAGCGTGTTACCACTGGACTACATATCCGTCTGTTATGCTAGGAATTTTATTCCACTATCGCTTTATATGATTATTAAATTACTATATCTCGACATATCTCCTACAGTATATACAATGTGTACGCATTTGTATAACAATGCTATCAGTGTATTAACACGATTTTGATAAAATCACATTTATCATACCCCAACATCTTGTATTGAACAACAGTAAAAACAAAGAATTCTAACTAAATGAACCTATTCACATTTTGCAATAAATCAGACTTTATCTGCCAAGGGAGGAAATAGAAAATTAGAGACATCTCTGATTCAATATCGCTGGTCTAGTGTGACAAGCAACCAATGAAGCAACACTACATCGGTGAAAACGCACATTTCTACAGAATGTAGTTTCCTATTATAAGGTATAAATGTGTTCCCAATATTTGCCTCAAACGCTGAGTATTTCAACTAATAAACACACGTCGTATACGATGTTTGTTGACATAATAAACTAATGTAAATAGGGTCAAAATGCATGCGTAATGCAATGTGTGTATCCTGTATAGCACGATTGTGGTACAGATTATGGTACATATTTACCGTTATATCTCACCCTCTGTGCCTGTGCATATTTATTTTTAGACAAATACTATTGACAATATCTCTAAACGACAGTAACACTGGTATAGTGTCGTTTGCAATAATCAGTACGTCACCTTGTGTCTATATATAGTGTTATTAACAATAGCAATACATATACAGCCTAATGAAAACGCACATTTCTACAGAGAGTATTTCCTAGTATATGGTATATGGAGAATATGTGTTTGTTTTGAGTGAATATGGAATATATCTCACTTCGAAGTGAGAACATTTCAAATATTGAATGTGAACATTTTCTCACTTCGAGGTGAGCTATGTTCCATATTCACTCAAAACAAACACATTTTCTTTTTATTTTATGCTAATTGGTGAAAAACAAACACAAAATGAAGAAATTAAAATAGCTGACTGTCGTGTTTTTGCGCGGATGGATACATTAACGACTATACGTCGTGAGTCGATTAACAAATCTGCCGCCATCTTGAATTTAAAGTTGAATCGAGGAAAAATACATTTATTGTTACAATTTGCAGTGACACAATTCGAGACATTGTCAGTTGTATTTCGCTTTTGATTTGTTTCATAACAAAACAATAATACAGGTAAATAGTGTCATTGAAGCCAGGTAAACGGTGAAAATTAAATGACACGTGTGAAACGGTGCAATAATAGTGTATTGGGAAGGGAGATAATAAATAAAGCAGTCCGGCAAAATACAGTGAGTGATATGCAGTGAGGTATGGATTATATCTCACTGATAGAACACTGTATTACATCAATTAGCATAAAATAAAAATGTGTTCCCAATATTTGCCTCAAAAGCTGAGTATTTCAACAAATAATCACACGTCGTATACGATGTTTGTTGACATAATAAACTACTGTACATAGGGTCAACATGCTTACGTAATGCAATGTGTGTGTCCTGTATAGCACGATTGTAGTACAGATTATGGTACATATTTACCGTTATATCTCACCCTCTCTGCCTGTGCATATTTATTTTTAGACAAACACTATTGACAATATCAGTAACACTGGTATAGTGTCGTTTACAATAATCAGTATGTCGCCTTGTGTTTATATATAGTTTTATTAACAATAGCAATACATATACAGCCTAATGTACAATGTTACATCAAACACGCGCCTGACAATATCACTACTCCCAACGTATATCAACCTAAGACTATATTATTTAGTTACATGTGATCTAACGGAGACGCATGACCTTATCACTACTCCAAACATATATCAACCTAAGACAATATTATTTAGTTACAGATGATCTAGCGGAGACGCATGACCTTATCACTACTCCTAACGTAGCTCAGCCTAATACTAGAGAAGATGATCGGAAGAGAACGCGGAAAAGAAAGGGAAAAGTACCAGCTGCAAACGATTCAACTCGTAAAACGACTAAAAGAAGGATTATTCCGAGGAAAACAACCGGAACTCGTGCTAACAGACGAGACACTCGAGAACAAACAGAACACATTGCGGATGACAACGCACATGAACTTAATGACGTCATGGATATTGTTCTAGTTAACATGGTTTTGAATCCATTGTACACGCTAAAATGGAGTAACTGGAGAAGGTTTCTTGCAGCATTTATTGTTGTCATTCTAAGCACCATTGTCGCAGTTCTGGCCTACGTGGTTCCATATCTGGTCGTTTTCCTGTTTGTGCCAATGCTGCTTTCTTACAGAAATAGCTCAAACATGTTGGAGTTACATATATTTGACGGAAAAAGAGCAACAAAATGCCAACATTTAATGTGTATTCATTTACAAAGTTCATTAATGGCTGTTTTTCTTGTATGTCTTATGTGCACATACATCTATTGTGTTGCATGTAAACGGACACTAAGCAATGCATTGTGGGATAATAACTCTACAGTTTCGATGCAAGTATTTATCCACCATTTAGAATCACTAGCATATGACATGCTATTGAAAGTGCAGATTGCAAATGTAAATCTCTATCATTGGCTAACGTATATAATCAAGTTGGTATTATTTTAGTAAATATTGCTTTCTTTCGCACGACTTGCCATTACATATTCATTTAGTTTAAACATATTTATTTTCTGTCAATACATGATTATCTACAACAACTGATATAAGGAATTGGACAGAAAGCTGTATAGCTTATGAGTGTCCTCTCCTTAAAGAGACCTATTCATTTGCAAACTAACCGGATGTCAGGGCTGTCCGATTAGCGCAGTAGTTAGCGCGCTCGCTTCCATCAATGCAACCTGGGTTCGATCCTCGGACCGACAAGTATGTGAGATGGTACGGTGGTCGCCAGATCGGACAGGTGGGTTTTCTCCGCGGGGACTCCGGTTTTCTCCCACACGAACGACCACATTTACGCTTTTATCCGTGCCAACGAGAGTGATTAATATAAGTTGTTAAAACTTGCTTCGCAATAGTTGTAAAATAAATCAAGTTTAGAACCGGATATCAAAATATGTACATTGTGCGCATTATGTTTAGCTAAAATAATAGCACAATAACTATATTCCTTCGATCTTCGAAGCACAATAGAATATAACCGACACTGCCTGCATACTTGTTTGCGTTAACAGACTGATATGTAGTCTAGTGGTAGCACGCTGGACTGGTAATATATAGATCGCAGGGTCTGACCCTAATACAATTAACAGTCTTTCAGATGGGACATTAAACCGAGGTCTCGTGTCGGTGCTTTACACCGTGCACGTAAAGGAACCAATGGAAAATGGGTCTCTGTCTTTATCATTGCATTATCCTCAAACAATCTAAAATGATTAATCTCGTCAGGAGGCGTCGCTCATATGAGAAACCGGTAGCGACGATAAATAAACGTAAAACACTATACTCGTATTGAGACACGCGACTTCTGCTGATCCGATAGCGCGGCTTCCGTCAGCGAAGTCATTGACCCATATTCCTGTTGTGAGCTGTGCCTAGGTCACGACGTACACGTTGTGGAGGAAAGACCTGGCAATTAATTGAAAAAATGTCAAAAATAATTACATACTATGGTTAAAAACAGTCATTAGGGGCTGGACTATACATAGTAGGGGCGGCCATTCCAATGTTCGTAAGAAAAGAAAGTTGATACGGTACTGTGTTAGTGACTGCGGAATTAAGTAGACCAGGCTCCTTGTAGATGTCGACGAATATCAACGTATTTCAAATTGTGTATATGTAGTATGACTGATGATTGTATGAGACGATATTCAAGTGTGTGTCAGTTGTGTGTGTTTTACGTTTATTTATCGTCGCTACCGGTTACCCATATGAGCGACGCCTCCTGAAGAGATTAGTAATTTTAGATTTTGGAGGATAGTGCATTGATACAGACAGTTCTTTTACGTGCACGGTGTAAAGCACCGACACGAGACCTCGGTTTAATGTCCCATCTGAAAGACTGTTAATTTTATTAGGGTCAGACGGGGGATCGAACCTGCGATCCCTGGATTACCAGTCCAACATGTTAACCACTGGACTACAGATCCGTCTGTTGTTTGTCAGTTCAGATAATTAACTGCTATTATAATAATTATAATTGTGAATGGTCCATGTGATTCAAGCCGCTTACTGTAGATAGCGAATTAGTTCATATATATATATACATATTTAAATAACTTTGTGCGTATTCAATTTCAATCATATATTTCCTGTAATGACACCTTATAATTTGTAAATTGAACGTTATAATGTGCATATTTCTATACATAGTTCCCGTATGACGTCATCATTCCGACTGTGGCTGCCATTTTGATTGGCAAAGTCGATATATATAATATAATTATAGTAGCGTAATTTTGTTTTCTTCATCAAATATTTATTGTTCATCCCATCACCATGGTTCATACATTGTTGGAAAGCTCTTAATGGACATAGTTTGTGTATCATTTCACAAATTTCGTATCAATAACGAATAGATAATAATGTACCTGTATATTAATATTTCAACTATGAAAATAGACTTTCAAAAATAGGTGCAAGTTAAGTTCTTATAATTTATAATCCACATATCATTGTCAAAAAATAAATTAATATTTAAAAAGTGCATTTCAATACCTTTAAAATTTTATATTAAGAAACCAAAATTAATAAAGTTATTGCAATTAAAGAATTACTAGATAAATAAGTAAATTCATAAAATTGCTGTTAATAAAACTTGCCAGTCAAAATGGCTGCCAAGATAAGATCTTATCAGTTTTTTTTACTCTTTTCACAGATCGTGGGAACTATCTATTGGTACAGAGCGGAAATGGTAAGACAAAGTACGATTAAAAAGTAGTATCGACGCAATTTGATTCATAAATATAACGCTGATTTGCGTAGTGATATCATGACAATTTAGTGACATCATGGCAATTTAGTGACATCATGGCAATTTAGTGACATCATGGCAATTTACACTGACACTTGGTGCCAAAACGAAAGTAGCAACGTTAGTTAAATAAAACGAGCGCGTTATGCTAATGTGATAAAAAGGGCTTTACACTCGTGATGATTTCATACAGACGGATCTGTAGTCCAATGGTAACACGCCGGACTGGTAATCCAGGGATCGCAGGTTTGATCCCCCGTCTGACCCTAATACAATTAACAGTCTTTCAGATGGGACGATAAACCGTGGTCTCGTGTTGGTGCACGTAAAAGAACCAGAGGAGACTCTGGAATGGATCTCTCTCTGTATCATATACTATCCTCCACAATCTAAACCGACTAATATCTTCGCTCATATGGGCAACCGGTAGCGACGATACATAAACGTAAAACACACACACACACACTGTCACTACTTGAATAAACATAGGTGTTTGGTTGAGGGCCTTAGATAATGTTGAAATGTGTGGCCCAACCCATTTGTTTCAACATGTATTGACGAGTCGTGCCTTGAAACGTGTATTATGCATACTTAATTAATTATACAACTTTGTTTTTGTTTTGTTTTGTTCATTGTATATATAGAAAGAATGCAATAAAATATGCTTAAAGTAAATAGTTATTTTAAATTAGGTTATTTTTTCTAAGCCGTTATCTGTAACAAGTCTCAATCAAGGAAACCATGTCAGATTTATATATGTGTTTTACGTTTATTTATCGTCGCTACCGGTTGCCTATATGAGCGACGCCTCCTGAAGAGATTAGTTATTTTAGATTTTGGAGGATAGTGCATGATACAGACAGAGACCAAGTCCAGAATCTGCTCTGGTTCTTTTACGTGCACGGTGTAAAGCATCGACACGAGACCTCGGTCAAACGTCCCATCTGAAAGATTGTTAATTGTATTAAGGTCAGACGGGGGATCGAACCAGCGATCCCTGGATTACCAGTCCAGCATGTTACCACTGGACTACAGATCCGTCTTGCAGTACGTGTAGGACATATATCAACTTTATAATCTTTTCATTCCATACGATATAGTGTCGCTTTAACATTCGAATCACTAAATATTGCACATTGATGTAAAGATTAGTGTCGTTTTGTGTATCAAAATCCCTCTAAATAATATAATTATTGAATTTAAAGATCATATCTACACTGCTATATTATGTCTCAATATCATATTGGCAATGTTTACAATGTACGTTCATTACTATACCTGCCCAGGAAAGGTGTTGTTAGGTAAACTGCCCGCAGGCGATATAGCCCGAAATGGTGCTGATGCAGGCGTAAAATCCGAAATATAACATATAATCATTACTATACAAGTGCAATATATCACCCTATAGAGGGCATTTTACTAATGTTGTTAGAACTTGTTATCCAAACAGACGGATATATAGTCCACGTGGTAACACGCTGGACTGGTTATCCAGAGATCGCAGGTTCGATCCCCCGTCTGACCCTAATAAAATTAACAGTCTTTCAGATGGGACTTTAAACCGAGGTCTCGTGTCGGTGCTTTACACAGTGCACGTAAAAGAACCAGAGGAAATTCTGGAATGGGTTTCTATCTGTATCATTGCACTATCCTCCAACAATCTAAAATTACTAATCTATTCATGAGGCGTCGCTCATATGGGCAACCGGTAGCGACGATAAATAAACGTAAAACACACACACTTGTTATCCAACCCATTTAGCTTTGTCATGTAATGTAAATGTCAAATAGCAAACAATGAAAGTCGTGATAGTGCAGGTGCGAAAGGTCCGGAGTTCGAGCTCCGCTGGAGCAGTTACGATTGTGCCCTTAGGCAAGGCATTTAAATTCCACGTTGCCTCTACTCTCTCCCTCGTGCCGATGGATTCCATCAGGATTGATGTCTCGAGAGTGATTAATATAAGTTGTAAGAACTTGATTCGCAATCGAGCTCAAATAAATTTGTATAATAAAACAAAATAGCAAATGAAATATGGATTAAACGTTGTAATTTTGCAGAAAAGTTGATGACTGATTCCGAATATTAGACCAAATAAGAAGATACCCGTAGTTCAACGTTTGCAGAAACGATGATGACTGATTCCGAATATTAGACCAAACAAGAAGATACCGGTGGTTCAACGTTTGCAGAACAGTTGATGACTGATTCCGAATATTAGACCAAATAAGAAGATACCGGTGGTTCAACGGCTTCCTTGCTACATATAACGATATTTACTGGAAACTTCGGAAGATAAGGTGCAGTGTTTTTCCTACTAAGAGATAGTTCTTTCCGTGGACGGAATGGATGTCGTTACGAATGTTCTTCATTGTCCAATATGTCTGGACATCTACGAAGATCCTAGAATACTGTCCTGCCAGCACACCTTTTGTAGGAAATGCTTATCTTCCTACATCCAAAAACAAGACAACCCAGTTACTCAATTTCCGTGTCCATGTTGTGGGCGTAAGACTAAACTGAGAGATAACAAAGACGCCACTTCATTTCAAAGGAATTTAACTATTGTTACGATGCTTGATTCGACGTCACTAATGGCGAAGTTTAAACGACGGAAGTCGAATAACTGCACGTCAGTTACTACTGAAACACAAACATCAGATGAGGACCTATTCTCGGAGTCGGCAAACATAGGTATGTATGCTATATATGCGCAACCCCAAGCACTTAAGTAGGTTACAGACTGATCTGTAGTCCAGTGGATAACACGTTGGATTGGTAATCCAGGGATCGCAGGTTCGATCCCCCGGCTGCCCGATTAGCGCAGTGGTTAGCGCGCTCGCTTCTCGGTAATGCAACCCGGGTTCGATCCTCAAACCGGGAAGTATGTGAGATGGTATGGTGGTCGCCAGATCGGACAGGTGGAATTTCTCCGGGTACTCCGGTTTCCTCCCACACGAATGACCACATTTACGCTTCCATCCGCGCCAACGAGATTGATTAATATAAGTTGTTAAAACTTGCTTCGCAATCGTTGTAAAATAAATAAAGTTCAATCCACCGTCTGACCATAATATATTAACAGTCATTCAGATGGGATTTTAAACAGAGGTATTGTGTCGGTGCTTTACATCGTGCACATAAAAGAAAAAGAGGAGACTCTGGAAAGGTCTGTTTCATTGCACTATCCTCCAAACATCTAAAATGACTAATCTCTTCAGGAGGCATCGCTGATATGGGCAGCCGATAGCGCCGATAAATAAATGTCATTCAGACAAGCTTTGCGATTAATCTATATGTTAGTCGCGCGTAGCAGACAACACAATTATTAATAGTAAGATATATTTATATATAGAAAACTGGAGTTTCCTATCTATATTTAGTAAACTGGAGTTTCCTATCTATATTTAGAAAATTGGAGTCTCCTATCTATATTTAGAAAAGTGGAGTTTCCTATCTATATTTAGAAAACTATGGTTTCCTATAGAAATAACATATAATGTAGTAATGTACATATATCCAGATTAAACCGGTAAATGTCAACATGATTATACGCATTTAATATAGTAAACTAGCAAACATTTACGGCAGAAACAGTTCATATCATAGTACAAGCAGCAGGTGACGTAAAAACTACGAAAGACATGTAGCGACATTAAATATTTCACTATTTAATCAGTACTGTTACACGTGTTCTCGATTTTAATTCTTAGAGTTCACGAATTCAACTTCACGAATTTACTATTTCAACTTTTTCTTTTGTTCTTGTATATGTTATTTTGAGTGATTTACTCTAAGTTTCCACGGATCTAGGAAAACGATTCACATACTTTAGTCATGTACTCTGTGTGAAACAACGGTTCACAGACGTTAGCACATGTATTCTGTGTGAAACAACGGTTCACAGACGTTAGCACATGTACTCTTGTGTGACACAACGGTTCACAGACGTTAGCACATGTACTCTGTGTGAAACAACGGTTCACAGACGTTAGCCCATGTACTCTGTGTGAAACAACGGTCACAGACGTTAGCACATGTATTCTTGTGTGACACAACGGTTCACAGACGTTAGCCTATGCAATCTGTGTGAAACAACGGTTCACAGACTTTAGCCCATGTAATCTGTTTGAAATAACGGTTCACAGACTTTAGCCCATGTAATATGTGTGAAACAACGGTTCCCAGACGTTAGCCCATGTACTCTGTGTGAAACAACGGTTCACATACTTTGTTGTCGAAATTGGTGCCGTTTTCAATTATACAGTCTAGATCTTAGTACATTATATACCTTATGTTAGCCTGTGTGTGCTTTACGCTTATCGTCGATACCTGTTGCCCATACGCGTCCTGAAAATATTAGTCATTTTGGAGAATAGTGCATGATACAGACAGAGACCCATTCTAGAGACTCCTCTGGTTCTTGTACGTGCACGGTGTAAAGCACCGACATGAGACCTCGGTTTAACGTCCCATCTGAAAGACTGTTAATTGTATTAGGGTCAGACGGGGAATCGAACCTGCTAGCCATTATTTAGTTTCCTTTATATACAAATTTATCTTAGCTCGATTGCGAAACAAGTTCTTACAACATATATTAATCACTCTCGAGTCCTTATTCCTGGTGGACTCCATCACTACGACGGAGAGATAAGTGGCATGTGGAATTGATATATGCCTAAGGGCACACCCGTAACGGCTCTAGCGGGGCGTGAACTCCTGGCATCTCATACCTAAAGCGAACGAGCTATCACTGAGCTATGCAATAGCCATGCATGCATTGTTTCAGACGGATATGTAGTCCAGTTGTTAACACGTTGGACTGGGAATCCAGGGATCACAGATTCGATCCCCAGTGACCCTAATAAAATGTAACATTGTTTTCAGATGGGACTTTAAACGGATGTCTCGTGTCGGGTATTTTATTACACCGTACACGTAAAAAGAACCGGAGGAGACTCTTGAATGCACAATCCTCCAAAACTCTAAAATGACTAAAATCTCTTCCTGAGGCATCGCTCATATGTGCAACCGGTAGCGACGATAAATAAACGTAAAACACACACCATATGTTGTCTATTTCGAGAGGTTTTTTGTGTTGTATATATCATAATCCTAGAAACAATAATACAAATAAACTATAAATATATTTTCTATTACATGTAGCACAAGATACAAGTAATGTAACCAATACATCCCAGCTGGTTATAAGCAGCCACAAACCCAAAATCACACCGACACCTGTTGACAAGCAGGTACGTGGACAGGGTTGGAGGAAGAGAGCTCGATATTCACCGGATGGAATACAGCAACCAGGAGAGATGGTTTCCAACAAAAGGGAAAATACAACACATGGATTAGCAGATATACATAATACTGAAGACCTATGCCTATACCTTAATGATCTACTTCTATTAGCGTATGTGAATGGCTATACCTTATTACTGCTGCCTATACTGTTTACGTTGATTGTATGCGACGTTATACTGGTTGTTGTGTTATGGTATATACCATATGTATGCATAGTAGTTGCTATTTTTGATTTGGTGTCCATGCATTCATATAGAATGCATTCCATTTGGAAGCTACATGAACACAAAATAATCAAAGAGATTAGATACTGGAATATGTTCATTTTAATCAATATAAATTGGATGACATCTATAAGTATAATGCTATTTACATTCGCACAAAGCTTTGTGATAGTTACCTTACTTTCGACCTTCTGTAGTGCTCTCTATCAAAAGGAAGCTGTGTTTACATTGGAAGTTTTGTTGCAAACTACTGTGTCCTCTTTGATCAATGTAATTAATAACATCATCTCCATTAACGCGGTATTGGAGAATGTGAGTGCACACATTTTGTCTACGGTAATGTATCAGAATTGAGCTGGTTTTTCGATTACCTCCCTTGGCAGATAATGTCCGATTTATCCCGAACTAGTGTGTCCTCTTTCATCAAAGTAGTTCATAACACCATCTCAATGAACGCAGTATTGGAGAATATGCATGCACACATTTTGTCTACGGTAATGTATCAGAATTGAATTGGTCTTTCGATTACCTCCCTTTGCAGATAAAGTCCGATTTATCCCGAAGTGTATATTGGTCCTTTTAGTTGGATTACTTTGTTTTTAGCGATGTTTCCTAAGTAGATGTTGCGGTATTATATATACATGACATTGTATAGTGTAGCCTAGAAGCAATATTATTTTGCTTAATGCCGAATACTTGTTGTTGTTGTTTTTGTTGTTGTTGTTAAAAAAAAAAAAACATGCTCGGAGTAATCCAATACTCCTAATTACAAATACAGTACTCCTAATTACAAATACGATACTCCTAATTACAAATACGATACTCCTAATTACAAATACAGTACTCCTAATTACAAATACAGTACTCCTAATTACAAATACAGTACTACTAATTACAAATCCAATATTCCTAATTACAAATACGATACTCCTAATTACAAATACAATACTCCTAATTACAAATACGATACTCCTAATTACAAATACAGTACTCCTAATTACAAATACAGTACTCCTAATTACAAATACAGTACTCCTAATTACAAATACAATACTCCTAATTACAAATACGATACTCCTATTTACAAATACAGTACTCCTAATTACAAATACAGTACTCCTAATTACAAATACAGTACTCCTAAATACAAATACAGTACTCCTAATTACAAATACAGTACTCCTAATTACAAATACAATACTCCTAATTACAAATACGATACTCCTATTTACAAATACAGTACTCCTAATTACAAATACGATACTCCGAATTACAAATACGATACTCCTATCTACAAATACAGTACTCCTAATTACAAATACAGTACTCCTAATTACAAATACAGTACTCCTAATTACAAATACAATACTCCTAATACAATATGGTCACGGGTTCGAGCCGTGCTCAGACCGTGTATATTTATATGAAAACGTTGGCAGTTTCTTACGGAGGTTTATAACTGTCCAATGTGAGCTTCTTTGTTCCTAATTGGTTGTCTATGTCATAGGAAGATTTTTGACCTCTCATATGGTGAATGCGACTTACCAAGGATTAAATAAAACGGTATAATGTTCTCGGATTAAAATTGATAACCTAACCAATAGAGTTCCATAATCACTTAATTTTCAAGTTGAAATAGCGCATTAAATTTTGTGAAGTTGAAATCGTGAAATGATGGAAATTAGTAAATATCAAAACTGGCTTTTCGTAATCTTAGGATAAGCGTTCAAAGGACAACTATGATAGAGTAATACTCCTTTTTATTACCTCCATATACATGCAGAGCACAAGTGAACATACATAATATACAATTACACGTTTTACATGGCCACACATAAAACATACATATATACAAAGTAGTACAAGTGTACAATAATGGTCATAAGAACTGACATAACCATGTAGCTATTAATTAGTGTATACCGATCATCATAACTTGCCGAAACGAAATACAAGGGAAAGAGATGGTGGTAGCGCACACAAAAGCTGATACAGTGTTTATAACCGGAACACCATTTTTCAGTAGAGAAAACGGTTCAGGTACCTAAAAACAACTCTACGTTAGATATTTAATTATACATAAACTACGGCGCGGGAGTTTAATAAAGCCATGTCATAAATTCGGTAATACACTAGTGTATTAAATATACAAATGATGCAAATGCGTGGGCGAATCACATAGCGATTCGCAGTGACATACATTTTTACATCAACTAGCACGCGCTGTGTAACTTTGATTGTGACGTCATTTGCCAAAACATCGTGTACATTTTGTATTTGTATTTGTTAAAAAAGACTGTTTGAAAATAATTTAAAAGTGTTTAATATTGAATTGTTGCATATGATATGTTGTGATAGTTTAAAAACTGTTTACAAAGGAAGAAAATAAAAAATTGGAGTATTTAGTGTCGCACTATTTTCTTGGCCCATTAAGTAGAAACCGCAGTACTACTCTGGCTTTCATTTGCTAACGGGGAAGTGTGTTCAATCGTGACACACTTTTACTGTGTATTTGATTTATGTGATAAAAAGAATCTTACATGAGTGGCTTTCCATATTGAATTTATTAAACTCGTTGAATAAAAATGATAAAATGCTCGGCAGAGCCTCGCATTTTATCATTTTCATTCAACTCGTTTAACAAATTCAATATGGAAAGCCACTCGTGTAAGATCCTCTATATATAAATGATTCTCACAAGTGTAATTAAACAATAGATTGACATTTTCATATCACTATAACTGTATCCGTGCGGTTTTGGTAATTGTTTGCTTCTGCAGCGTAGCTGGGATAGAGCAGAGCTAGTGAGAGCATTAGAAGTATTTGTTATATATCTAAGATTTGGAGGGTGTGTCTAGTGATATCTAAGATTTGGAGGATGTGTCTAGTGATATCTAAGATTTGGAGGGTGTGTCTAGTGATATCTAAGATTTGGAGGGCGTGTCTAGTGATATCTAAGATTTGGAGGGCGTGTCTAGTGATATCTAAGATTTGGAGGGCGTGTCTAGTGATATCTAAGATTTGGAGGGTGTGTCTAGTGATATCTAAGATTTGGAGGGCGTGTCTAGTGATATCTATGATTTGGAGGGCGTGTCTAGTGATATCTAAGATTTGGAGGGTGTGTCTAGTGATATCTAAGATTTGGAGGGTGTGTCTAGTGATATCTAAGATTTGGAGGGCGTGTCTAGTGATATCTAAGATTTGGAGGGCGTGTCTAGTGATATCTAAGATTTGGAGGGTGTGTCTAGTGATATCTAAGATTTGGAGGGCGTGTCTAGTGATATCTAAGATTTGGAGGGCGTGTCTAGTGATATCTAAGATTTGGAGGGCGTGTCTAGTGATATCTAAGATTTGGAGGGTGTGTCTAGTGATATCTAAGATTTGGAGGGCGTGTCTAGTGATATCTAAGATTTGGAGGGCGTGTCTAGTGATATCTAAGATTTGGAGGGCGTGTCTAGTGATATCTAAGATTTGGAGGGCGTGTCTAGTGATATCTAAGATTTGGAGGGTGTGTCTACTGATATCTAAGATTTGGAGGGCGTGTCTAGTGATATCTAAGATTTGGAGGGCGTGTCTAGTGTACCATTATCAACCCAGGTTCTACGTTCGGTGATCTAGTTCATAACACAAGCCGTCGATGTATTTTTTTAATACTATTTTATTGCATTTTTTCATACAATACATTACATATATACGTACAATACTAAGAACAAATCAGAGATTAATAAGTATGTAATTATATGAATGCAGTATACGTTGCATTTGTTTTGTCAAGGGAAAAAAAGCATATGGGTTGGGCTACAAGTTATAACAACATTATTTACAGCCATCCCCGTCACTTCGAACTACATAAACAATGTTGGATGAACAATTTCTGTAATATATGATCTGATGTAGAAAAAGAACACATAAAATTAAGTTTCGTGGTGAATTTTTGTTAATTATGATATCATATGCGAAAATAAATGACACAAGAAATGGAAATGTCGATGTATAACAACAGTTTTACTCTCATATAATTACAACAGTGTCCACACAATATAGCACTTTACATCACATAGTATCAAAGTCTCCGCGTTACATAAAGTATTTCCTATAAGTATGATTATTATGCTAACAACGTGTTTCTCCCACAGGCTTTATCCGTAGCCATTTCCAGTCTGGTTTTAGTTACTTATTAGTATGATATTACGAAGCATCTCAGCTTTTAGCCTACAGCTACCTCCTAGCCCGCTGTATCAAGACTCTCGACTCCCTTCTATCTCAGCTCTTAGCGTCCAGCTAACTCATAGCCCGCTGTATCCAGATTCTCCTCTCTATCTCAGCGTCCAGCTAACTCATAGCCCGCTGTATCCAGACTCTCCTCTATATCGCAGCGTCCAGCTAACTCCTAGCCCGCAGTATCCAGACTCCCCTCTCTATCTCAGCGTCCAGCTAACTCCTAGCCCGCTGTATCCAGACTCCCCTCTCTCCCAGCTCTCAGCGTCCAGCTAACTCCTAGCCCGTTGTATCCAGACTCCCCTCTCTATCCCAGCTCTCAGCGTCCAGCTAACTCCTAGCCAGCTGTATCCAGACTCCCCTCTCTATCTCAGCGTCCAGCTAACTCCTAGCCCGTTGTATCCAGACTCTCCTCTCTATCCCAGCTCTCAGCGTCCAGCTAACTCCTAGCCCGCTGTATCCAGACTCCCCTCTCTATCTCAGCTCTCAGCGTCCAGCTAACTCCTAGCCCGCTGTATCCAGACTCCTCTCTCTATCTCAGCGTCCAGCTAACTCCTAGCCCGCTGTATCCAGACTCCCCTCTCTATCCCAGCTCTCAGCGTCCAGCTAACTCCTAGCCCGCTGTATCCAGACTCCCCTCTCTATATCAGCGTCCAGCTAACTCCCAGCCCGCTGTATCCAGACTCCCCTCTCTATCTCAGCGTCCAGCTAACTCCTAGCTCGCTGTATCCAGACTCTCCTCTCTATCTCAGATCGTCCCAAGTTAACAACCAATATTCACGCCCACTTATTAACATTACTTTAGACTTCATGCAGAGCGACAGGACGATACTGTGTATTATTGTGTCTCCTTGTATGTTATTTGGCTGATATCTTTACAAAATGCATCCCTGTAAAATACCTTCTGTAATGAATATAACCCTCCAACTATCAACACTATATTTCCTGTACGGCTGGTTATTAACATTGCAAACCATGCCTAATCATTGTATTCAAGTCCAATGTTAATATGTGCATGAGTACGTTCATAAAGGGGAGCGCAATTCAACAGCCGTAGCCGGTTTTAAAACTTTAGTATCATAAAGGGGAGCGCAATTCAACAGCCGTAGCCGGTTTTAAAAATTTAGTATCATAAAGGGGAGCGCAATTCAACAGCCGTAGCCGGTTTTAAAAATGTAGTATCATAAAGGGGAGCGCAATTCAACAGCGGTAGCCGGTTTTAAAAATGTAGTATCATAAAGGGGAGCGCAATTCAACAGCCGTAGCCGGTTTTAAAACTTTAGCATCATAAAGGGGAGCGCAATTCAACAGCCGTAGCCGGTTTTAAAACTTTAGCATCATAAAGGGGAGCGCAATTCAACAGCCGTAGCCGGTTTTAAAACTTTAGCATCATAAAGGGGAGCGCAATTCAACAGCCGTAGCCGGTTTTAAAATACAGTAAATTTGCCCTAGCTTTGTTTATAGGAACACACTACCCATTCATGTTAGAATAGTAAGTATAGTGTTTGTGTTGTTCTTATTTAATGCTAAACAAAATACAACAAATATATCAAATATACACTGATGTATCGTTACTTGGACAATGATAAGATCTTATCAGTGTTTTTGACTATTTTCACAGGCCATGGGAACTATGTATACATCGATTTTAACCTTCCTGACATGTAGTTTGTATCCGATTAAGGCAGTTGTTTTCCTGCAGCGAACAGATCTAAACGAATAAGTCTGTGAATGTGTGTTATTGTGTCTCCTTGTATGTTATTTGGCTGATATCTTTACAAAATGCATCCCTGTAAAATACCTTCTGTAATGAATATAACCCTTCAACTATCAACACTATATTTCCTGTACGGCTGGTTATTAACACTGCAAACCATGCCTAATCATTGTATTCAATTCCAATGTTAATATGTGCATGAGTACGTTCATACAGGGGAGCGCAATTCAACAGCCGTAGCCGGTTTTAAAACTTTAGTATCATAAAGGGGAGCGCAATTCAACAGCTGTAGCCGGTTTTAAAAATTTAGTATCATAAAGGGGAGCGCAATTCAACAGCCGTAGCCGGTTTTAAAAATTTAGCATCATAAAGGGGAGCGCAATTCAACAGCCGTAGCCGGTTTTAAAAATTTAGCATCATAAAGGGGAGCGCAATTCAACAGCCGAAGCCGGTTTTTAAAAATTAGCATCATAAAGGGGAGCGCAATTCAACAGCCGTAGCCGGTTTTAAAACATTAGCATCATAAAGGGGAGCGCAATTCAACAGCCGTAGCCGGTTTTAAAACTTTAGTATCATAAAGGGGAGCGCAATTCAACAGCCGTAGCCGGTTTTAAAAATTTAGTATCATAAAGGGGAGCGCAATTCAACAGCCGTAGCCGGTTTTAAAAATGTAGTATCATAAAGGGGAGCGCAATTCAACAGCCGTAGCCGGTTTTAAAACATTAGCATCATAAAGGGGAGCGCAATTCAACAGCCGTAGCCGGTTTTAAAACTTTAGCATCATAAAGGGGAGCGCAATTCAACAGCCGTAGCCGGTTTTAAAATACAGTAAATTTGCCCTAGCTTTGTTTATAGGAACACACTACCCATTCATGTTAGAATAGTAAGTATAGTGTTTGTGTTGTTCTTATTTAATGCTAAACAAAATACAACAAATATATAAAATATACACTGATGTATCGTCACTTGGACAATGATACAACGGTACTTGATACCAACTCTGCTGAACAACTCACTTAGGATATCACCGCCTATGTCTCATCTTTCGCTCTAGCCTACTAGGTATGGATGCCAGTACTGGACTACGTCGACAAAACAGTAATATAAGTTCTTTAAAAGTAATCGAAAACGCCATTATAGGAATTGCAATGCGCAAGTAATGGGCCACTTGTAACCAGAACATTTCGCAGATATAATTCAAATAAACTATGTATTCATCAAATAACAGTTTTCTTTCCGCTTCCAAAGGTATACTATGTGCCAATACAGATCTGTTAAACTCTCTGATCTCCATCAATTTAAACCCCTCCGGCGTCCACACAGTTCTGTTTACTAGTGTGAAAGCATACCGATGATGCACCACAAAGTTCCCTACGTGTTCCCACAAGATTAAACAGAAAATTGTCATTACATAGAAAGTTGCCACGTATATCATTGAATATTGCAGAAAGGCGTATATACGATTCCGAAACATACTTATACCAAGTCTCAATCTAACACAACATACCTGCAGCATAACCGAACTTATAGAAATGGAGATGAACATCCAACCCCATTCCACTTTGTAGTTCAGAAATGCATTTAAGCCAATTATTAAGTACATCAGTATGCTTAAGATGTTCACTGTCAAAGTAACGGATTTCCTAACTGATGAACACCCCACCGAAACTAGAGGCTCTGTTAACTGTTGCAAGACATATTGGTACATATTCCCAAACTTCTGAAACGTAAAGTATTCAGAACATTGTGACGAATCTAAATTTGATGAGCTTTGTGCTTTTTGTGATCTGCGTCTTGGTGGGTCCGTATACCTGTCGCTCCTGACACTACGAAGTTCTTCTGTGATACTTGTTTGTGTTGATTTGGATCTTGTGAACATTGTCGTCTTTAGTTTTGACAGAATTCCAGAGGAAGCTTTGGAACTGTCGTGTAGAGATATGTTCTTATTTGCTAAAGCCTTCATCAACTGTTTCGAATCTAACAGTGACGACATCGTTCGATTTACAGGAAATATGGATATGTCGAACGGGTTCTTCGCCAGTGCTATTTCTGCTCGACATAACGGGCATGGAAACAATGTATTAGATTTACTCTTAGTTTTCCTATGCTTTGCAATGAATTCCTTAAGACATTTTTCACAGAATGTATGCTGGCATTGTAGCTGACGTGGTGTTTCAAATAATTCCATGCATATAGAACAGCTGAGGATATTCTCTACGTCATCCATTCTGCTGAAACAACGAAACTAAACGTTAGATTACAAGGTCCTGGACACGTCCGGGACACATACAAAGTAATTGTATTATTATGTAACACTTTTGATGAGTCCTCCTCCGTGGTCGAGTTGTTAAGTTAGCTGACTTGTATACCTGCTGTAACCTATAATCACTAATGGTCACTGGGTCGAGCCCCGCTCAAGACGTGTTTCTTTATATATATCTTATGGAGGTTGGTGCACCAAGTACTGGGTAACCGCTGGCGCCTGTCCAGGAAAACTGCCCAACGTCGATATAGCACACAATGGAGCTGATGAAGGCATTGAACCAGAACAAACAAACAACAGACGAATATGTAGTCCAGTGGTTAACACGTTGGACATGTAATCCAGCGATCCAGGTTCGATCGACATACAAGAAACATCAACATTCCCATATAATGTTAGTTTAAACATATTTTATTTCCCAATATAATACATATTGAACAATGCATGCATCACTCATAATCAAAATACAGAAAAATGTCTTATATAATTCTTCTCATATTAAATGACGTACGCTGCTAATTGTCATAATCCAATTATCGTATATACTAACACACAATCATATTCAAGTGTTCGTGTATAACGCTATTTACTATTAATTTATCATTTTGAATACCTATATCAGAGCAGATTTGATTAACACAAATAAATGGATGTGATACAAAGTATTAGCTATACAATACATAGTCCGACTCTAGATCACACGTTGTGATATCTAAAACAATCAAATGACATTGACATGAACATAAAGATGAACACAGATTAGCTTCATAAGTATATATACACATTGATATAATAGTCAACGAAGCTTGTTATTAGAGACATTGGGCCGGCCAGATTACGAACCAGTCTGACAGGTGAACTTACAGCAAAGCATGGAGTGTTCTGTTATCATACTTGTCGATGCTAGTAACACATTGACGCCAAGTCAGAGTTATCGATAATCGATTAATTGTTAAGATCAATATGGTATATACCCCCCCCATATACAGCCTCCGTGGTCGAGTGGTTAGGGTCGCTGACTTGAATACCATTGTAACCTATCATCATTGATGGTCACGGGTTCGAGGCCCGCTCACACCGTGTCTTATTTATATGAAAACGTTGGCAGTTTCTTATGGAGGTTGGTGCACCAAGTACTGGTTAACCGCTTGAGCCTGTCCAGGAAAGATGTTGTTAAGTAAACTGCCCGTCGCTCAAATGGGCAACAAGTGACGTTAAATAAACTTAAATGAAAACAAAATGACACCCAAAACAGTTATGTTATAACATTAACTCTTTCAGCGTCGACTAAATTGAGAGCATGTGCAAGCAACATAGATCCAGATCAGCCGCGGCGTAACGCCGCGTCTGATCAGGATCTATGTTGTCTGCTATTCGGATAGGTGCTTCAGCTCCACTGTCTGAAGAGCAATCAACATACAGCCTGATCAGACGACACGTTCTGTTCTATCTGATCGGGTTCTCGGCTTTTTGCAAAGTCGCTTTTATGCGACATTGGCGGTGAAAGAGTTAATGTCGGTGCATCAATTGCAAATTGTATCGCTGGTTAGAACAGTCACGAGTGAGTTTATCAGGTAGCACGAGGAAAACAATCATATGTAGCTATAGTTATATAATGTTCCTTTCATATGGGTGCATCAACTGAAAGCGATCTAAACTAGTACGAGGTAAATTTGTTCAATCATAGTTTTAAACAATTCATTTTTATCAGCAAACAGTGTTTTTGTGACCTACAAACTCTCAAAAGTGAAATGCTTCCCGTAAGCGATTAGCAACGCCCGTAAACGGTTGGCCACGCCCCGTAAATGATTAGCCACGCTCGTAAACGATTAGAAACGCCCCCATAAACGATTAGCCACGCCCCGTAAACGATTAGCAACATCCCATATACGATTAGCCACGCCCCTTAAACGATTAGCAACGCCTTGTAGACGATTAGCCACGCCCCGTAAACGATTAGCCACGCCCCGTAAGCGATTAGCCACGCACCGCAAACAACATTTATTTATGATTGAATGTGTTATCAGTAAAATAAATACAGAATCTTACATGAGTCGTGATCTAAAAACCATATTTTATGAAACGAGTTTTGGATTATTGTTATTAAAATGAACATTAAACTGAACAACGCGGGTAAGATCCATTGTATCACATTACCACAGTAACCATGAATGTGGAAAATCAACTGTTCTGCTTGCATGTGTACGTCGGACCTCATTACATCTCAAACAAATCAGTTAGGTACATTCGTATGCTGTAGTAAATAGTCCTAAACACCATAAGCATGTTTTTGATTTTCCTACGGCAAAGTTGCCCATCATGTCGCGACCAATCAGAAACAGTCCATGTTGTATTACACGTTTGTTATTAATACTTCATCTCGAGGTTTGATAATATCTACTGTCACACTCACCGAAATGAAATATTTATTTTGTTCTACCTAACAATCGTCAACAGTTCCTCCTTAGATATATTCATGAACCTAGCTGACATTGCAATGATTGTTTATTTTCCGCAGATGAGATTTGACAGCAACCTTGACCTTAATGTGTGATCTTTAACAAAAACCGCTACTGTACCCTACATTACTTAAAGAACGAAACAGCTTAATGTGCAATATTTAACAAAAACCGCTACTGTACCCTACATTACTTAAAGAACGATACAGCTTAATGTGCAATCTTTAACAACAACCGCTACTGTACCCTACATTACTTAAAGAACGATACAGCTTAATGTGCAATCTTTAACAAAAACCGCTACTGTACCCTACATTACTTAAAGAACGATACAGCTATAACAGTTTTACCAAAATATTCCTTCGACACTACATGAAAACAAGATGGCGGCATAACAAATAAATCACATTGAAATTAAACGGAAAAGTCCAAGTAGCGTGATTTTGTTCCGAATGAGGCTATTCAGATGTGAGACATTGCCACGAGACATTGACAATTATCACCCGCTCAGGTGAGGCATAGCAAAAGAAAATATGTAATTGCTGTTTTATACTGAATGCAAGCACATGTATGTGATAGCGTACGTTATAGTATGTCGTTCTGCTGGCTATGTATAGCCTATCCACATGGCTATGTATAACGTATCCACATGGCTATGTATAACGTATCCACATGGCTATGTATAACGTATCCACATGGCTATGTATAACGTATCCACATGGCTATGTATAACGTATCCTCAAGGCTATGAATAACGTATCCACATGGCTATGAATGACGTATCCACATGGCTATGAATGACGTATCCACATGGCTATGAATGACGTATCCATATGGCTATGTATAACGTATCCACATGGCTATGTATAACGTATCCACATGGCTATGAATGACGTATCCACATGGCTATGAATGACATATCCACATGGCTATGAATGAGGTATCCACATGGCTATGAATGACGTATCCACATGGCTATGTATAACGTATCCACATGGCTATGTATAACATATCCACATGGCTATGTATAACGTATCCACATGGCTAAGTATAACGTATCCACATGGCTATGAATGACGTATCCACATGGCTTTGTATAACGTATCCACATGGCTATGTATAACGTATCCACAAGGCTATGAATAACGTATCCACATGGCTATGTACAACGTATCCACATGGCTATTAATGACGTATCACATGGCTATGTATAACGTATCCACATGGCTATGAATAATGTATCACATGGCTATGTATAACGTATCCACATGGCTATGAATGACGTATCCACATGGCTATGAATGACGTATCCACATGGCTATGTATAACGTATCCACATGGCTATGAATGTTGTATCCACATGGCTATGTATAACGTATCCACATGGCTATGATTGACGTATCCACATGGCTATGTATAACGTATCCACATGGCTATGAATAACGTATCCACATGGCTATGAATAACGTATCCACATGGCTATGTATAACGTATCCACATGGCTATGAATGACGTATCCACATGGCTATGTATGACGTATCCACATGGCTATGTATAACGTATCCACATGGCTATGAATGACGTATCCACATGGCTATGTGTAACGTATCCACATGGCTATGTATAACGTATCCACACGGTTATGTATAACGTATCAACATGGCTATGAATGACGTATCAACATGGCTATGAATGACATATCCACATGGCTATGTATAACGTATCCACATGGCTATGTATAACGTATCCACATGGCTATATATGACGTATCCACATGGCTATGAATGACGTATCCACATGGCTATGAATGACGTATCCACATGGCTATGAATGACGTATCCACATGGCTATGAATGACGTATCCACATGGCTATGTATGACGTATCCACATGGCTATGAATGACGTATCCACATGGCTATGTATAACGTATCCACATGGCTATGTATAACGTATCCACACGGTTATGTATAACGTATCAACATGGCTATGAATGACGTATGAACATGGCTATGAATGACGTATCCACATGGCTATGTATAACGTATCCACATGGCTATGTATAACGTATCCACATGGCTATGTATGACGTATCCACATGGCTATGAATGACGTATCCACATGGCTATGAATGACGTATCCACATGGCTATGAATGACGTATCCACATGGCTATGTATGACGTATCCACATGGCTATGAATGACGTATCCACATGGCTATGAATGACGTATCCACATGGCTATGAATGACGTATCCACATGGCTATGAATGACGTATCCACATGACTATGAATGACGTATCCACATGGCTATGAATGACGTATCCACATGGCTATGAATGACGTATCCACATGGCTATGTATGACGTATCCACATGGCTATGAATGACGTATCCACATGGCTATGAATGACGTATCCACATGGCTATGAATGACGTATCCACATGGCTATGAATGACGTATCCACATGACTATGAATGACGTATCCACATGGATATGGCTATGTGTAGCGTATCCACATGGCTATGGCTATGTGTAGCGTATCCACATGGCTATGGCTATGTGTAGCGTATCCACATGGCTATGGCTATGTGTATCGTATCCACATACAAAACATGGCATTTTAAAGAAAAGCAACGGGTCCGGCCAAAGGGTCTAGCAACATCTGAATCTCATAGAAACGTCATAATTGGCGGGATATAATTACCCATAGTCTATAAGATGTATTTAATATCACTGATGCACGAACGACAAGTAAATGGCGCCATTAAATCACAGTATCCTACCAACATGCGTAGCAATGGTCAAAAAATGTATGCCTAATAAATTTTGCGTTATTAGACAGTGCATAATAAACATTCCATGGCGTCATAACGCTGCGTGTATGACGTCATATGTTAACAGATGGTATGCTAAACTTCGGGTCATGTATATTCGGTAATCTTTCATCTCTAAAACTACTTTTTATCAGAAGATAGGATAAATAGAATAATACGTTACTGCATTATAATGTTTAAATTATTAAACTCGACTCCAAAAAAATAAAGTATATTTTCTCCAACTCTTTGGCCCGACCCGTTTGTTTTTTATTTTAAAGTGTATGTATTGCATGGGCCTATAGTCAGGAAATAATATTTGTCTTGAACAGCAACCGTACCGGAGGTAGAATTCGGTTTAAATTGATTTTCGGTTTAGTGAGGTTTTCATAGTGTAGTAAATTTCTACTAAATTAACAATTCGACTCAGCAATGATTAGAAGGAGTTTGGGATATGTTTGTAACTTGGTAGTTACATTGTAGTTGTTATGTGTGCACTACATTATCCTCAAAAAATAAATAGCTGACTGTTGTTTGTTTAAAAGTTTCATATTTGATTAATACAAGTTAATGTTCAGTTTAGAGTGGTAAATTACAGTGGAAAATGCACATATATATTTTTCAATCTTTTTCGGAATTCGGAAAAGAGGGGTTACGAGGTTTGTTTTACAATGGTATATCGGCGAATAAACCACGGTTTGGAGTTCTGGCTCCGAGATTATAAAACTTTTCCCCAATCTCAAAACTCAGTCTCCGGCGTCTGATTGGTACAGCTGACAGTAACACTCAAAATCAACCAATTAGATCATGTGAGCTTGAGTTCGAGATTTGAGAAAAGTTTTATAACCTCGGGGCCTGATGCGTAGGAATTAACCACGTAGGCCGTATGTCTCGAGAGCGAGTAATATAAATTGTAAGAACTTGTTTCGCAATCGAGCTAAAATAGATGTGTATAAACTAGTTATTTGATGGAGATCACAAATGAAGTCCCAACTGTTGGGCCTGAAACTGACCTAAGAACACATACGTATTTAAAGCTCTGGAGATAAATAGCAGCAAACCAACACGGACTATAGACAATACACGGAAACACTGTTTGGACACCGTATTGACCCAGATTCTTATAAACAGGTAAACAAACATTAAAACCGTTCGTTATAAAATCACCAGTTTAGCGTGTTTTGGCAATATACTACCTTCGACATACTCTGTTTACTTTGCTATGTTGTTTTGTAACTGTATTATATCCATATTTAACGATGATTTCGGGTAGTAACTTATTCATCCACATATACTGGTTACTCCCAGCAAACACTACTGAGTATGACAGGGTGGCGCTTGTCATGGACCGTTGATAAACATCTCATTTGAGACACAGAATGTTGAAAATAACCACATACTAAGGTCAAAAACAGTCCCATGTTGTTGTTGATGAAGGAAAACCAACATTTTAGTCAATCACAATTAGTCCTACTGAGATATCTGATGTAATTAAATGCCTAGCTGTTGGGAAAGCTTCTGGACCAGATGGAATTAGCAATCGGGTATTAATTGAACATTCAAGTCAACTATCTACACCTTTGTGCGACCTCTTTCAATCTTCTCTTCGTTCCTGCGAAATGCCATTAGCATAGAAGTCTTCAAATGTATCTGCTATCCTTAAAAAGGGAGACCCTTCTCTCCCATCTAACTATCATCCTATTTCGCTTCTGAACACAATGGAGAAAGTCTTCGAGAGAATAATATTCAAACATATCCTTAACTTCTTTCGTGATACCAATTTCTTTACCTGTTACCAATCAGGTTTTATGCCAGGAGATTCAACTGTTAATCAACTTATATATCTCTATAATACGTTCTGTCGTGCTCTTGATAATGGTCTAGAGGTAAGGGTTATATTCTTTGACATTAGCAAAGCTTTCGATAAGGTGTGGCATCGTGGTCTCCTTCTCAAGCTTGAACAAGCCGGTATTCGAGGCAATCTATTATCCTGGTTCGCTAATTACCTTTCAAACAGATGCCAATGAGTAGTTGTCCCTGGTGCATCATCTAGTTTTTCAGAAATAAAAGCCGGCGTTCCCCAAGGGTCAATACTCGGTCCATTGCTATTTCTAATATATATAAATGATATTGTTGCCGATATTGGGTCAAATATTAATCTATTTGGTGATGATACAAGTCTGTTTATTATTGTTGATACACCAACTGTAGCATCTACTCAACTCCAATCGGACATTGACAGAATTTCCTCATGGGCTGAAAAATGGCTTGTTACTTTCAATCCGGCTAAAACAGAATCTCTCGTCATCTCTCGGAAACGGTCAAAACCACTGCACCAAGCTCTTCATATGTCAAATGCCATTATTCCCTCTGTTAATTTCCATAAACACCTTGGTGTAATGATCTCTGACGACTGTAGTTGGCACCATCAGATAAATCATATGAAAACCAAAGTCTGGACTAGAATAAACATCATGAGACGCCTGAAATTTAAACTGGACAGGAAGTCGCTGGAAGTAATCTACTTTTCTTTTGTAAGGCCTATTATTGAATACGCTGATGTTATCTGGAATAATTGCACTCAATATGAAAAAGATGAATTGGATAAAATTCAGAACGAGACTGCTCGTATCGTTACAGGCTGTACAAAACTTGTCTCAATCCGTCAACTCTATCTTGGGTGTGGATGGGAATCTCTAGGTAATCGGCGTCGCAAGCACAAATTAGTATTATTCTACAAGATGATAAATGGACTAGTGCCAGATTACTTATCCGCTCTGGTTCTAGTTTCTGTTGGTCAGGCAACTTCTCGACCGTTGAGAAATAGTGCAAATCTACTTAATGTCCGTGGCAGAACGTCTCAGTATGTAAATTCCTTTCTTCCATCTGTTGTTAACGCATGGAATGCTCTGCCACAGGAAGCTAAGTATATTGGTACTGTTGACTCTTTCAAATACTACTTGAACTCAAACAAACCTAAACCTAATCCACTGTTCTATCATGGCGTCCGCCGTGCTCAGGTCCTCCATACCCGCATTCGAACCGATTGCAGTGCTTTAAATCAACATTTATTTTCGAGAAACATTATTAACTCTCCATTCTGTAAATGCGGCGCTGTTGAATTCAGCTACCACTATTTGTTGCAATGTCATTATTACTCAGACTTTAGAGTAACCCTTTTCAATACCATTAGCCCGCACATAAACATTTCTCTCAGAATTATCTTGTATGGAGATGATAACCTGAGCGAAGAGATAAACAATGCGATAATTGATGCAGTTCAACATTTTATTACCGCAACAAGGAGATTTGATAACAACTAGTGCAAATTGTGTGTTTTTGTTCTTCCAGCTTCGTCAAATCCATTCCCATTCTAAAATCAGTCTTTTTCCTTTATTTCTCTTCTATTCTGAACCTCATTTTGACCTATGTTCTTATTATCTAATCTAATCTTCGTTTTATCTAGGTTAAATCTTATCGAATCTAATTTAGCTATCATAAAATAACAACTTACATATCACTGTTCTTCCACACTTAAGACAAAGTGGAGTGATTTTCTTACTATTATCTATGACTATTACTTTTCTTATACATTTAGTTGTCAATGATAGTTATATATTCGCCAACTTATGCACAGTTGTAAACCATTGGAGAGGAGTTTTAATAAGTTTTTAACTTTCAAACCAATCCACCTAAATACTTTGTATGTTACACTATGTCGAATGTTTGATTCTTGAAATAAAATATATTTAAACTAAAAACAGTCCCGAGTGGTACAGTGGCCACCTGCTCAGCAAAATGGTAAAGGCTGGGGCTGGACTGTACATAGTATCTTATACTAATCTACCTACCTACCTACACTACCCTACAACCCTACCACCCTACCCTACCTACCCTTATCTACCTACCTTTATCTACTTATCTACCTACCTTTATATATCTTCCTTTAATGTCGAACCCCTTACGGGGATGTAGACATGTTGCACGTCAAAACCCACAAAGAAGTTAAAAGTATGAATAGTTAAAAGCATAATTTAAGAAAGTAATGAAAATAAGTTGTGGTAAAAGTTTAAAAGCAGCTGCGCAGAACAACTAGGGACTGGCATGGTCAATATGGCAAACTGTCGTATTGAATTGCTCTGTGGTAGGAATATGGACAATGTCAGGAGGGAGATGGTTCAAATGATAGATTGTTCGTTGAAAAAAGGAAGACTTGTAGTAGTCTGTAGTTGCTGTAATTAACCTATAGCTTAAGGAATGCCAATGGCGAGCAGGACGGGAGAGGGGGAACTAGGTACTTTTCAATTGGAATAGCAACAAGATCATTATGAATTTTATACAGAATGGATAACCTATTGTCAATGCGCCGTTGATCTAGTCTGCATAGATTTGGGGAATGTAGCATGTCTGTAACACTAGATGTACGATATAAGTCAGCCTTTATCCAACGGGCTGCTCTTCGCTGGACACCTTCATATGGTCTATCAATGTGTGGGTATGGGGCAACCAGATCTCGGAACAATATTCAAGCTGGGGTCTCACTAGTGTCTGGTAAGCCATGGACTTAAGGGGTTCGGATTTGACCTGGAGGTTTCTACGTAGGAATCCTAATGTTTGGTTTGCTTTGTTAGTTGACCTTTTTATGTGAGTGTCCCATGACAGGTTATTTGAGATATCCACGCCATGGTATTTGGCTGAGGTGACCGACTCAAGTGGAGTTCATATTGGCTGGGAATAGGATGTTTGCTTCTGGTGACGTGGATAACTTGACATTTGGAGGGGTTAAAGTCCATGTCCCACTCCAACTCCCACTCTTCTAATCTCTTAAGATCGTTTTGGAGTGTGACCGATTCATTTGCAAGATGATAGATAGACTGCAGTATCATCTGCAAAGATACGGACTTTGGAACTGATGTTTTGTGGGAGGTCGTTTAGATAGGCTAGAAAAAGCAGGGTTCCAAGTATGGATCCATGTGGGACTCCAGAGGAATGGCATCTGAACTAATACCATTAAGGACAACTGACTGGAGTCTATTATCTAGAAAACTCTTAATCCAGTTTAATGTTTGACCTCTGACTCCATAGGCATGCATTTTTAGTAGTACTTTCTCGTGATTGACCTTATCGAAAGCCTTACTGAAGTCTAATAGGATGAGATCTACCTGATGCTTATTGTAGACAGAGGTAACCAAGTCATTGATTAGCATTACTAATTGGGTCACGCATGACCGTATTTCTCTAAAACCATGCTGCAAATGGTACAGAATACTGTGGTTAGTGATGTGTTTTACTATCGAGGAGGAAACTAAGTATATGTTCTAGAACCTTGCATAGAACACAATGTCAGTGAGATAGGCCTATAGTTGGCGGGGTGTGACTTGTCCCCTTTTTGTAAATGGGAGCAACATTTGCTGACTTCCACTGGACCGGCAGTGATCCTTCGTTGAGGGAAGGGAGGCCATTCCAATTTCATGGGTTAATATAGTTAATATGGTGCGTGTAACCTAAATGTTACTAATGCATTCAATTACTTATGTACAGTGTATGTTTTATTGATGCCAAGCACCTTGTGGGGACCGTGACATGTTTTTCGGACAGGCTTAGCAGACTTAAGTCACTAACCAGTACTGAGATGCCTCACTCAATGACACTATATGTGCCCCAAACTAGTATCAAACCCGGGATCCTTTGAATCCAAATTAGACACCCTACCACTGTACCACTGGACACTGGACGACACACTAAGTAATTCTCTGAACCATATAACCCATATACATTCGTAGGAACAGATATTGCGTCTAACTACTGGTAAATTTCAAGATTATGTGACACTCGGTTGTGTCATTCCTATACGAGTAATGCATATTTACGTTTGTTTACCTGTTAGTCTCGTTTTGGCGAAAGTAGGTCAAAACGGTGCACACTATATCATAAGCCAAACCGTGTTTCCGTGTATTCTATAAATTTAGTCAAACCCGATTATCTCCCCTTATAACTCTTCACGTCCGCCATTACACCACTGCAAATACAAATACTGATAGTTTAAATGAATAATTAATTGATCATTTATTGCCAATTTGGGGAAAATGCCGTACACAAACAGTTCGGGGAAACAATGTGTTATGTGCGATGTAATAATAATCAGAAGAAACTGTACACATGGAGAAATTCCGACTGTGAAATACATGAAGCCGAAGGCCAACGACAAAATCACAAAGATTGCCCATGCCTTGACATCTACAAGCTGCATTAGCAGCAGGGGGGTGAGTAAAACAATAAATGGGAGCCTCCGTGCCTCCGTTGAGCCCTCCCTCCATGTTCCGGGTGAACAGACCTCTTAATTTGGGCCGAGGAGGCTCCCAGCCCCATTTCTGACAGCCAAAAAACACCCATATATGAGCCAGGGGACGGCCCACAACCCTCGCCGGCCCATGGCTCCCAGACACTACGTGCCAACAAAGAAATGACAAAACACTTACCTGTCGGGCGTGAATCTCAATGATTATAACACATTTTTGGTCAGGGCTACCACGGTTTCGGCGACCTTTTTTCTGGTCGTGCTCCTATACTATAGTGGGTTCTGGGTCTTTTATTAACGATTTTACAACCACTATCGGGGTATACATAGTTATCATGATCAAATAAGCGTTTCTACTATTGGAGTTATTTTTGTAAATGTTATATCCGCGTAACGATGAAAGGTATTAACAAATGTGAGTGGTTAAGAATCGGTAGCGTCAAGCCTTGTGGTAAAAGTTGTTATATGAATTATTGTAGGATTCATCTTGCTATGATTCGTAAGGGTAACATGCTTCCTCTTCCTTGTCTACGTTGCGGAGAAGGGCTTCCGAGTGAAATAGTCATTTGTAAAATGTGTCGAGATAAAATCAGTCGCCTCATATAATTTAAGAAAAAAACTTTACCGACGGCAAATAAAGGATCCTTAAGTGATCTTTCTATTATATAGTAGAAAGGCACTTAAGGATCCTTTATTTGCATTGATATAATTGCGTATTTAATATTCGGGAGCGCTCGGAATTAATCGTGGTGTATAACTGGGTGGTTGTTCGCGCTCAAGAGGATCTCCCCACATACACAGACATACTACGCGCTTAGTTGCCTGAGTACTTTTTTTCTTTCATCCGATCTACCGTCAGCGATTAACTTTTCGATACGATCATTTGACAGAGTATTAGGAGATGCTCTACACTTAGTCCGAATGTCTTCTTTCAAGACCTGATACCTATCCCATTCGTCGCAAACGATTTTAAATTCGGCGTCCGAAATTACGTTATCTCGAATAGCCTCACTTATTATAACATCGATACTGTTCTTTTTAGTTCTAGAGGCATACGATCGTGTTTTTTACTTTTAGTCTCCATATGTCGAACTATCTTTCGGCCGACCATACATAGAACTCCGCTGGCAGCAGCCGCAGCACCTAATCCGATAGCGATCGGCGCTCCTACGATTGTAGTTGTTATAGTGACGCTTCCAACCCCACTAATTATGGAACTTGTCGCGAAAACCGTATTCGCTCCTTCAACGATATTAGCGATTCGTTTATATTTTTTAGATATATTTACACGATTATTACGCTCAGTTTGTAGTAAAGTTTGAATCTCTACGATTCGCCCCATTCGAAATACCGAGGGGTCCACGATAACTTCCTCTACTATGGGCACACTAAGATACAACGCCATATCAACGATTTATTGGTTAGGGTTCGAGGTTATCCTTCATACTACAAATCTAGTTCGATTATTACCGCTACAACACTAACGGAATCTACGGATTTAGCTGAACTCGTTATAAAATTTATAACACTTCCAGCCATAACTTCAATTGGATTAGTAAAGATTGTGTACGCCGACCTCACGTCCTTGATTTTTGTAATACCTTCTTTTTGCGTAACTCCATTAATTACGATATCCACTTTAATACTACTTACACCATTTCTACTATTTGATTTTACGGAGGATAGAGACATACGTAAAATTCTACCCGATACTGTCATAGGATATCCGGAATGTTTATTATTCCCACTATTACCGAATTACCACTCATACGCTCCATCGCGTAGAGGTCCTCTTTCCTCAGCCCATACGGTAATAACGTCTTTTTTAGGTTTACCGAGTCTAGCTAACACAGCGATTATTCCATTTAACTCGTTAGTAATTCTATCTAATCTACGATTATTTACAGGGTGTTTACTAATAACAACGGTAGAAACACTACTATTCCCAGGTCCGTATATACTCATTTTATCTCCAGTACTATAGAAATCGGAAACTCGTGATTGTTTAATGCTCGTCCGCTATCATCTCTGATAGTAATATTTAATTCGTCGACGCAACCGCGTTCCAAGCGTTTGAATTCGGGATGAGGACACTCAATAGTAACGGTTTCCCCGAAGAAGGCATTTCCCGCCTTAGGTGCACTTGGAGGGTTTTAGTAAAGGCGAAGCTTACGGGTTTATCTCCGGTATACGAACAGGGACCGAGCCAACCTTTATGGTCGTTATACACTTTAAAGATACCGATTATGTCGCACATACCGGGATTCATAGTTATTTGTTCGCGCTTGATAGTCAGGGTCGCAAGTCCATTGGCTTTACAAATGTCGATACTAGCGAAGTCAGAAAATTCTGAGTCGATAAATGTTTGCAAGTCACTGAAACTCCATAAACCCTGGGGTAACTTTATCGCGATCACAGTACCATCCTTTATGTACCCGAACCCCTCACCGTCATTCATATATACCAACCGACCGTAAGTGTTATTGATCTGAGGCTAACGCGTAGACCCCCGCCGCGGTTATCAATATATTGTTGGAGACTTGTGGCCTCATCCCTTTGAACATCGGTGATGGTTTGAAACATAGTTATAATAAAATATGACTATTACTTTAAATAGAACTTTCGGCTATAATCCTTCGGTTACTTATAAAACCGGCGGTGTATATAAATGCCAGCTTGAGGCCGTGAAAATAACCACCCTGATGATCGCGGTCGGCCCGAACGAGGTCTTCTACACCGAGGTTACGAATATATGGCGAAAATACAGGCTACCTCCTGTCAAGACGGATACCGTGGTGAAGGCTTGGGACAACACACCGATGCAATTCTGGCAGAACCAGCCTAATTTCGCCATCTGGTGCGCCACCACAGGCTGCGGTGTGTCTTTCAATGAGCATCTTAAGGGCGAAACACAGCCACTTATGCAGTCGGTCTTCCTGTTCCACGTGTACTATACCACGCGGAGGGTCCTGTGCGACCTAAATTCCGCGCTACCACAAGACAGAGCGTATGACCCCGTCTCAAATACGTATGACCGGCGGGCGTATGAGCGGCTCTGTGCAGAGTTTAAGGTCAGCCCGATGACCGACTGGCGGCAGAAGAGCTTCCCGAACAGCAACGGGCTCGGCGATGCTTACACCAAAGGACATACCGCGTGGAAGCAGACCGATTTCAGGAACGACAGTCCGGATAAACACATTGCCACCCAGGATGCCGGAAATTGGGACCCGGCGAAAATGACATTCGGAGCAGAGGTCTCTGGCGGGCGTCACTGTGGTGTTTCATCCTGCAACTGGCTACCGCCAAAAAAGGCTCATATTGATCATATTCTGCAAGCACATTTGTGCTAGATAAGTCAAACGGGTTCACCCAGGCCGGTGTTTCCCGCCTGAATGATTCAATCCGGACCTATGTCTGGGCTCTCCTGGGAGCCCAATCACAGACGAGGTCCTGCATCGCGGGAGTTGGCACGGCATTTGACGCACAGAAGCAGTTTCTAGCGAATATTGAAGACGCCATAAACGCCCCGGTGGACATCCCGTCGGCAATCAATCGGTACCAAGACGTTCTTCAGTATGCGAAGAGTCAGGTATATTTCGTCTTCGGCCACAGCCTCTACATGGCCCCGAGTGACATGTTGCTGCGAATCGGTCATCGGGCCGGATACAACAATGAAATCGTGATAGCTAGCTCCAACATGTCCTTAGGTCACAATGACGATGTTAACGGGATGGCTGTCATACCAACAACTCACGGGAGCTTCTCCGCCGGTCCGCTTCATCAAAAGATTGCCGAGCCGGAACCAGGCCCACCGGTAGCGGTTCCCACGGGAACGACTGATGAAGAACAGCATGAAGATTAGAAAAATGCGCTCATTGTGGTTGGCGTCATCTCAGGGTTGGCAATTCTTGGCTATTGCCCTAGTAATGTACTAACCTAGGCCGCGCCAGGCTGCAACATACAGTAGCCCGCCGACGGCAACGACCAGTGCCCATATATTTTCTGAGAGCCACCCCGCCGTCTTGCTCAAGAAGGTGAGGAGCCAGGAGGCAATGCCACCGATAATGCCAGGAAGCGCTGCCGCAGCCTTTCCGGCGAGTTTTGCCAGTACCCTACCAAAATATTTCAACACCTTTTTAGCCCACTCCTTGATGCCCTCCTTAGCGGGAACCGCTGCAGCGGCCCCCGCAGCAACCCCGCCTGTAAGGGCCAGCACAAGCGTACTCACAATAAACCCGAGTGCAGTCATACTGCTTACTAGTGTGACGCCCTGCTCTCTGAACAACGTGCGAAGACGCTCGCCGAGCGTGGTGTCCTCGTGGAGGACCCGTGATATAGTTTCGCGGATCCGATTGATTTGTGTACGGAGCGCCTCCCGGTTGGCAGAGGCGGCATCCAAGCGGGCTGCTCTTTCATCCTGCAACCCCCGCAGGCGCTCAGTGATCCGCTCCCTATCTTCCGGTTCAGCCTCTTCTAGTTTTCTGTTTTCTAGCGCTATATGTTTATCGAGCTCCGTTAGTCTGGCGAGGTTGTTGGTTAGCTCGCCCCGGACCGTCTGCATGGTTTTATTAAGCCCGCGGAGTTCACGGACGGTTTAACGGCGGATCATCCATTGTGCTGAGTATGTCTTCTATCTGATTATCGGTGAACGTCGTCTCCACTGTGCGAATAGCATCAGTGGCGACTTGCGGGATCTCGTTGAGCTCAACTGTTTCTATTTTGGCTGCTGCTCCACCTAGCTCAGTGGTAGCTGCATGGAGGGCCTCTACTGCCCGGGCGGATATAATTGTTTTACCTCGCACCTAATCCGTGAATCCAAGCTCGTCTCTGATGATTTGGCCGCCACCCCGCTTCCCGACAATGGTATTTAATGAGAGTGGCTCGCCGGTGTGGGCCTTGACAATCTCGATGTTAGGGGCGGATTTCAGGTGCAATCTACCGTACCGATTCAATTCAAACTTGGAGTAGTCACGGCCAACCGACGGGACCATGCCTTTTTCTGCCAGTTCGCCGTAGTAGGTATCTACGGCGGATCCGAGCAGTTCCTGACTAAGAGGCCCGATGGCCCCCCCAGGAGTGACATTTTCGTACGCCTGCGTCCCGCCAGGCAACATACCGGTATCATAGGTGTCTTCTACATCATCTTCTACATCATCATCGTGTACGAAATCATCCATATCAATGTCTGCCATCGTATTGAAGGCTACCACATTTGGGTTCAATATAGTAATGGCTTCAACTCAATACGGACGCAAACTCAATCCATACCGCAGGCTGCGGGAGCCCCTCGGGGCAAAGGGCATAAGACAGAGCATGGTCATTACGAACAACCCCTCGACGATTGACCAGAACCAGCAGCTCTTGGTCCGCTTCCCCAACCTTGGAGCTAACGACGTGATTGTGCCAGGGACCGTTCGCCTCGCTTTCACGATCTCACTGACGTCGACAGACGTAAATCGAACCGTCGTCCAGAACCTGGGCCGCGCCATAGTCAAGAAAACGACTATCAAAATCAGTGGTAATGAGATTATGTCTATCGATGACTCCGATGTCTACTACTGTTACCAAGATCTCTGGAAGACTGCACAAGAGCGCGAAAATGCGGTCTATCAGGGCATTGACACTAGCAACAATCGGAACGTAACCAGCCTTAGAATCGATGATGGTAACAAGGATCACGTTGCCGCGCACAACGCAATTTCTGCGACATACGGTAACCGCTACCACATCCCACTCGACTTTGAGCTGCTGGAGAGCCACATGCCATTCTATCAAAGCGCACTGGCAGACCGCCTGGAATACGAACTAACGTTCAACGACTATAGCCGTGTTCTCATCGCTACAGACGTGAACTCGACGTATGCGGTGGAACACATTTCACTGGAGTACGACATGGTCACGCTGCCCGACCTCGCACGAAGGATTAGTGAGCAGTATACCGGGCGGCTTGCAATCCTTTATCATCGCAAAATAACGAAAAACAAAAACGAAACCCTGTGGAACATTAATATCAACGTCCCGGCCCGCTCGATGAAGGGAATCCTGATGCTGTTCGAGGAGGCCGGGGCTAGAGAAACCGAAAGCTTCTACAATCCCAAAATTACCACGGTCGAGGTGACAATTGAGGATGTCCCCAACCAGCTGTACAGCCAAGGCATGCGCGCCTACCAGCAGTGGGATGAAGCCAAAAAGCAGTTTGCATGCGGCTCTAAGCGCGCCCCTGAGGTTGCTGCGGTCGCCAAAGACCTACAGCTCGCGGACGTCTCTCTGGCAGAGTTCCTAACTTCGAAATACGCATTGTGGCTCGATTTGCGGACCAGCGATGATGACCAACTCCATAGCAGTGGGCGCAGAGTGGAGAATGCCAGCGAGGGTGTAACAATCCAGATAGCCAAAGAAGCAGACGCCGATGGCGCATTGAACGTGTATCTGTACATCATTACAGATGCACAGCTCAACATCGAAGATGGTCGATTCGTCAGTGCGCTCTACTGATCTGCTACCCCGCGACCCCCACTCGGCCATCATATGCGGTCAGACTGGTTGCGGTAAAACTGTATTCATACTGGACTTGCTCGAGGGCCCCTACCGCGGGATCTTTCGGCACATAGTGATCCTCTGCCCCACGTTTGCGCATAACGCAACTTACCAGAGCCGCCCTTGGATCTGGAGGGACCCCGAGGTCTACATACTAGATCCCTGTGAAAAGTTACATACCTGGCTGCGGGTCTTCTACACCATGTTCCAGGGTGAGCCCACCCTGTACGTGATTGACGACTGCTCGGCCAAGACAGCTATGACCAAAAAGAAGGACATGCTGTCAGAGCTGGCCTTCAGCGGACGGCATGCGCTGCAAAGCGTCTGGGTGTTGACCCAGAAATACAACTCAGTTCTGAAGGATCTCCGCTAGCAGACACGCTGGGCCGCGGTCTTTCACTGCAATGATCGTGACTCCTTCCAAGAGTGCCTTCGAGAGAATGACGTCATTCCCACGTATGAAGAGCGAGCCACGGTACGGCAGACGCTTGCAGGAACAAAACACAGCACGCTGCTGTTAAAGACGGACCAACCAGCTGCTTATAAAGTGCTATTCACAGCTTAGCATGTGGGAAGCAATTCTGCTGATCAACCAGATCATAATTTTCGCCACACTGGGGTGGTGCGTGTGGCAGCATGTTAGACTTAAGAGGCGAGTACGGATAGCACTCAGAAAAATGAACTGCGACGAACTTCTTGATCAGTTGATGGATGTCGCGGCCCCGATTGATGGGACGACGGAAACAGCGGTCCCGACTGCCGAGACGCCGGGAGACGAGAGCGCCCATCAAGACGACAAGCGTCAACGACTTGCAGCACTAGCAGCAGGGGGGCAGACTAAACAATATCTAGGGCGACAGCTCACAGCCGACCAGGTTGACAATATGGCAGACAATGACATCGAGAGGCTCTACGCGCGCTATGAAGCGAAGCTCGGGGCCGCGATGACAAAAACCTAAGGGGCCGCAGCCCTTCAGTTCTACGCAGCAGTAGCAAGTATGTTTCTACCCATACAACCAGAAAATCAACCGAGACTAGTTGCCGACCTCGAAGCTGATCCGTTCGTCAGCCACGCGTTAAGCACAGCCACGTGCGAGCTATACCACAGGTATGGCATGTACCTTGCACCGCTCACCGCGGCGTTAACCACTGGGAAGCATTGCCAATTTGGACACGTATGTCCGCTTACCATAGCTAACGATGTCTACACCGGAGAGAGTGACAGATCCTGTAGTTCTGACACCAGAGACGACGCCTGCGAAGCTGCAAATAGCACGACGGAAGGATCCTAAAAAAACAAGCGGCAGTACGGGCAGGGGCTGCGGCTCGGAAGGCCAAGGAAGATAACATACGTGCCAAGCTCAGAGATGCCAAAGCCACGTTGCAAACATCGAAACTCGAGAATCACAAACCCTCAGTTGCCGTCGCCCCGGTGGAACAGGGCAACGCTGGAGAACAAACGGTTGGCTCCCCACAGCATGTTTCAGCGGTGGAAACCGCGACGGAACACTGGTACCAGAATAGCGAGGTCTGGACCCCGTGGATAGTTGGCGGTCTTGCATGTGCCTTATGGGTTGTTGTGAACAGTAGGCGGGAGGCTCATAAACCAATGCCCGCCCGAGCTAACATTGTCGTTCCGACTTCGCTTGACCCATTCTATATGCAATAGTCGCACGAAGAAAAACAATGTCTACTGACGGAAAAATGTTGGCCAATGCGGCGTATCATTCGGTTGTGGTATCTGGCCTGGCTGTGGGCTATGCACGCCTGGGTAAGATGGCCTTCAAAGCAGCTACCCCCAAGCTGGACTTCAATGGTTATGACGTCGGCATGGTAGTTCTTGATGTGGGCCATGGCCACGAAAGATATGCTAATTAAACATGGGATCATACCTGCAGATATCATGAAGTAGACGTATGTATAACAACTATGGCCTCGATCGCAATGCTAGTTGGGGGCGCCCTGGTCAACGCCCTGGCCTTCAGCGGTAGCAACTACCTATTCTCGAAGCTGCGAAGCTCGGGCGTTGACGAGGAGCGCAAACGGCACGACACAGCTGTAGAACAGCTCCAGGCCGCGCAGTCAGCATGGTCCAACAAACGGGCTGAACGCCATGATTGGATTAACGAAGAACTCCGCCGTCAGGGTCATGCCGTGCAAACTTTCCGGGACGTCGACACGGCGATCCGTGAGTACGCGCAGGTATTTCCGCATGTCGCGCCGTTGGTGTCGGAACGACAGCCCCGGCTCTCAGACTTCTATACACCTAGCGATGACCAGAAAGATCGTGAGATTGTCTTAGCCGTCTTGGGGATGACCGCGACAGTCCTCGTGGCATACAAACTCGCCAAGTAATTGTCGCGCTTGAGATTTTGTTTCCTTTCTATATAGATATGGGTTTACCAGAGGAGCTGTACTTTGCAATGCTTGAGGTCGGGTACTGTGCAAAGCGACACAAACATCCTGGCCCCCTTGGTCATACTATGATAAACACGGCGCTGCGATTCCTGGAGTCGTGGCGTACCAATCACGCTGCTGTGCAGAAATTCGCTACCAGGGTCCTATCAGGCCCAACTGACCTTAGAGCTACAACGGGGTTGCTAGATCCGATGACACGCATGGCATGTTGGAGACTCATAGGATTATTAGAATACATTCGCGCGCTGGAGAGCGAAACAGCCATGTCACAAGCTTAGCTTATACCATGACCGACAGTAATCTTAGCTCGCTATACTACAGTCCCCGCGGTTACTGGAAGGGGCTGGCAGCCATAAAAAACCTCGCCGCGGCTGCTAAGGTCTCCGAAGATGTGACACGGGGTTGGCTGAAGAAGCAGGCCATCTGGCAGATATACCTCCCCGCCCCACGACACATACCGCGACCCAAGTTCGACGTAACGGTGCCAAACGACGTCCACCAGGCCGACCTCCTATTTCTGCCTCACGACAGGGCGGGTCGCAAAACGTTCAAGTACGCCCTCACCATCGTTGACGTGGCCTCTCGGTACAAAGAGGCAGAGCCCCTGGCCACGAAAGAGGCTAAGGAGGTCTCAGCCGCCCTTGAAAGGATTTACAGGCGGAGCCCCCTGAAATGGCCAAAGTTGCTTCAGGTCGATCCGGGGCGCGAGTTCATGGGTGCGGTGAACCAACTGCTGGCCAAACACGGTGTCTCTGTCAGGCGTGGCCGTGTGGATATCCATCGAGACCAAGGGATTGTGGAGCGTTTCAATCGCACCCTGGCAGAGCGGCTCTTTGGGCACCAATACGCCCAAGAGATGAGACTTCCGTCTGGAGAACGATCGGCTGAATGGGTGGCTCGGCTGCCTGCCGTGGTTGCGGCTTTGAACGGCGAAGTGACCAGATTGACCGGCAAGAAGCCTTCTAATGCCATCAAGGCCAAGAGTGTGGCGCAAAAGCCCTCATCCGTGGTCGCAGCTTCGTCGCACCGTCCCGTTGGCTCGTCGGAGCGAAAGCTCCCCTCGGGTGTTGACGTTCGCTACCTCTACCAACCCGGCGAACTGGAGGGCGGCCGTCGTCGTGCGACCTACCCTGTGTGGTCCCTCCAGGTATACCGGCTTGGTCACTCGGTTACCAAGCCTGAAGAGCCCGTGCTCTACTATCTGCTGGATGGCCCTCATCGGGGGTTTGTCCGGGAAGAGCTGCTTGTGGTGCCTCCTGATACCGTGCTGCCACCTGATGGGGTTCTTAAGCGTTGAGGACCGCGTAACCCCTTTTTCTGTTGCATTCCAGGCACGTCAGCCGGATATTGTCACGGGTATGGCCTAGGGTGTTGTCCAGCCGGTCGACACTGAACTGCTGAGTATCTATGGGTTGGTTAACCCAGAGGAGCTCGATGTTGCATGCCGCGCAGCTGTTCTGCTGGCCGTCTTTGAGTGCGAGGATGTGATCGACCTTGAGATTGAATCCCTGGAGACCTTTGGCCTGATCATGGCGCTTGTATGCCACAAGCTTCCTCTGGATGACTTTGCGGAGCTGCTGCTCAGTGAGTGGCTCTGCCACATCGGAACCCTCTTCCGGTGGGCAGACTACTCGTTCGAGCTGGTGCATGTACTCCACGCGGCTGACGGCGAGGTATGTGAGGTTCGACCATTGGAGATAGTCGTCGATAATCCAGACTTTTTGCGGATCGCGGATTGTGAGCCCCTGGCTCGAGTGGACTGTCATGGCATAGCCGAGAGCCCAGTCTTGTCCCCACGTGCCGTCCATAACTTCTTGGGCATAGTGGACAGGCACCTCAACGATGTCATTGAGGATGAGCTCTTCCTGCTCTGGCCTACCAGGCCCTGGGATGGTCACCATAATGTTTTGACTTCGGGTGTATTTTGGGCGATAGAGGAGGGGCACCGGCTCGTCAGGGAAGTGCTCCTTGTGGTAATGGAATAGCAGCTCTTGTGCGCGGTTGCGCACCTTCTGTCTCGAGGTCAAGATACGGTCGCCTGGCTTCCATACTGCAATGAATCTGTCCCATCCGAGGCAGGTGGGTAGGGCCTTTCTCATGGCCGAGCACTGCACACGATCCGGCCGGAGGCGGATCTCCCGTTTGAGGGCTTTAAGGGCCGGGTCTTTCGCTCTGTAGTCAACCTCAACCTCTTCATAGTAGTGGGCAGCATGTCGCAGCCAGTCATGTGGCATCTCGCCTGCAATTGGTGGTGGCTGACCCTGGTCACCACAGCAGATGATGTGGACCCCTCTCTGGTCTAACCAGTCTAGGAACACTTCCAGGATTGGTTTTGGGACAGTGCAAACCTCGTCCCAGATGATCACGCGGGGGATGTACTTTTGGCCCATCCTTTCTGGGGTCCAGTCAGTCTGGCCACTCCAGCGGAAGAAGCTATGGTAGGTCTGAGCCTTGACCCCTCTGGCCCGCATGTCTTTGGCCAGACGGTGGGTCGGGGTGAACACCAGGGGATCTCTTGTGCGGAACGATTCGATCGCTCGCGTGGTTTTGCCACTACCACCCCCACCATTCAGGTAGCTCAACTGGTGCCGAGTCAGTGGGTCATTGAAGCAGGGGGCCTGACTCGGTGGTAAGTCTTTTTGTTGGCCTTGGTATACCAGCCTGGGGACATGAGCATGTTCCTGAGGCATATACAGCTGATCACCCTTGTCTCTCCACTGGGCTGGTTCTACTGAGGGCAGATACTCTATTCCCAGGAGACAATTCACGCACAAGTCAATTTCACAGTTGCAGGTCCTGTGGGCAACATAGGCCTCGACATCCTTGAGCTTGTGTAGTGCCGTCTTCTGGATGTATATGCTGTCTGTGGCCACCCGGACAGCCTCCTTGGCGTCGAGCATAAGCGAGCATGCTCGCCCTCAAGTGAGCATACTGTGGCTGGCTTCCGTCATAGTACGTGAGAACATGTCCAAGGGGGAACTTTTGGGGTGCTCCGACAAGAGTGCCACTCTGGCGAGTGTCCCTCACCAGGTAGTCCAGCTCTCCCTGGTCAGTCACGAGGCGCCGCGTCAGTCGCTTGCCTTCAGCTTTGGCGCCCTGGGTGAACTTACCAATAATGCTGCATCCCTGATCACGATCCTCGGGGAGCCAGACCTCCTCCTGCTTGGTATAGGAGATGATGGCCTCCCGGACATGCAGTTGAGTCAAGAGCCCATATTCGGTGAGGTATGCGAGGATGGGTGTGGGGGCCCACCCCCTCTCCTCAAAATGCTTCCCAAACCAGGCAGGGATTACGGGATGACTGTCTTGTTTGAACACCCACTCTGTGACCTCAGCAAACCCTGCGCTGATGTCTTTGGGCAAAGGCCCATTAATAGCCATTCTCGTCATCCTGTGGGTAGGGTGGCCAAACCGCTCAAAGTATGATTTCGCTTCGCCGAGGCCTTGGAAGCTGGCAGGGTAGCAGGCCTTCATGTCGATGCTGACAACGTCTCTCGTGTCATAGTCCATGGAGTTCCAGAGGCCACCATGGCCGTGTTCTACACAGGCTTTTTGGATATCATCTGCGAAGAACGTCGGGGTGGGCTTCCAGCCGTTCCTTTCTTTGGCCACTATGCTCGCCGCATGGTTTACCCCAAAGGCCCTGTCGGCAAGAGATTCGTCACCTAGATGGGTGCAGGCCTCCTGGAGCCTTTGGTGGTCCTACTGAGTTCTGTAGGTGCGGCCATCCTGCAGGACAAACTGGTCTACACTCAGCTGCTTGTCTTGCCTGCCACCCAAGAGCCAGACTGCGATTGGCTCATCCTGGGTTGTGTGTCGGATTGCTTCCCATACATCGCCTTCATAGATGTGGACCTGCCTGGACTGTGGGAAGTGGAGGTCTTTGGGCCAGGCGTGGCCGTTGTGGCAGATGAGTTCTACCCTCCCATAACTTCTGGTACCCCGTCTCTGGTACTTGACGGCGATGTCCTTCAAGATGATTGCACGCTGGAGAATACTCTCCAGTCCGTCCACATCGTCGACCGTGGCACCAGACTCATGGACTTCGTCCTCCCACTCCCGGATTTTCTGGCCTCTGGTTGGGGTGAGACCCTGGCCCCTCAGGGCGCCCTCAAAATGCTCCACGACTCGCTGGGCCACACAGTTAAGATCGCCATCTCTTAGCGGGGCAAGGTTGGCAGGATCCGGGTTTCTGAGGGGATAGACGCCGTAGACAACCGCGGTGACGGGGTATGCATTCTGAAAGTAAGGCTTGTCGATTCCCGCGAGGGCACCCGGCTTCGTGTTCCGATCGATGGTTACAACTGCCTGACCTTTCTTCCTATCTGTCCTCACTGGGTCAACCTTGTCTTCGACCACCCAGTCACCTTCATCCCGCTCTCGCAGGTACTTGAGCTTGAGGATATGCTCACCCTCAGGGAGCTCTCGCAAGAGCTCTGCAGCTCTGACATCCGTCATAGTGGCATCCAGAGACATACGGCCCGCCCCGGCCTCTACCCTCCATGTGGAGAAGACCGCCGAGGCTCCATCAACTTGAAACTCGTCTTTAGCATCGTTCAAGATCCCTACCCACGGTTCATCAGCCGGGAATCTTACCGGGTGAGGGACCGGGATGTCCAGGTCGAAGGTATATCTCGCGGGGCGTGGGGGCTTCGGCGCTTCCGGAATGTCGAGCTGCTCGTGAAGAATTTCGGGACCTTCCATCGCGATCGCGCGGGCTAGGGGTTCTTTCGAGCCCTTGGTCAGGCCGTGTAGATGCGGCCTCCTCAAGCGTTCCGTGATCTTGCGGAGATGCGGTAGGCGCTCTCGCGGCCGCCTCGCAACCCGGGCGGCGTACTTCCCGGCCCGCAGCGCCGCATCGACTTCGGCCTTGAGCTGCCCCGCCTCACGGACATGCTTGGCCTTTTTAAGAGGGTTATATCTCCTGAGTGCGGGGAATCGCCCCGTCTTTGCCGCCCGCCGGAGACGTCTCGCGTATTCGGCGGCGCGAACTTTCGCGATCGCCTCTAAGAGGTCTCGTTTCTTGAGCCTTGATCTCCCACGAATACCCCATTCGTGAGCTTTCAATCGCAGTTCGGTAACTGTGACCATTATATGGGTATACCTTAATGTACACTATTCTCTAAATCTGAAGTAACTTTGTACGTGATAGTATATTATAACGTACAACTATGAACAGTATATTATAACGGATATTATTTCTCTAAATCTAAATTATTTTATTCGCACTTCCAAGAGTTGGACCAAGACCTTCTCAAATTTTATCCGGGCACGACGTTCGGCGTATGCCAATTTATGCTTGATACGTTCACCTCCGCAAGGTTGACATAACTTACCCTCGCTCTGGGTTCCCACCCCGCAATTCCTGCATGGCACGGGTTCGACCGGCCGTCTACGGAGCTGGGCTCGATGCTGCTTGCAATGTTCGAAGATGCAGCTCTTTCCACAAGGAATGTGGGAAGCAATCACAATCCACCGACAATTATTATGACCTTGGGGCATGATCGTTGTTATCTTCCGATATATATCCATTGAGACAAACCTTTAATTGGTAGTTTACAATGGAGAATGTTGGTCCTTTTATATGTCCGATTGATATTCGCCCTTTTTTATACCCGATTGATATTCGCTCGTCAGCGGATGGTGAGAGCTGCGTTGGCGCCCGGGGTACGACCTGAACATTAATATTATTCATCCTATATCGAACCGGCCCTCGAGAATACAGATCAACAAAATGCTTAATATTTTAATAAAATATTACTAAAAAATAAAATAATAACTTCCGATACTGAAAAAAAGATTTTAATAAAATTTTAACTTCGAAAAAAAGTTTAAAAAAGTTCAGCTTTGCTCATTAAATAACTATATATTAAAATAATAATATGTTGCCCAAAAGAATAGCAAAAGCCCACTGTTATGAAGCGAACCGCAGGGCGGGCAATTTGTTTTTGTTTTTTATTTATCCCTGCGGTCCTTGCTCGGGCATTCCGTCGGGTGTTTTCAGACACCTCTCACGGTCCCCAGTCTCAAACACTCCTCTGTCGGAATGCCACCTTACGAAACACGAAAGCCAAGGTGCGTTACAGAAGTGTCGAGAGTGCATAATTACAGACTTGATCAGAGCATGCAACCATAACAGACCTCGCGGCTATAGCCTACGGGCAATGAATTTATGTTCAGAACTAATATATAAATTTAATATAACCGTTGTGCAATACATGTGTAATACGTAGTGCGCACAGGTGTGCGATTGCGCAATACATGTTTACCAATATTACGGTTGAGCTGTACTGCCATCTCGATAACTATTTTGTTAAACGCATATGCTCTGCATATGTAAACCGTTATTGTAGATGTGTTATTATTAGATTTATATAGGAAAGTGCACGCTTGTATATTGATTAACCTGATGCGATTACTTCCGTGTTGTGTAAGTTTGCACTAGTTTATCTGCAAGTGCGGATATACGGGGTCACCCCGCTGCTCGGATAGGTGTTTTTTGGCCGTCTGAAATGGGGCTGGGAGCGTCCTCGGCCCACATTAAGAGGTCTGTTTACCCCCTGGTCTTTTTTATGTCCGATTGATGTTCACCCGTCGGCGGATCCGAGCTGATGGTGGCAGCGGCGTTGACGCCCGGGGCACGACCAAAAGGCTTAATAATCATTGAGATTCACCCCCGACAGGTAAGTGGTTTGTCATTTCTTTGTTGACACGTAATGTCTGAGAGCCCTGGGCCGGCGAGGGTTGTGGGCCGTCCCCTGGCTCATATATGGGTGTTTTTTGGCTGTCTGAAATGGGGCTGGGAGCCTCCTCGGCCCAAATTAAGAGGTCTGTTCACCCGGAACATGGAGGGAGGGCTCAACGGGGGCACGGAGGCTCCCATTTATTTTGATACTCACCCCCCCCCTGCTGCTGCATTGTATCCCGATAAATCTGGATGTTAGGCGTGCATGGCTGAAATCTATAAATAGGAAGGACTTTGATCCAGTCGCTGAAACAGTGATAAGACCATAGCAATGATTTTAGTAAATTGCAAATTATCATATTTCGGATAAACCTTTTTCGTATACACTTTGTTTATATGTAAATAGCCAGTGTCTACTAATCGAAATCATGTCGAACAAACTTCAGAAATATTTACTTTAATTTATTTCTAAATTTACAGTTGGTACTAGACAGTTTTATTGATTTACTTTCAGGTGAATATGTTTTATTCACCTCCCAAGTACGACTTTGTAGTGCGATTATGATGCCTTAATGAATACTAAAAACCTAGGGCGAAAAATGTACCCAATGTGAGATTCTAACACACAACACCAGGAACACCAGTCCGCAGCTCTACCTATCTGTTTTCTACCAAACGTTGCTACACTACAGTATCTAGGATACTGAATCATTGGTCTTGGAAAGTTATGACTACTTAAGGCATTCTTATACAATGTTCGGTGTGATGTGACTGATGTCGCCAACTGTTTGAATCCTATCTCGGTCTCTATAAAATTGATATAAAGTTGTAACTGTGGTAATTTGCGACAGCATGCAGGCTGTAAAGTCTAATATGGTACTTATTGGTGGTCATTTTATATATTTTCAGGTTTGTTCAGTGCACTTCGTTGATGGACGACCGACCAAACAAAACCCTGTTCCGATCATTAACATGGGGTATACAACAAAAGAGCCAACACCAGCTAGAAGACCCTTAGTAAGACGCAATCTTTCTTTAAAGACCCCTGCAAAGCCAGACCATAGAGTAATGTCGTTGGAAACTGCGGAAGAAATATTAACTGCAGGCAATGGAGAACATTGAAAATATGGAATGTGACCATTTTAATGATCAGTGTGAATCAGTTTGCTGCCATAGATATCCATCATTGTGTAAACATTTAACAAAAAAGGGATTAGTTGACACCAGCACTCAAACTGTGGACGTGGTTGCTTTAGACCACTCTTACTTTTACAGTAAACGAATAAGAGATGCGTCAACTCAGTGCAACACCCCAGAATTCAGTGTCAACAGTATGACAAACGACACAGAGTGTAGTTTTTACACTGGGTTCAGCTTAACTGTATTCATGACATTAATATCTACATTAACGCAGTTTGGAAAACAGCTGCCATACAAGTTAGACATCCAAAACCAAATGTTCTTGGTATTGATACGACTGAGACTAGCTCTTACATTCAGGGACATTGGGCGGCGATTTGGAATTTCTCATCAGCTTGCGAGTAACATATTCCATACATGGATCCATATTATGTCCGAAGAGCTCTCTTCATTAATTATATGGCTTCCAAGAGATACTATTAGGAGAACACTTCCTTCATCATTCAGAACTTCATATCCAAGAACTACCTGCATTATTGATTGCTCGGAATTATTCATTCAAAGGCCATTTTCACTAAAAGCTCGAGCACAAACATGGAGCACCTACAACAGTCACAACACTGCCAAATTTTTGATAGTCATTGCCCCAAATGGGTTTATTATGTACATTTCTTCTTTATATGACGGAAGGGCAAGTGACAATTTCATTACAAAGAATAGTGGTTTCTTGAACTATTTATTGCCTGGAGATGAAGTAATGGCAGACCGGGGTTTTACTGTGGCCGATGAACTTTGTGCTAGGAGTGTGAAATTGAACATTCCAGTATTTATGAAAGGAAGGAGCCAGTTGTCCGAAGAAGAAGTAATCGAATCCAGACGGATTGCTGCTGAGCGCATACATGTTGAAAGAGCAATAATGAGACTTAAATCTTTCAGGATTCTCAACACAACATTGGGCATAAAGACATTGAAAAAGGGGAATAAACAGCTGTATGTAATTGGAGCTTTATGCAACTTGAGGGACCCCTTAATCAAAGATGATAAAAAATCTGGAATAAACTATATGACAGTTGTGTGAAGTTGTGCTCAGACTGGATGGAGTATATGTACTGTAAATCTGGTATTTATATAAGTATACTGTGGGTATTGATAATTATGAATTGATATCTTATTATTAACGGACGATTAATGTCATAATGAATACATTTATATCAGTTCACATCATAAACTTTCGTTAGAATGTTATATAAAATAAATATTTAAGAGATATATTAAAATTAGCGAAACAAATATCGCACAAATAATACCAGACCTACAGTTACATCGAGTATAATATAGAGAAACACAAGATAACAAACTGTTCAAATGGATTTATTTATATGCTTAATTTACCAGTTTCACTTACATGTATCGTGCTAAAATTGTATGCCAAATAAAATATGTACAGACTAGTCTGTTACTTTTGATATTACTTGAAATTTTAAATCTGTTATTTAAATGGATGATGCCATCAACATGATGTATTACTGGATTGACAAGTTTACAAATATCAGATCTATGCTAACAGAATATAATGTTCATGTACTACAAAGCCTTTTGTAGTCTTTAGAAAGTCTCAGTCTGTCATCATGGTGCTCATCCGTAAAGCGCACAAGTAAGTGTTTGAAGTAAAACTTCCTGAGTCGTGGTAATAGACTACCGATATATTCTGAGCAAAATGGAACGTCAACAATACATTGGAATTTGGATGTCCAGACAACAAATTTACATAACCTGGCCTTTGTGCAAAACATGGTCATTTGCACTTGGCAATAATATCCATTGCCTCCCTTAGGATTTAAATATTCCTGTCCATCTTTTAAGCTAACATCATATTTTCCTGAAGAAATTAACTCCCTGAGTGGGCGCGTAGGACATTTAATTTCTATTATGGTGTTTTCATCCACGATACCATCAGGGCTGGCGGCACAATATGGCTCCTCGGGACATACGACAAGGCCCGACTTGGAAACGGGTAAACCAGACTTTTGCTCGAACCATTCCCGAGCTTTCGACTCATTGTACATGTACAAATGATACAATGCCAGGATGACTACATGTAGGTTAGCTCTGAGGTAAGCTTTCCGGCTATGATCACATTCTACGAGATCTGTCCACATTATACATGAACTGTCCACATTCTACATGAACTGTCCACATTCTACATGAACTGTCCACATTCTACGGGAACTGTCCACATTCTACATGAACTGTCCACATTCTACGGAAACTGTCCACATTCTACAGGAACTGTCCACATTCTACGGGAACTGTCCACATTCTACGGAAACTGTCCACATTCTACGGAAACTGTCCACATTCCACGGGAACTGTCCACATTCTACAGGAACTGTCCACATTCTACGGGAACTGTCCACATTCTACAGGAACTGTCCACATTCTACATGAACTGTCCACATTCTACGGAAACTGTCCACATTCTACAGGAACTGCCCACATTCTACGGGAACTGTCCACATTCTACAGGAACTGTCCACATTCTACGGGAACTGTCCACATTCTACGGGAACTGTCCACATTCTACGGAAACTGTCCACATTCTACGGGAACTGTCCACATTCCACGGGAACTGTCCACATTCTACAGGAACTGTCCACATTCTACGGGAACTGTCCACATTCTACATGAACTGTCCACATTCTACATGAACTGTACACATTCTACATGAACTGTCCACATTCTACATGAACTGTCCACATTCTATCAATTATCATTCGTCTTTCTGATTTTATAATTATTAAACAGGGCTCACACTGGTTTTTTTTTTCTTTGCGCCACCACTTTCGCCAAATGAAAAAAATTGGAGCCATTTCAGTGAAGTTGGAGCCAAAAATTTAGGCAGACTTAAAAATCAAAAAAGTTGACCCCAGCTTATTACTTGATCATGAAACGGTATTCTACATAGTAGTCAGTGTTATTTTCTTCTATAAACATTTCTCACCTGTTCTGTAACAATTTTATGCACACAGTACTTACAACACACTTATAAATTAATATAGTTTTAATATACCGACTCGTAGCCGAGTACGAATGAATGGTGCACGGTAACCTGAGTACGAATGAACGGTATACGAACAGCTATTTTGATTTTAGAAAATTGCAAATACAAGCTAATTAATCTTCAGTCAGCTCAAATGCATATTTGCATTTATTCCAAACCACAATACCGTATCTATTTATACCTCAATCGAGCTTGAGAGAAGGACATACTTTGCAATATTTTAATGTTTTTTTTACTCTGCATGAATTACGATTCGGGACGGCAGAAGTAAATTATTGGTAATGGTTAAGATTGATTACTTCCCTTGTCCGGTGAGACTTGTCATGTCACTCAGATGCGAGCCAAATAAACAGGATATACGTCAAATTACATTCTTGGAATGAAAAGAATACTAATATATCTATCATAAAATACCAATTTCATTAGCGTATATGGCCGTTTTGGACAAATTTATGATATTTGAAATTTTCACTTTCGGTTTTGAACTGTAAATATATACTGCGTAACAGCCAAATGGGCATATACGCCATATTTGGTCATATCTCCTCCCACTTATGCAAATATTTCAATCGGAAAGCCTTTGCTCTGTTCATACAAGACCCTAATACACAGGACATATTTTGGGGCCAGTTTTTTATCGGAACACCGATTGCGCAATAATGCTCAGTAAAGATGCGTGGTGGTTGCTACACACAGGTGATAACACGGTAGACTGGTTATCTATTTTATACTCCCCAGATGCGCTCGCTAACTACAAGCTTAAACCCAGTCTACCAGTTTTACCAATACACACAGAGACTGTGTCCTGGGAAAATCAACTTTATGGCATTTTCGCCATTTTTTACCCAGCGCCATTTTTTTTGCGCCATTTTCAATTTATTATCGCATTTGGCGCCATTTGCGATGGCTAGCGTGAGCCCTGCCAGGATGACTACATGTAGGTTAGCTCTGAGGTAAGCTTTCCGGCTATGATCAATGTAGTGTGGCGTCCGTGGTCGAGCGTCGGATCTGGATTCGAACGGTCCCGGGTTCGATACTCAGTCAGGCCACGTATGTAGTGTCATTGAGCAAGGCACCTCACACACATTGCTTAGTACTGGTCAATCGCTTAGGTCGGCTGAGCCTGCCCAGGAAAACATGTCTAGGTCCCCGCGAGGGGTTTGACATTAAAGGAACATACATACATAAGCATGCCCAGGAAAACATGTCTAGGTCCCCGCAAGGGGTTTGACACTAATCATTAATGGTACATACATACATGTATGGAAGGTACCATGTTCGTAGCCCAGTGTGTGACACTTTCCTGCCACAATTTTTAGGACTCAATTTAGTAACGGCATATACTAGCCCTATTCTGTCCAGATATGTATCTACACGTCGCACTGTTATGAATAACCATGCAGACACCTGTGACACAGGCTGTGTATGCAATGTTTTATACACTCAGGTTTACCTCAAATTTGTTTTGTTTTAAAGATTTAAATTATTGTAAAATACTGTCTAAAGTAGCAATTGCGGTGAAATAATACAAGTTGCTCAACAAACCTTCAGTAAATTATCCAAAAACTGCGTAAATATTTCATTTTGCCAGCAATATTGATTTTACATGGCCATGGCTCAGTTTACTTTGACCTTGATCTCCATAGTAAACATTACAACTCGTAATACTACAAAAACATTACAGTTAAGTTCTGAAATCATATTCCACATATTTTACTTACCAATTTGAATGTTGTCCATTTGAAGTCGTTTTTAATTTCTACAGTGATATCTCGTTCAGATCTTTATAAGACTTGCAGGAATTGTGCGGCTTGTTTTGCAGTGGTGTAATGGCGGATAGGTCACGTGACCAACAAAATGGCGGCCGTCTAATTAATTACAGTAGAATTGTCTATGCACTAAATACTAAAACTGTACATATTGACACTTGTAAGTTGCTTATGTACATGATTTCAGCTTTGATTGCGTAATAACGCCACTTTATATTATTATTATTATTATTATTATTGTTATTATTGTTATTTTTATTATTATTATTGTTATTATTATTATTATTATTGTTATTATTATTATTATACCAGATTTGTGTAGCACTCTTTTAGTACAGAAAGTATACGTTCAAAAGTGCTTAACATTAATTTAGCAAAGTAAGACATTTTTACAACATACATTACAATAGTCAACATTAAGGACAACAATTTGGTAGAAATAAGAAAATAATAATAATTTACATTATGTAGTGTTCAAATCTCTTCTATGCGGAGTGCCAATCACTAATGTTGTCAGAACTTGTGTCCCAATCCATTTGCTAATTATTTATTTTTAATATAATTGTTATTGTTGCATACATGCATATAGAGCAATTAAATATCAATTCAAATACCCTCAAAACCTGAGAAACAAGACACGATCTTGACATGTAACATAACAATAAATATATGCTTACGAAATCTGCAAAAACCCAATCATAGCGAAATGTAATCACTATGCAATATGCTATAATGTAATTAAATATAAAGGCGTTAATAGAAGAGCATATCAATTGAATTCTCCATCTTTTATATTGCGGTGACATGTTCGACAGCTTGTTTGTCAATTATGAATTGTATACAGAACTCGTTTAACATTATTCATGTCGATAGATACCCACTATAACACATGGTTTTCTTGGCGCATGCGCACACACAACTTAGATATTTGTATAATGTAAAATACGTATCAATATATTTGAAGCTGACATGACTTGACGTTCAAATACATTGCTTCGGTTGTGTATGTGTTTTGGTAATTGTTATCAATATTGTGTAACAACAATCGACTGGTTAAATGGAAAGAAATTGACTTGACGTTCCAATAAATTGTTTAGGTTGTGTATGTGTTTTGGGAATAGTTATCAATATTGTGTAACAACAATCGACTGATTAAACGGAAAGAAATTGACTTGACGTTCAAATAAATTGCTTCTGTTGTGTATGTGCTTTGGTAATTGTTATCAATATTGTGAAACAACAATCGACTGATTAAACGGAAAGAAATTGACTTGACGTTCAAATAAATTGCTTAGATTTATTATAGGGAATACTTACGAAGCATCAATCGACTGATTAAACGGAAAGATATTGACTTGACGCTCAAATACTTAGATTGTGTATGTGTTTTGGGAATATTTATCAATATTGTATAACAACAATCGATAATTGAGAATGAATCTTCGTAGAGTGTCCACTACCAAAATAGTAACATATTTCCGGGTACTATTACTGATCGCAGCTGCTCTCCATCGATGGAGGTCGAATAGAAGCAGACAACTGAAACAGCACGATGAACAAATCAAGGTCGCCCAGGTGAAAACCCTTCTACTAGTTAAACCAGTTGAACCCCACAAAGAAGAAATGAAACATTACGTAGACATTAATGCTAAGCGCAGAGCAGCTAATAACAATAAAACAGTTCATGCGGTCAACCCTAATGTCAGGCCGAAGCCTGATGTGAACAAAGCCAAAGACAATAGAAAAGTAGATGATCGGAGCAGAATCCAAGACAATAGGAAACCCAGTCAGTAAAGATTGCAGAAAAAGAGGAAACAACGCTTCTACGAAAGAATCTTACTGCAGCGTGGCCAACACTAGGAAATGAAGATCATATGAACAATGACTTGAATAGAAGTATATTACAAGTCGAAAATATTATTGAAATTGCCAAACAGTGTGCCAGTCTCAATAGAAACACAGTGATGCTGAGTTTTATTGACGAAGATTCTATCCCATTTGTGAAAAACTGGTTGTGTAATACATATCAGATTGTTGTGCACAAATCAGTTATCTTTTTGACAACAAGTGAACCATCAGTAAATATGTTGAAGAAATATTGGCCAAATGCAAACATTGTTGTCATGGACATCAGTGAGACAGAAAAAGGCTAGAAATCAAAACGACACTCACAGGTCGAAGAATGCGAACTATAAGCAACATCTTGCAGGAGGGAATCAACGTATTGTTGTTCGATGTACATTCAGTATGGTTCAAAAACCCAGTGACTGAAATAAACGCTGATAATAATGCATCTGATAGTAAATTTGATATTGCTGTCAATCTCGCTTCAAAATCAAACATGCATGCAAATGTTGGTTTGATTTACTTGGTAGCAACAACACCAACTCGAGCTGTTTGGAAGCGATTACTATTTATATATAGAACACTGAATCACGTGGAGAGTGCTTGGTTACCCATACCTACTAAAGATCTCACATATATGGACAAACATTACGAAACTTACCTACTTCATATGGTGGAAAGCAGGTATACATAATTACTTTTATTTGTGTTTACATTTATGTATCGTCGCTACCGGTTCCCATATGAGCGACGCCTCCTGAAGAGATTAGCCATTTTAGATATATGGAGGATAGTGCAATGATACAGACTAGACCCATTCCAGAGTCGCCTCTGGTTCTTTTACGTCCACGGTGTAAAGCACCGACAGGAGACCTCGGTTGAATGTCCCATCTGAACGACTGTTAATTTTATTAGGGTCAGGCGGGTGACCGAACCTGCGATCCCTGGATTACCAGTCCAATGTGTTAACCACTGGACTACACGTCCGTTTGTAGTTTGTTTGTTCGGGTGTGATGCCTTCGTCAGCACCAGTGTGGGCTATATCGATTCAATAAGCGACATGGCTGTGTTTCCATAACGTCCCAAGTATCACTAAATTGATATTGGTTCTTTCAGTTGGAACCCTTTGTTTTTACTAGTCATCCCATGTCAATGTTATTTGTATCAAAATCGTATTGCATATAATAAGTGATGACCATTTGTAGCATGTTCTGCAACAGACACAACGATAAAAACAAAGGCAACCAATTAAGATGACCTATCTACTATTCGTAGTATTCAGGGATAGGAACTGAACATGTTTCTCGTAAATTAGAGTTTCTTTAAACTAATCCGTTCTTCTTCTATTTTTCGTTCTCCGATTTGATATTCTATCATGTTCTTGCACTTTCTTCCAATATTCAATTAAGTTATACAAATATATTTTAGCTCGATTGGCAAACAATTTCTTTCAACTGATATTAATCACTCTCGAGACCTCATTCCTGATGGAATCCATCGCCACGAATGAGAGAAAAGAGGCAATGTGGAATTTAAATGCCTTGTCTAATGACACAATCGTAACGGCTCAAGCGGGGTTCGAACTCTGGACATTTCGCACCTGAAGCGAACGCGCATCTACTGCGCTATCAAGACTTCCACTGCTTTCAATCTGTGGAATAGCAAATTTTAATTTACTGATCAATTTCAATATTTCATTGGAAAGCACAAAATCAAAAATATTCTAAATAGCTTAATTGCGTGATATCTTCCTAATGATGTTCATAGGTATGAAAGTATCACAGCCAAAGCGCTTCCGTTGTCTTCATACACAGACGATACTTGGTACATGCTGCCGAATGAGGAGCGCGATAGGACAAACCTTGTTGTTATCAAATACAATCTCCTTCAAGGTAAGTCAGCCGATCAGCGATATAATCAACCTTGTTGGTGTGAAATACAACCTCCTTCAATGTATGTCAACCAATCAGCGATAGGATCACCTTTGTTGTTGAGAAATACAACATCCTTCAATGTATGTCAACCAATCAGCGAACGGACAAGCCTTGATGTTGTGAAATACAACCTACATCAAGGTAAGTCAACCAATCAGCGATCTGACACGCCTTGTTGTTGTGAAATACAACCTACCTCAAGATCGACGCCTGTTCTGAAGGAGACGAGAACGAGGCTAAGCAATATGGCGGACATTTTTGATTCTCGAAAATAAAAATATTAAATTTGGACTTATCTATAGTTTTATGTGGATATTTTTGAAGAAATCGTCAGATAAAGATCTGGATATTGAGTTTGTTGTGCTATAGAGTGTTATTTTGGAATTTAATTTTGTTAAAATGACAAACGAAAAGGATAAAAATTCAAACAAAGGGAACAAAGGTAACACAAAATCACCGCCAAAAAACTGTATGGATGAGACTAATCAAGTGCCGATCATACATACCTATATGGGTCCGCAACCTGGTTTCTTTCCATCATTTGGCCTACCAGGTCTACCAGGCCACACGCCGCCTCAGTTATACCGTCCAGGATTTCCCAATTTCCCCAGTGTTACGAGTTACCCCACCCATACACAGGGCCAGGATCAGAACAATATGTTTGACCTATTCAACGAGATGAACTCAAGATTAAAAACAATTGAACTAAATGTGGCAAAATAGGACCTATGGAACAAGCTTTGACCTACCTCAAGAACCAGATGTATACAATCCAAGATACAAATTCAACCTTGTCCAAAAAGGTAACCGAAATTGAGAGATCGTGCCAATTTAATAGTGAGGTGTTTGACCAAATTATCCGCTCACGTGAACAAACTGACACTGATATAAACAATTTAAAACAACACAATTCCATAATTGAATCACAATTTCAAACAATGTTGGCCAAAAATGCAGAACTCGATACACGCTGTGTAGACTTACAATGTAAATACATGTAAAATGACCTAATTATTTTCGGCGTGAATGAGGCCCGTCCTACGGATGAAAATGGTGCTAGCAAGAAGGAAGATGTTGAATTAACCCTCAGAGAAAGTTTGACCTCAAACCTGCTAGACAACACAGCAATATGTAACGCCACACCTGTGTCAGATAAAAACTTGAACTTTCAAAGCGTGTATCGTGTCGGTAACCCTGTGAGAGCCAGGGAAACCGGACGACCAATACCAATAATTGCGAGATTCCAAAATAAGAGTGACAGAAATATAGTTCGTCAAGCAGGTATCGCTCTGAAATATCTCAAAAAAGGCATAAAAATACACGAACATGTTCCACGCGAGGTAGAGGAACGACGCAAGAAATTGTATCCAATAGTACGTCATCTCTCTGACCATGGGGAGAAAGTGTCTTTAGTGAGGGATATACTATTCATTAACAATAAGTTATATAATATTAATAGCGGTAAATACACTGATAAAAGTGACCGCACAAGCCATGTCCGCACCCTCAACGCCCCAGCGTATCCTGGTGGAAGGTTTGAGACTCGAGGAGAAAACCGTCGCGCGCAGAACGGTCCATACCTCGGCAGTCATACTTACCAAGCCCGGCGTGTCCAAAATTTCAGTGGCAGAACTTTAACTTTTGAAACCCCCAACCGGTTTGATCTACTTGGAAAGGATGCGATGGAGGTAGATAGAACGTCAACGGAACGCAAGTAGCGGTCTCCACTTGATGCTGATTATAATTTGAAGCGACCTTCTACAGACTGTAATCGTGAAAGTGTGCAATGGGTTGAAAATGATGGTAACTCTGCAATCCCTGATAATGCTACAAATGACTGTTGGGCTGGATCCCAGCCAGTTCTCATAGCTGACCGTAATGCTCCCAGTGACCCCCCAGGGGAACCTAATTGTCTGACCAATGCAGATTACACTAATACCCAACCATGAACAGTGGCTGTGTACCGATAGAACTGTTAATGGTGTTTATTCACCTGTGACTTTACCGCCGTACTATACGAGTAACGGTGTGTTGTTGAATGATCAATTTCACTTTTACATTCCATGCAATTATTGGTCATTGATCTCACATGTTACGTATTTTTTGTGCAATTATGTTTATAGATACACGCCAGCGTATCTTTATAACTGCTATTATAATGACTATAATATTATATCTCATCTGAATAGAGAATTATTTCAGTGTGCGTTATTTGCTCAATATATAACATTATACAATGCTTTTATGAATAAGGGATTACCTGTGTACGATAATAGATTTGTGTACTCTGTGAATTATTACAATGATATGGAGAGTTATGATCGTAGTATATTGTATCCAAATTGTTGTATACTGTATCCAACTTATTATCACGTCAGAAATTGTACTGAAGAAAATTCGAACATTAGTTTACCAAATAAGGGAGATAACACGAGTAGAGTAAATTCTAATTCAGAACCAGAGTTATGGTGTAATGAAAATTTCACAGAGCCGGGAGTTTTTAATATGCTTTCATTGAATGTGTGTGGATTAAAATCGAAACTGGGTTGTCCTGAATTTACAAATTTTTTAATGCAATATTGTATAATAGGTTTACAAGTTTACAAGAAATTAAATGTGATGATTTAGATTATGCTGAATTACCCGGTTATGATATTTTTATGAGTAATAGAAAAGCTATAAATAAGCGCCGCAAATCTGGCGGACTTGCTTTCACAATTAGAGAAACAGATAGCAAACTAGTTATATGGTTCACTATTTCAAAAATACTTTGTAAAACCGAAACAGATGTAATATGTGGTGTGGTTTATATACCACCTGAATACTCAGACTATGCTGCTGAGGTCGGACCCTTTCTTAGAATTACAAAATGATGTTAACAAGTTTTTGGATAAATACAATACAATTTATTTATTTGGAGATTATAATAGTAGAACTAACTCTCTAGATGTTTATATTACACGTGATACTGAATTTTTTGAAAGCCAAAATTTGGATGAACTTTGTACTGAATATAATATTGAAATGATCAAGTTTGATGCGGCTCCTAATGTTGATAGGAAACGTGTAAATGGTGACAAAACTGCAAATAACTATGGAAATCAGTTTCTTGATTTTTTAAAACTAAATTATCTATTCATTTTAAACGGTAGAACAAACATGGATGTCCCAGGCAAAACAACGTGTAAAGGAACAAGTACTGTTGACTACTTTGTCTGCAACTCTAATCTTTTTAAACATGTTATAGATCTACAAGTATTAGACATTTGCCCCCTATTGTCAGATGTCCATAATCCAGTGGAACTAAGCTTAAACTTTAAGTTATGTAAAATTAGTAATAATGAACACAATAGAGAACATGTTGTAAAACTACGGGATAGAACTAAATCAGATGATTTTATAACGAAACTTGATATGGCTAAAATACAAAGTATACAAGACGCTATTGAAGATGTTACAGCTGAACGTAATTTTAGCCAGCAAAATGTTGACGATATAGTTAAGGATATATCCTCCTTATTTTTAAAGACATCTAGTGAAACGTTTGGTTATACAAGTGTTAAAAATAATCATACCAACAATACTATTAATACATATTCTTGGTTTGGACCAAGGTGTAATAAAGCAAGAAAGAATTTTCACACGGCAAAATATCTTTATAAACTAAGAAAAACTAACGAAACAAAAGAAAATCTAAAAAGAAATGCAAAAATTTATAAAAGTACATTAAAGCAATTTTACAATAAACATAAAAGATCAAATATAAAGAAATTGCGTGAAGTAAAAACTACAGATCCTAGAAAATATTGGAAAATTTTAAATAAAAAATTAAATAAGAAAAGCGAGGCGGACCTAACCGATCTCTATAATTTTTTTAAAATGTAAATTTTGTAAATGACGATAACACTAATGATAATGGTGGAATGGAAAATAACCTAGCAAATGGAAATAACGAGGAGGTAAATGTACCTATAACAGAAAATGAAATAGAATTCGCAATTAAAAACCTGAAAAATGACAAAGCTAGTGGCTATGATAAAATAGTAAATGAACAAATAAAAGCATCGTTTTCTTTAATGACAATAATTTATGTTAAACTTTTTAATCTCATTTATGACACTGGTATTATTCCAGAACTATGGACCATTGGTATTATTAATCCCATATATAAAAATAAAGGTGATATAACAAAACCCGAAAACTACCGACCAATAACCTTGTTAAGCTGTCTAGGAAAAGTTTTTACCTGTATCTTAAATAAAAGAATAACAGACTATGTTGAAAGAAATAATATACTTAATAATACACAAGCAGGATTCAGAAAAGGATTCTCAACAACAGACCATGTATTCGTTTTACAGCACATTATCCAATATCTCAATAAGAACAGAAACAAGTTGTTTTGCTCCTTTATTGATTTAAAACAAGCATTTGACACTGTGTGGAGAAATGGTTTATGGAAAAAGTTAGTAAGCACAAATATAAATATAAATAAATATGGAAAATGTCTCCAGGTTATTAAAGATATGTATAGTAATATAAAGTCATGAATCAAAGTAAATTCAAATTTTTCTAACTTTTTCCCGTGTAACATTGGCGTACGTCAAAGCGAAAACTTATCTCCTTTGATGTTTTCATTATTTCTGAATGACTTGAAAGCTTTCTTTCAACATAATAGAAATGTACAAGGAATAATAATGAAAAATGAAAGAAATACAAACGAACTTTTCAGTTTTTTAAAAATATTTATTCTGCTTTATGCGGATGATACAGTTATTATTGCTGAATCAGCAAACGATCTACAGGAAGCATTAAATACATAAAAACAGTACTGTGAAAACTGGAAACTCAAAGTTAATACTTCCAAAACAAAAATAGTAGTATTTTCCAAAGGAAGACAGCCTGTCTATAATTTCACATTTAAAAATGAACCCATAGAGGCAGTAAACGAGGCAGTACAAATATCTTGGTATATATTTTAATAAAAGTGGATCCTTTTTAAACGGAAAAAAACATATAGCAAATCAAGCTACCAGACCAATGAATAGTCTTATCAAAAATGCAAATCGCCTTAACCTTCCAATAGATTTACAAATTGAGTTATTTAATAAAACAATTAAGCCAATTTTACTATACGGAGCAGAAATATGGGGATTTGGAAATTTAAATATATTAGAACGAGTACAATTAAAATTCTTAAAACATATACTTAAGTTAAAAAGATCAACCCCTAACTATTTTGTCTATGGAGAAACTGGATATATGCCCTTGTCACTCGATATTGAAGCAAGAGTTATAGCATTCTGGTCGAAACTATGTACAAATGATGGAATAGTCCACAAATTATCTACACTTGTTTATAAACAAACACTACTTTCCACAATTGGACTAGATGATGACACATTTAAAAAAAAACCATGGATGTACAATGTTAAAACTATTCTGATAAAATGTGGCCTTGTAAATGTGTGGTTTGACAATATACAAACAAATTTTAATTGGCTTAAACTGGCTGTGAAACAAATATTAAAAGATCTATTTCTTAATGAATGGTATTCTAAGATTGATAACTCGAGTAATAGTATGTTTTACAGAGTTTGTAAAAAGGCATTCGGTATCGAACCCTACTTAGCGGAGTTAGGAAATCAACTTTTGTACTATTTTATAAAATTTAGAACTAGAAATCATCGACTACCAATAGAAACTGGAAATTGGCTAATAACGCCTATAAATCAAAGATTTTGTAACATTTGTCAGGATAAAATTGGCGACGAATTCCATTATTTATTTGAATGTCCGCAATTTAACGACGAAAGGAACAGATTTTTTAAGCCTATATATTACCGTAGACCAAACATGTTTAAACTGGAAAATCTAATGTGTACTAAATATAAGCCAGAATTCATTAAATTATGTAAGTTCGTAAAATGTATTATCCAAAAGGTTAGAATGTAGCGTTCTCCTTTGCTAAGACTGTTAATTTTTATTCAATTGTTTTCGGATATATTTTGATAAAATGTATATTTCTCAGTATGTCTAAATGTATTGTAGCCTCGTTTGTATGTTATGTCAATTGTGAAAACCTCATATTTGCATGTTTATACATGTATAGAGTGAAATAAAAGAGATGTTCTGTTCTGTTCTGTTCAGGTAAAAGTCAAACAATGAGCATAGTTTGTGTAGGAAGTACATTCCTGACCATAACAGTTACACAAAAGTAGCACAAAAAGTATTGATCTAAATATAATTGGTCATTAATAATTCAAACATCAACAGGCTACCATGATGTGTTTCAGTGACGTTTGTCCGTCCATCCATATATATCATTGATACATTATCCATGAATATGTTATTGCGTGTGTTGGTGTGTTGTGTGGCTCAAACTGTTGTATGGAGTTATGTTGATTGTTTTAAGTGATTATTTAAGTAAATTTATATCTTCTAGGGTTAAAAACATAAACAATATTAGGAACAATCAACGTATAATTTTCATAAACATTGTAATCACTATCAGCTTTAGACCCAATTTGGTATCATTTTGTAAACTATATCTATTTTAACCCAGCAGTCACCATCGTACCATCTCACATACTTCCCTGTCCGAGGATCGAACCCGGGTCGCATTGGTGAGAAGCATTAATCGGACAGCCAATCGTCTAAGACGTGCATACAACTGCACCAGAGTGCGCCATCGATAGGATATGTTTTATAATTGTCCCCGGGTAGTGTACCCTAGACACCCAAGCACAAACGTGCTTTTCGGTGCTCAGTGTATTAATCGGGCCTACAGATTCAAAATAGCTAGCTACGTTCCTTGTTACTTACGCTACATATTATGGCACAACAATAACGCATTGTGTTAAACAACCCATTCGTCAAAAGGTGTCCATCTTTTAGCATATCCACCTGATATTCCTACCCACAATTAATCAAACTTTGAAAGCCACATGTGGACGGTTTCATTTATTGATATTAAAAGTACGAACCACAAATAAATTAGTTTATAATCAATATTCATTTCTTTGAATAAACACAGTTAAGCATAAATACTATGTACATACATTATATTTGGCTGTCCGATTAGCGCAGTGGTTATCGCGCTCGCTTCTCGCCAATGCAACATATGGGTTCGATCCTCGGACCGGGAAGAATGTGAGATGGTACGGTGGTCGCCATATCGGACAGGTGGGGACTCCGGTTTCCTCCCACACGAATGACCACATATACGCTTTCATCCAAGCCAACGAGAGTGATTAATATAAGTTGTAAAAACTTGCTTCGCAATCGTTGTAAAATAACTAAAGTGTAAACGTTATGTACATACATGTAGGATTGAGGAGAAAGCAACCTGCCTGCTTGTGTGGTTTCCTACGAATCATTTACAGAACATAGGCAACACAATTACTATCAAATACATGTATTTTAAATTAGTAAATTATAAATAGTTTTGGAATGTGAGAAAAAGATATTAATTTAGAAATATATATTAAGATACAACCACAATTGGCTATGGGAATATTGGAATGGAAAACAATTGGATGAGAGGGAATCAGATTTAAGATGCCACCGACTTGTGCATGTACGGAAACTGAGCAGGCGTTTCAAATGGCGAGTGTTTGATGTGGTGCTATGCAAACCGTGTTGTGTCTTTGATGTACTTGTGAGCATGTGTAGTTGTTCAGAGCTGAGTCACACAGAACTTGTCTCAGATAATGGCTGTATGAAGAACCCGTTCTTCTGCTGCATATGCATAAGTTGTGAATTTTATAATTTCATACGGGATTTATTATTGACGCTATGGAGCATTTTCATCTATGGAGCATGTGTCATTCAACTTCAATAATTTAGGATTGCCATTTCTTGATTTCACGATTTCAACTTCAATAATTTATGATTGCCATTTCTTGATTTCACGATTTCAATTTCAATAATTTATAATTGCCATCTCTTGATTTCAGTGAAGTTAAGAATAAACTTTATTATTTATTTTATGGTTTCTAGGAAATTTTAAAACAGCTTATAATTTATGTTAATAATCACTCTCGTTGGGGTGGATAATAGCGTCTAATTATGCGATCGTTCGTGAAGTAGAAATCGTGTAATCCTAAATTCGTGAAGTTGAAACCATAAATGTGAGTGATAGAACGGTGCCAGAGTGAATGTCCCAATCCGTGTTTCGTAAGCTTGTATATATCCACCTCAATAAATTGGATAAAGTAACAAATAGCGACGTCTATGTATAGGTTAGATCACGAATTGGCCCCGTCGTCATAACGAAATATACACCGAGCGAAGCGAAGCGAGGTTTATATTTCGTTAAGACGGGCCAATGAGTTGACAGAAGAAGAAGAATAATGCTTTAATAACTTAAACTGTACGGTTTTTCGTTATATACAAACATACAATGTTACATTCAATAGGCCAGTTCGGAAACATGATTTATCTTTCTTTGTTAGTCCGCTAGAGTAGCCTCCCAGTACGACCTTGACCTCTATTTTACTTCCGGTGTGCAAATTATTCATGCAGAAAACAAAACAGTAACGTAAAATGGCTTCACTCGTACGAAATATCGAGGAAATCAACGTAGAAAGGTCTAGAGTGATTGATTTGCGGCAATATTTGCGTAAGCATGGATTACCAGTGTCTGGGTCAAAAAGCGAATTGAAAGAAAGAGTGAAAGGTGCGTTAGAACTACACGTTAGTCCATTGTGTGAAATGAAATTGCAGGACGCTAATTTCAGTGAGAAAAGATTTGAAGAACTGCATGTTACCCCTCTTGGGGAAGATCTTCCCGATGTAAAAACATTGAAAACTGGTTGGAATCGGGACCCTAAAGTGCTACCACCCTTTACAGAATCGGACTTGTACAATTACCTTGTGCTAAATGACACCCGGACATTTGACAATATGCCTATTAATGCAAGAAAACAATTAAAGGCAAAGGTGTTTTATACAGACCGTCATTTACATTCAGTGGAATGTCATGAAATTAACAAAACTATTTCACATTGTTATGTAAGGGCAAAATGTATTCGGTCGGTCCCAGGAATGTCGACAAAGGAGAACATATTTGAATATAGTGTTTGGTTGTGCTTATCAAAAGTCAGCGGTCGGGTACATGGTGCTGGGTGCGAATGTCATGCTGGGTAAGTGAATAAAGTTATATTTATATCTCCTTATCATTTCACCTAGCAGTCAAACATAACAGAATTTATCTTCCAAGCATTTATGCCAGGAAATCAACCATAATAAACAACCCCAAATACAGTGAAATACTGGTCCAGTGATCGCATAAATTTGTACACATTGTATATATGTACAGTTCTTATATGTGCCATTATCAATCAGGGTTCATTCCTAGGTCAGATTATTTGGGAGAAGTAAGAATGTGCGCGATCATATCTTTAAATGGTGTTGCATGTATTCAATAAATTTCAACGAAATATGATTAAAATCCATAGCATAGCCATTAAATACAACATTTGAATAGAAGAAGTGCTTTATTTATAATAGGCCATTGTATGTTACTTTACAATTTTATTTAATTAAATAGGGAGATGTGGGGCCCCCAGATGGCAAAATCAGGGTCCCTAGATCGACCAATACCACATACATTGGCAATGTAGTAGCCAAGCCAATATTCATACTAAAAGACTAGAATCTCATGTAGTGACTGACTAATAAGTTTATTTAAAGTCATCAACGGCTCACCGCATAAATGCATTTGGGCGACTTGAGTTTTCTAAGTGCACTAAGAAGATTAAGAGCAAGTGGACTGTCTTAATATGCATCTGTACTAAGATCCCCCGAGTATATAGCCGGTAATTACAGATATACTTGGGAAATCTCATGTAGTGCCTGTAAAAGGCAGTAATGTATATTATGGAGATGGGTTTGATGTGTACATATAGTGTAATTAACCAGTCGCTTGCCTGTAATACGATAATATTTCATGATCTACTCACAAGTAGCTTGTTCTTATGCAGGAATTATCTACTGCAGCATAACATCGTATTTTAACTTTGTTCAAACAAACACCATATTATAGTCATGCATTGTTTAAATTTCATATCTAAATTTATGTTTATTTACTTGTAAGTCGAGGGAAATAGTGTATATAATTATATATACAACAGGAAATTAATAGATGCATTGATGTTTTATATGAATAAATGGGCCTTACATGCCACTAACCTCGCGTTGCTGGGTCACATGATCATAGGGGTGGAGCGATAGGGCATTTCGCGACTGGTTAATCACATGTACATGGTATGGTAACATGAAGCTCACATAATTATAATTTTCCATAGAATTATGATGTTAACATTATGTTTTTCTGACGTTTCAGTGAAGGAGAATCCTGCAATCATGTCTCTGCTTTAATGTACGCCTTGATCGACATAACAATCAAGAAGAAAGAAGGACTGGATTCATGCACATCGAACGACTGCCTCTGGAACCAGCCTGCACGTTCAAGGAAACTGAGCCCAAAGAAGGTTTCTGACCTCACTTTCAAGAAACAAAAACTTTCGCACTCGCCACCAAGAAATCCAACATTTTATATAAAACCATCATCATCAACTAAACCACAACCAACACCTATAAACATAGAACGATTTGGTATGAAACTACAAAGCGCAAGTCCACATGCGGCGTTTCTGTTATCGAACAATTTGACTGTGCACATGTTCCAGCGACCACCAACACCAGCTAAATGTGACCTGGGCTTACCGACACCCCCTTTCATGTACAGGGACTCAGTGAATTTGCAGGATGCCGAACCGCTAGTAGCATTTCAGAAATATTTGACTAAACTATGTGTTACGGCTGAACAGTGTGTAGTGATTGAGTTCAAAACGAGGAAACAGTCAAAAAATAGAAACTGGGAGGAAGCGCGGTCTGATAGAGTAACATCCTCAACATTTGGCCTGATATTCAAACGAAAAAAACTAACTCGACCGGATTCAATCTTAAAATCTGTGCTCGGATATTCGAAGTTTGATTGTGAAAGCTTGAGATGGGGGAGATCTCATGAGCCTGCTGCAAGGAGAATGTATGTGAAGCAGACTAAACGTGAACATCCAGGTTTAACTGTGACAGAATGTGGGGTTTGGACTGTGCCAGAATACCCATATTTAGGTAGCAGCCCGGATGGACTTGTACACTGTCCACATTGCGATTCACTTGGAGTACTGGAAATAAAGTGCCCATATAAGTACAGGATGGTGTCGCCCCTTGAAGCTGCATCAAACAAAGACTTCTGTTGTGAGGTAATCAATGGTTTAGTTAAACTGAAAAGACATCACACATATTATTACCAAGTTCAAGGACAAATGGGAATCACTGGTAGAAAGTGGTGCCATTTCGTTATATGGACATTAGGAGGATGCACTGTGGAAAAAATAGAATTTGATGCCAGCATATGGAAAATAATGTTAGTGAAGCTGACTTCCTTCTTCAGCGAATGCGTTGTGCCTGAAATCTTCACCCGACGCGTTAAGCGTGGAATTAAGCTGTGACTCATTCGTGACATTTATTATACTTTTCATGAAAACATTTACTAGCAGGAAGCGTTAATAAATAAGTTATATAATTTATATTTTTATTCATTTCACCTGTGAAAAGATAAAACTGTGAAACTTCTTAATATTTTTAATATTATATTCTCCAGGGTTCCCGCTATCGGTCGCCAATGGCGCCAACAAACAAATACTGGCACTAAATTTTGTGAATTGGTATCATTGAACATCACTTTTGTGGCTTTCATTAATTTGCGCTAGCTACATGTACCATAGATTCCAATATGTTTTAGTCATTTTTATTACCATCACAATCCAGAGGAAAAATAATTTCCAGAAATATGTCCCATGGTCATATTAGTATTTTAACTAAATCAACATGTACAATCGATACAATGTTCATACAGTTTACCTGTAATTAATTTTGTTTAATATATTGTAGTTTTTGTGTTGTAACTTTCGCACTTGCAATAATATAGCGAAACATGATTAATATGAAACTATACGTATTTCGTTATCATGCTTACAAATGATCTTCGTTTACCTGTATAAAAAATTGTATTAATAAATTTCAAAATAATAAATTATTTTATTGTGAAGTAATTCCTCACCTCAAATACATACATACTATAATTGTTATGTAAGTATGTTTTATGAAATACGCTGTTAATAAAATGCCAGATGTACTGTATGGAATTTTTCAGTTGTTGCTGCCTATATATTACCATAAGAAGGGTTAAAGTTAGAGATATGTGAACAGCTATGGAAGTCGTGATAGTGCAGTTATAGCGTATACGCTTCAGATGCAAAAGGCCCGGAGTTAACGCCCAGCTGTAGCCATTAGCCAAGACACTAAAAGTCCACATTGCCTCTTCTCTTTCTCCCGTGTGGTATTGGATTCCATCAGGACAGGGTTGGGTTTTTTACCGTAAAAAAACCTATTTTTTTTACGTAACATTGTAAAAAACTGTAAATAACGTAAATATGAATCAGACTGGGAGGAGTTTGTGTGTAAAATCTTGTCATGCACTCGCCTCATTCAAACATTATGCACTATCATACAGCCAATCACACATACATGTACATCACACATTGTTTGTAATGAAAAACTACTGATTGATTGTTTATTTACATAAATATAATATGATGAAATCTAGAATATGAATCTGTTCTACTGCCCACATACTTATATAGCCGGCTAAATGAAGTTACATTTTAATTACATCCCAAATGCAGCAGGGCCTTGTCACACCCTTGTGACTTCACTGGGTATCATGGTTATAGAGCTGTCTGCTGGTAGTTGTAATTGTGTATTTCACTTCACTTGACATTTAGTTACTACATAAACACGTCACATGAAGGTGGGGATCAGCTTAATGAGACTTTACTTTGTGGATTCACCTAATACAATGACTGAAAGTTTGAATATATCAAATATATAAATAATGTGATGGTATCTTGAGTATTTTTTGAAGTAATATCATATTTATTTCTAAACTTTAGTTTTTTACGAGACCGTCCGTAAAAAATCTGTGTAAATAACGTCTGTGTAAAAAAACTTGCCAACCGAATGAGGTCTCGAGAGTGATTAATATAAGTTGTAAAAACTTGTTTCGCAATCAAGCTAAAATAAAGTTGTATAAACTACATGTAACAGCTATGGATCAACTTGCAATGTATGTCTTCAAATAATCTATTCAATTTTTATGACTGGCGATGATAAGTTCACCTTCATGTGGAATTAAAATCAGTCTGTTTATCAGCTGTATCTATTGTTTTAGCCTGAATTTCATGCAACATTTCTTGATCGTGATTTTGTCTATAAAACAATCAATTTAGATTCATAGAAATGTGCACATGGAATTACGGTGAGAGGACAGACAGAACACATTTGCATCAGGGATCACCAATAACTTCCTGTATTCAAAAGTTAACACCAAGATCAATTTGCATCTGCAATATCGTTTTATTTTCCCATTTAAAAAAGAAATAGCATAGCAAAAGGTAACTACCTACAGTAGGGAATGTGATTGATTGCTACATTACATCACCATGTATACATGAAACGATTCATTCCCAGGTAATATTCAATACCAACAACAATGGAAACAAGTCATTTTACTCATTTAGACTAGCAACAACAGCATGTCAGAAAATTTAAACATGGTATCATTACCTTATGCTGATTATCCATGTGCGAATATGTACATGCAACAAATTACACATCATAATGGTAGGAAGCTAATTCAGAGAATTAATATCCCCAGTTGAAGATGTCAACTATTACATATATCTGCATTCAGCAGGGGAATTAGCAATACTCACAATGTGTCTATTATATACAATGTATAGAGCTGCAATAAAATGCTTAGTCATGGTCCAGAACTAGTGGTGGCTGCAAGTTAGATAAGCCAGCACAGATTTGTAGTGTCTTGGTAAGATTACCGGTTAGAGTTATTGGAATAACACCCTGTAAAATTCTAAAATTCTTAACACGCGCCATTGCCATTTCGACATAAATCCGTAAATTTGCAATGCGTCGTGTTTCTTCTACTTGTCTTCTTGTAAAACGCTGGGTTTTGAATGGTGGAATGATGAGTTGTATTCCTCTTGGTGTTGCTAAATCTGCAATCAAGAATCCCTTGTCGGCCATAATGGCATCACCTCTCTCGCACAGGTCTAAAATTCCACTCGAGCGTGTAATCTGTTTGTCGCTAATCGCTCCATTCCAAAGATCTGAAACAAATGTTATCAGCCCAGAAGGGCTTATTCCCAGTAAAGCTTTGTAAGTCATATGCGACTTATAATGAGAATATAAGTGTGATTTGTTTATTAATGACTGTGGTGTTTCAGTGAAAAATTCAGTGCAATCTAAAATGACGCGTGTCTTTGGATATTTTTCCTTGAATTTTCGAGGCATAGTTGCATCTATTATTGCTCTTGTTGGCCATGTAGAGAGTATCGATAGTTTTACGTGAAGGTATCCAATCCATATATTCACAATGGTAGAACAGGTAGTTTTCGATACACGGAAACGCTGTGCTAAATCTTCCATCAGTAAACCTAGACGTAAACGCATAAGGACCAAGAAAAACTCATCAAACACGCTCAGTTTCCTTGGTCTTCCCTTTTTGTTGCCAAATCCAGATCTTGATGTGTGTGCGTCTGCGTCGTCCATTTCATCAAACAGAGAATAAAATGTAGCAGAATTTGGGAGTCCAGTATATAACATTACTTTTGAATCATCATCTGCAATATCAAAAAATGTCAAATCTGGCATACAACACTGAATCCCTACTTCTGTAGTTTTTACTGTGGGAGATTCTGTCCCACTCATTGTTGATGTTGTGCGTTTCAATGAAGTTTGTGTAGAACTATCTGTCATTGATTTTGTTAGCAATTCAGTGCATAGTTCAGTTTGTTGCATTTTGCTGCACTCAGACAGATTATAGTCATTAATTGTTCCAGGGTCGACATACCCACAATAGTCGTTCATAATAACAGAAACGTTTTCTTCGGCAGTATTTGCAGGAACTGTCATGAATTGAATTGGTTCATCCTCCAACTTTGTAGCAATAAAACTCATTCTGTCCTCGAAAACCAAATCTTCAGAATCATGAATTCCTTCTGGGGTCATTGGTGGTATTGCCGGTATTACTGCCTGGAATAAATGAAGTACATGTATGTAGTGTTTATCATTTATTATATATATTGTTTAATAACTAATTATAATATCAGAATTGGTGGTCACGGGTTCGAACAGTTACTACATGTATGTACATTACACATTCAATTTAAGAAACAGTACTTCTTTGTGCTTTACATTGGACATGATTATGTTATAATTTATTCATGCATTACATAAAGAGGATTAAGTGAACAATTCTTAGTTCCTAGTGACATCACTTCACCAGAAACCGATAAAATAGCATTGAATAAAACATATTCTTGTAAATCTTGTTCGGTTGATAGTATACACAAGTGTCATTGTTAAAATAAAAGCTACAAATCGCCTGAATGGCAGTTTAAAAATATCTGTGCACAATAATGTCATTATTATTCATTTTCTTTCATTCATTAAAATAGTGTTGTCCAGTGGTAGAGCGTTGGATTTGGAATCAAACGGTACCCCTTTCGTTGCTCGGTTTGGCCACATATGTAATGTCATTGAGCATGGCACTGCAAACACATTGCTTAGTACTGGTCATGAATACAATTTTCCCTACCCATGCCAAACTGCATTTCTTGTAAAGAATATAGGGACTCTCACTATAGTGCTAGCCATATAGCAATGCAATAGTGTACGCCTCCAGGTAATGTAGTCTCAAATTGTCATGTGTTCAAACTCTGACTTGGGTGTCAGTTCTAAGTGTTATGTCTTATGAGTAAACAATACCCCACCCACTTTTCACCAATTCGAAAATCCGCTTAATTTAAAAAACAAATGTAGTTCAATATAAAATAACTTACAGATCGTGTAGCAAACGATTTTGTCCTCGCATTGATCTTGAAGATAGACGGTATATCGTTCCCATGGCACATTCTACCATTTTCAAAGTGAGCCGAACACACTCGTGAATGTGAATCATTCATTGTAAAGTTTTTCATAACAGTTTTCACTCGCTTCACCCATAATTTCCGCAAGGATTCCTTTACAGGGAATCTATGCAGTATAATTGATTGTCCATCAACCAGCTTTCCTCGAAAATTCGAACACACTGAGCAGTAATGTCTCTTTTTCTTAGTAGATTTGGGAATGGTAGCCATTTTGCATAGACGCTTAATAATAATTTGCACACCGGAAGTAAACTTATTTGAAGAGTAGATAAGAACGGTAATCATGTATTGACTATCGATAGACTTTCCGAATTGGACTATAACAATGACAATGATGCTATGGTGAGATGAGGATGAACTTATGGATTTATACATACACATTTAACATGGAACAAAGATGAGCGTAATGCTTTCAAAAACAAAACGTGAACGTCCCACTCCGTGTTTTGTAAGCTTGTATATATCTACTACAATAAATTGGATACAATAACAAATAACGACGTCTATGTATAGGATAGATCACGAATTATCCCCGTCGTCTTAACGAAATATAGCGAAGCGAGGTGTATATTTCGTTAAGACAGGCCAATGAGTTGATCTATCTGACTTATTAAGTAGGTGGCGTCTATATGATTTAGAAGCGAGAAATGTGGCTTTTTCATTCGACCATGTGACTTAGTCGTTGTCTAAGTTCAAGTATTACTCATTTTCTATTATCTGGTTCCAGGCATTGATGAAACAATAGCAAGAGCCAAACAATGGAAGCACTGGTTCCTAAATAGTGACGATCAATGTGACGTTGACCTTATCCGGAAAACCATCTACACATCGAGAAACTTATAATATCGTGTCGTACATCATAGGCATGATGTAACCAGGCAGGTCACCTAGAAATCAACGATGCCGGTGAAACCATGGCAACTCAAATATGGATCCAAGTTTCGCTAAAACAAAATGTTTTGCTAAAGCTCAAACTGTCTCTAAGACATAAAACGTACATTAAATTATATTAAAGTCTCATATGCGTTCTTCGTCGGTTTTAAAAAAATACTATAATACATATTGAAATGTATCCTAGTGTTAACTTTAGCAAACCACCATGTACAGTTATTTGTTAAAAATATCCATAAAGGGAGATAATTTACGAGATAACTTTAGCAAACCACCATTTTTAGTTATTTGTGATTTTGTTAAATATATCCATACAGGGAGATAATTTACGAAATAACTTTAGCAAACCACAATTTTTAGTTATTTGTTATTTTGTTAAAACTATCCATACAGGGAGATAATTTACGAGATAACTTTAGCAAACCACCATTTTTAGTTATTTGTGATTTTGTTAAATATATCCATACAGGGAGATAATTTACGAGATACTGTTTCAAAGTGTTGTAGGATGGATTTTTCTTTCACTGAGAAATCTCCAGCATTCGTTGGAAAGCATTATACGAACATCTTCATTAACGTCAGCTTAAAGATTTAACGCCATTTGTAACGTTATTGACGTTCAGCGTTCACACACAATCAACTGTGCAAAATGTGTCACACATGTGAAAATAGTGTCACAAAAATGTCCAAGAAAGTCACAAAATGTCAAGAAAGTGTCACACATGTCAAGCAAGTGTCACAAGTGTCACAAATGTCAAGAAATGTTGGTATTTAAAGGATTTGAGTTAACGAGAAGTGTCGATTTTGAAGATATTTATAAATACACATATTTATTTTATTGTTTTCATTGTAACATTCTCCTGTCGCATGACATAAGTCATATAAAAGGTAACATGTTATATCGTATGAATCAAATTTATCAATTATGTGTACATACGTATTTATGGAATTCCATAGTTGTGTATTATATATTTGTGGATGACATGTACTGTGCATGTGATCAACGTACTACGACTGTATCATATGGTATAAAATAGTATATTATTAACAAACTAGCTGTTTCCAGTGTAGCATGAATCTACGGGTGTGAATCTGTCATGGTTCGTTATTCATAGTCTTAGTTATATATTATATGCGCCAAAACCAAAACAACTCGTGTCCAACTCAGGGAGATGCTGTTCGCTGACGATGCAGCCCTCGCAAGCCACACACACGATGGCCTCCAGCGCCTCATGGATCAGTTCTCCAATGCATGCCGTGAGTTTGCCGTAACCATCAGCATAAAGAAAACAGAGGTCATGACCCAGGACGTTGCAGATCAAGCTCCCATAGCCATTAACGGCTCTACACTCGCCATGGTCGACAACTTCAGATATCTAGGATCACTGATATCCAACAACCTATCCCTCGATGCTGAGATCAATGCACGCATTGGGAAAGCAGCCACCGTCATGTCAAAACTCACCAAGAGAGTCTGGGAGAACAGAAACCTAACGCTGAACACCAAGTTGAAGGTCTACCAGGTCTGCATACTCAGCACACTCCTCTACGGCAGTGAGTCATGGACGACATATGCCAGACAAGAGACAAAGCTGAACTCATACCATATGAGGTGCCTTCGCAGGATCTTGGGAATCACTTGGGAAGATAGTGTCACCAATACAGAGGTCATCAGCAGAGCGAGTTCAACAACCATCTACGCAATGCACAGTGAACGCCGCCTGCGCTGGCTATGTCATGTCCGACGCATGGATAAAGGACGCATCCCCAAAGATCTACTGTACGGTCAACTTGAACAAGGATCACGTCCAACTGGTCGCCTCCACCTAAGATACAGGGACGCGTGTAAGAGGGACCTGCGTTCAGCGCAAATCAACATAGAGTCTTGGGAGGACACATCATCAAACCGGTCATCATGGAGACACGTTGTGAAAGCTGGGGTCAGACGAGCCGAGGCTAAGCGAACTACGCTTCGTGAGCAGAAACGACAGAAGCGAAAGGCATCAACCAAACTGGATGACTCGATCTTCACCTGCGATGCAACAGAGTCTGCCACTCAAGAATAGGCCTACTCAGTCACCGCAGAAGATGTTCCTCAACAAGAGCGCAATCCATCGTCTCATAAGACGGACGGAGGCTGATGAGTTATACGTAAATATTTCTCAATTTACGTATTCTTGAAATTTGTAATATATTTTCAGGTTTAAATATCCAGCGTACACGGTAGTATTATTATTAAGTTGTACGTGTTTTACCTATTAAGACGACCGCCGAAATACACTGTACTATTATACCATATTTGATCATGGGTCATTTTTGTGAATATATAGCTAATGCACAATGCTGGTATCTAGTTAATGCACAGTGCATGTATCTAGTTAATGTACAATGTATGTATGTAGTTAATGCACAGTACATGTATATAGTTAATGCATATTGCGGGTATCTAGTTATGCACAGTACATGTATATAGTTAATGCATATTGCGGGTATCTAGTTATGCACAGTACATGTATCTAGTTAATGCATATTGCGGGTATCTAGTTATGCACAGTACATGTATCTAATCAATGCATATTGCGGGTATCTAGTTATGCACAGTACATGTATATAGTTAATGCATATTGCGGGTATCTAGTTATACACAGTACATGTATCTAATCAATGCATATTGCGGGTATCTAGTTATGCACAGTATATGTATCTAATCAATGCATATTGCGGGTATCTAGTTATACACAGTACATGTATCTAATCAATGCATATTGCGGGTATCTAGTTATGCACAGTACATGTATATAGTTAATGCATATTGCGGGTATCTAGTTATACACAGTACATGTATCTAATCAATGCATATTGCGGGTATCTAGTTATGCACAGTATATGTATCTAATCAATGCATATTGCGGGTATCTAGTTATACACAGTACATGTATCTAATCAATGCATATTGCGGGTATCTAGTTATGCACAGTACATGTATATAGTTAATGCATATTGCGGGTATCTAGTTATACACAGTACATGTATCTAATCAATGCATATTGCGGGTATCTAGTTATGCACAGTACATGTATATAGTTAATGCATATTGCGGGTATCTAGTTATGCACAGTACATGTATCTAATCAATGCACAGTGTGGATATCTAGTTATGTACAGTACATGTATATAGTTAATGCACAGTGCGGGTATCTAGTTATGCACAGTACATGTATCTAATCAATGCATATTGCGGGTATCTAGTTATACACAGTACATATATCTAATCAATGCACAGTGTGGATATCTAGTTATGCACAGTACATGTATCTAATCAATGCACAGTGTGGATATCTAGTTATGTACAGTACATGTATCTAGTTAATGCACAGTGTGGATATCTAGTTATGCACAGTACATATATATAGTTAATGCATATTGTGGATATCTAGTTATGCACAGTACATGTATATAATTAATGCATATTGCAGGTATCTAATTATGCACAGTACATGTATATAGTTAATGCACAGTGTGGATATCTAGTTATGCACAGTACATGTATATAGTTAATGCATATTGCGTGTATCTAGTTATGCACAGTACATGTATCTAGTTAATGCATAGTGCGGATATCTAGTTAACGTACATTGCATATATCTAGTTAATGCGCATTGTGGGTATCTAATTAATACACAGTGTATGTATGTATTTAATGCAGAGTGTGTATCTAGTTAATGCACAGTGCGTGTACCTAGTAATTGCACTATGCTTGTTTCTAGTTAATACACGGTGCGTATATCTACGCCGAGCATAGGTTCTACCACTCTACATTTCAGATAGCAGCATGGTCATCTTCGTTATTGACCTGTGTCTAGCTAGGTCGACGGATACATAAACAACAGTGTACGTACACACATTTATAGCATAGACGGGTCAGTAGGCGTGTGCGACGTTAACACGTTGGGCTACGTATTCAGGGGTGACAGGATCGATCCCCCGTCTGGCCCTATTAATATTAAAAATGTTTTCAGATGGGACTTTAAACCGAGGTCTCGTGTCGGTGCTTTACACCGTGCACGTAAAAGAACCAGGGGAGACTCTGGAATGGGTCTCTGTCTGTATCATTACACTATCCTGAAACATCTAAAAATGACTCATCTTTTGAGGATGCGTCGCTCATATGGTAAAGAAACGTAGAAACACGCACACATTTTACAGACGGGTCAGTAGTCCAGTTGTAAACATGCTAGACTGTGAATATATGGATACGACGTGTGTTTATTAGTTGAAATACTCAGCGTTTTAAGGCAAATGTGGGGGGTATACCATGTAATAGGAAATTATATTTTGTAGAATTTGCGTTTTCACTGATGTAGTGTCGCTTTAATCACAATGTAAATATACCATGTAATAGGAAATTACATTTTGTAGAATTTGCGTTTTCACTGATGTAGTGTCGCTTTAATCACAATGTAATACCACATACGCTTGGATTTGAACCTACAGCGGCGAGGGCCAAGTGATTTTAAATCAACGACCATAACAACTCAGCCGTGTGGTTAGGTCGTTTACTTCAAATCAATTGCCCCTCGCCACAGTAGGTTCGAATCCGACTTGGTGTGTCGAATTATTTCATGTGAGGTAGCTAGCTATGAAGCTATCTTGCAGAAGGTCGGTGGTTCTACCCGGGCAAGAATAGCTGGAGAGTCGCCATATAACCTAAGTTGTTGGTGAAACATTCAACTCCAAAACAAACAAAACATAAAAATCGATCTAAATTTAATTTAGATGTGTATAAAATAATTAGGACAAACATTGTTTCACAATTATTATAGTATAAAGTCTAACGGAAATAAACATTACGCTATAGAGCACACGATCGTGCCACTTATATAATCAATATCACGAGTGTGTAATTTCTATTTATAGCATCAACGTTTGAATAACTTACAGCGATAATCACACTCGTAAAGCGATCAATTTCATGCTTATTAACAACCGACGATAATAGGCATCCCTCAACCTGTAGACGTGTTCCAACGTGAAACAACAAATACATTGCCTATTAAATACAAAGTAAGAAGTAAAAACATACAATCTGTTCATTTATAGTTCCAATCATTCGTTTCTTCTGATACCACATCAACTGTGAAGAGGTATTCAAATCAGACTGCAAAACAGCGAAAATATCCCAAAAGTAATTTGTATTGCCAGTGCCTCACTGTGCTTACAGACTGTATTCTTCCGCCAAGTAATACGGTATATCAACCTTCAGTTTGCAATGGCCTGAATTCTTATACCACATCTTTTCTACACATCAACTAGTCTGAAGTCTTATAATTTCTAATATAAACTATACAATGCCTGTCATGCACCCATTCCTGTAATATCCTTTAATATCAGCAGCGAGGGATTCGACATTAGAGGAAAATATATATCCATTAATATCCTTTAATATCCTTTACGTTATTTAGGCATTTCAGTATTGACTACAAGGATAAATTACAGAACACCGGTTGACCTTGTATGGGGATGCTTGCAAATAAATAATCGCGTGTTCAATTAGTGTTTAAAAATACCACAAATCGAATCAAACGGGCACACATTTCCAAGTCTCTTGGCTATGTATTATTTTCCCTCAAAACCGTCATTTATTTCCTCCACCAGGACTCTAAGATCCGCAAAACTAAAGTTTAAAACTTTATTTATTTCACATGACGTGTATTGAGTAATCGATTTACTCTTGTTTTTTTTAGAATTACTTCTAAATTAGATACAAAGTACACATTGATAATTTAAGCCAAGTAGGAATCCTATTTAAAGTACGATAATTATTCGATTCACTATTATGATGCTACACACAATATACTATTTTTTCAACAATGTTTAAAGCAGCATTACATCGTAATAAAGGATGTTTTGGGTAAAATATAAATACTAATGTGTGTATGTTTACAAAAATCGAAATAGTCGCTCAGAAACGATAAAATTCCAATATATTTAAACCGTCGTATACGCGAATTTGTTTATCAACACACGATATAAAAACACGTACAGAGCGCATGATTTTTTTTCAAATATCTTTTATTTCATACGATGTAATGCTGCTTTAATGTAATCATTAGTAACTGACAAAAAAGTATATAAGAGAGTGAGCTTTACTAAATTGTAGATAGAACTTCTTTTTGTTAAAATCATAAAAAACCCATTCATCAAGTATTATTTTCATATACATGTATTTCGCCGTATTAAATCATTTTGTTTTTCTTTATGCTTGCTATATGAAATACATGAATCAATATATGTAAGCGGTAGTGGGGATGGATCTCCGACCCCACTCTCCAATGTTGGCGGGGACCATTAATGGGCAAACTTGTTTTGCTGAAATTACAACACAAATGTATTATGTATGTCGTTGTATGTTACATGCGATTTATGTCTTGCAATAAACACTGTTTAAACCAACATGAAATGTGAACTGAGTGCGCCCTAATTTATATGTCAGTAATTTATACAGGCCATGGATATACAATTTCCCCACATCGTCATCTCGTGATTAAACGACATGCATTTATGACACGATATATAAAACCGCTGCTGTGTTCCCTCGTTTGATGCAGAGAGTAAAGTATCTGGAAGATTCGTTTTCTATACATATCCATGACACGAGGGATATAAAAATACAACATCAAAATGGGATCAAGTCACGTGACAATCTCGATTAACGTTCTATGATTAATGCAATGAGTAGCCTTTCTAATCAGCTGTTTTAAATTACTCGCGGAAAATGGACACGTTTATTTATCGTCGCTACCGGTTGTCCATTTGAGCGACGCCTCCTGAAGAGATTAGTCATTTTAGATTTTTGGAGGATAGTGCAATGATACAGGCAGCGACTATAAATAAACGTAAAAAACACACATAAATTGAAACCACACGTATATTTCACTGATACTGAATATCAACTATTCGTCACTGGCTTCTCTGTTACCTCCCTTGACAGATAAAGTCCAATTCATCACAAACTTATATCGGTCCTTTTAGTTGGAATCACTTGTTTATACTGTCGCTCCCTAACCAGATGCTGTTGTATAATAAATGTAGTTTGATCAAATTCGGATTAAATAGGATATAGTCATTTAATAATTTCAAGATGAGAAAGTGTATGACAAATAGATAGCCTGGTAATCCAGGGATCGCAGGTTCGATCCCCCGTCTGACCCTAACAAAATTAACAGTCTTTCAGATGGGACGTTAAACCGAGGTCTCGTGTCGGTGCTTTACACCGTGCACGCAAAAGAACCAGAAGAGACTCTGGAATGGGTATCTGCCTGTATCATTGCACTATCCTCCAAAAATCTAAAAGATTAATCTCTTCAGGAGGCGTCACTCATATGAGCAACCGGTAGCGACGATCAATAAACGTAAAAAACACACATAAATTGAAACCACAAGCGTAAATCAGTGAGAAAACAAACGAATTGTTCTGCTGCGTTCAACCAGTGTAAAACACACAATATATTTCACTGACTCTGAATACCAACTATATTGTTAAACAATTAATATATTTCGTAAATGTTAATACTATGCTTACTCAAACCTTATATAATATCATGCTTTTCTGTAACTGTGTATGTAACCGCCAAACATGTTTATGCCAATAAAAACTTTGACTTGACTGATAACTTTCTATTTTTCACTGGGAAGCATTAAATATAAGTGAGATATGCATACAACTACCATAAACACACATTCCTTCTAAAACATAAAACTTATCTTACCTTGTTTGACAGAGAATCGTATCTGCGCCGGTTGTTAATGTAAACCATACGGGTCGGTTAACGGCTGTGATAATTATGCGTGAAATTCTCAACATTAGTTTCGTTTCTGTGAATTAAACATTTAAACAGAACTATACATAAGTCAAAAAAGTATTACTCGCTCATTTCAATTAAATACGTGAAAGGATTTGGATTGAATTAACAGTTATTGATTATAGAAGCTTGTATCATATGATATCTTGAATATATTAAAATCAATACACTATATTTAGTTCCAGGTAATCAACGTAAGTACATGCCTTATTTTGCTAAAAATAGAACCGACTGAATCATTAAACGCCAAAAGCGAAACTGGGATATTTTAATGGAAATTTGTTTCGTGTCACTTTCAGAAAAATGAATTCATTTGAAGGCTGGGGTTTAGATAGCTGATGGGTAATGTGTTTTCTAGCTTTATGGTAGCAGTGTAGGCTTATATATCTAAGTTCATGTATTATGACAGATTTCTCACGGATCAACACATTTTTTAAACTTTATTTATTTTACAACGATTGCGAAGCAAGTTTTTAACAACTTATATTAATCACTCTCGTTGGCACGGATGAACGCGTATATGTTGTCATTCGTGTGTGTGGGGGGGGCCGGAGTACCCGGAGAAAATTCACCTGTCCGATCTGGCGACCATCGCACCATCTCACATACTTCCCGGTCCGAGGATCGAACCAGGTTTGCATTGGTGAGAAGCGAGCGCGCTAACCACTGCGGTAATCGGACAGCTCAAACAGTTTAAACAAATATGTTCAATAGTGTCCTTCGGATAGAACACACCTTTAAACTACTGTTAGTACATGCATGTAGTTACACCAAAATGTAGGAAAGATTCTGATAAGTTATTTAGTGTTCTGTCGAAATATGTCCTTGTTTATTGTGAAATTCCATGAGTAGAAAATATATGGTTAAATCCAGCCGACGTAGAATATATAGTTGTTACACTGAACGGGTTCAAGCCCCCACTGGAGCCGTTACGATTATGCCCTTAGGCAAGGCATCTTAAATTCCACATTGCCTCTTCTCTCTCCCTCGTTGCGATGGATTCCATCAGGAATGGGGTCTCGAGAGTGATTAATATAAGTTGTAAGAACTTGTTTCACAATCGAGCTAAAATAAATGTGTATAAACTATACACTGAACGTCATTAAAAACGCACCATCTATATGTCTGTGATTTTTGCATATTACTTTTTTATGAAAAGAATTTATTAAAATCTGACACAAATTAAGACTGACTACTGCTCATGACGCCCCTATTAACATTATTTCGATATACTTTACTATACAAATACCATGTTCCTTTGAACAAACACGAGGATGTCGTAATAGCGCAGTGGATGCGCGTTCTCTTCAGGTGCGAATGTTCCAGAGTCCTGCTGGGGCCGTTACGATTGTGCCCTTAGGCAAGGCATTTAAATTCCACGTCACATCTTCTCTCTTCCTCGTGGAGATGGATTCCATCAGGAATGATGTCACGAGAGTGATTAATATAAGTTGAAAGAACTTGTTTGGCAATCGATCTAAAATAGATTTGTATAAACTAAGCTAACAGACACGTGATCCCAGTTATAAATCCCCCTCCCCACCCGACAAAAGTAGTGCATTTTTAAAGCGCCAGGTGTTTGTGCGTCATTTCCGAATTCTAATCTTATTTATTTCAGTCACTCTTCGACATGAATAAGGACAGTGATAGTTCACTGGAATCTCCAGAGATGTCCAAACTATTAGGAGGAATATGCAAAGCACTCTCACTATTAATAAAAGAACATGAACCGACAAAAATTATTTTCGAACGTTTTAAATCACAATTTAGGAACGTTTGTGACAAAATAAGAGAAAAGTCAAAGGATGAAGTGAAAATAATTCAGACCGGAAGTTCCTTCGATGATTTGCACATGTGCAGACATGTATCGTTTGACGAAAAAGATGTGCTCTTCTTTCCGGCAACGGACTTCGATGTTATGCTTGTATACACAAAGTTCACGGTGGAAGACCACACAGGGCGAAATACTGCTGATGCTGAGGAGGACTCTGTTAAACACACGTCAGACTGCGCATTCATTATGGTACCTTCAAGTCACCTGGGTTATGTCAAGATTATTGTAACAGATAAAGGGCGACAAATGCTACACGACAAGAAGTCTAAGTTAGTAAAACACATTGATGACGAGGGTTGTTTAACAAACGATGCATTCAAGGCAGGGGTTGTGACGGATTCGTCAACAGAGGTAATATACAGCAGAGTACCGGAAGTAAAGTACACTGAAAGTGGGCCAGCGGTTTCGAATTATGAGCATGAAGCTGAAGGCTATACATATGACTTTGTATATGCATTTCCTTGCAGCTCGTGGCCGGAAGTAGCTAACAGATGGAATAAGCGCCAAAGGGATGCCGACTGGCCGAAAGAGGAGCTACGGGAAGAAATAATTAAAGGTTAGTAAGAATTAATTTATGCATATTTATTTGAACTCGATTACGAAATAAGTTATTGCAACTTATGTTACTCACTCTCGAGACCTCATTCCTGGTGGAATCCATCGCCGCGAGGAAGAGAGAAGAAGGCACGCGGAACATAAGTTCTCTAAGGGCACACTTCCGATTTGTTGAGAGAATAATTTGTAAATTAACCTTTAAGTTATGCATACTTGTATTTGAATTGGTACACAGCGGCAATGGTAAGATACACTAGGATTAAAAAGAACTCTCGACAATTAGCGATTATAACGCTGTTTAAAACATAAATAAAACGCTGTTTTGCGTAGTGACGTCATGACAATTTAATGACGTAATGACAATTTGCGCTAACACTTGGCACAAAAATGAAAATAGCAACGTTATTTATAAAAACGATCGCGCTATTGTAATGTAATAAAAAGGGTATTGCCAGAGCAAATTGTCATGACGTCATAGAATATGGTATGAAATCACCACTCATGTAAGATTCTATCTTGTTCATAATGAGAGCCATTGCTGCTTTTTCTATTACCTCCCTTGGCAGATTTATCCGGAAATCTATATTAGTCTTTCTAGTTTGGAATCCTTTGTTTTTATTATTTGCAACTACCCAAATGATTATTATTATTATACCATTCTTATTGAGCGCACTTACCATATAAAGGTTTACACGTTCAAACGCGCTTTACATACACATGTAACATAACATACATATAACAATAAAAATTAAAAGATTACTAAATATAGAATGCAGGGTTAGTATCTATTATAAATGATGTACGATCAAAATGTGATTTATGAAAATCATGTAATAATTAAATGATAAAAATGTTTACAGTGATTTATCAATTGTAGATAGTGTAGAACTTATGTCGGGATTTAGGAGGGTTTTTTGTTTGTTTATTTTTTTTTCGTGCCGCTGAGGACACCATTTATTTACATATTGACATATAGAAACATAACAATAATGTGAAATAAGACATATAGAGACATACTATGTACAACAATAACAGAACAACATTAAAATAATACATGGTATAGTACATTGCCACTCATAAATGAGTTACAAGAGACGGTATTTATCAAAGTATAAAACACATCACATTATGCAGTTGTAATAATATAGTATGATATAACACATGTATATAGATACATGTAGTTGTAAACAACACATGATAAATCTGAATAGTCTACGCTAATCTAACCTAAAATAAGCTTACAATCAAAATGATATCATAAAATGCTGATGATTGTATGAGAGCACTATTGCGCATATTAAAAAATGTTTTGAAAAAGCAAATATCAACTCTGATGAGATCAGAATTGAACTGATTAGCATAGACTATTCAGCTGGTATTAAAAATACATTGGATATGAATTATAAGAGACTAATCTAGTCACAGATAATCATACTATCACAGTCTATCGACATATTATTATATTTACATATTAAAACCGAGGAACAGTCGCTAATTGAAAATTAAATACTTATTAAAACCAGAAATTTTGAAATACTGAAATGGAACAAAAGCACTAATGCGCAATTAAGAAATGTTTTATGAAATCAGTTATCACCCTCGATCAGATCGCGGTTGAACTAATTAGCATCTGTTTCGCGGAATGGATAAGTATGTTCAAACTCTTAAATATATGTGCACTTATTTCAATCTCACACAGGTCGAAACCGAAACTGGCAATACTGGTGTATTAGACAGATAGTTTAGTTTTAATCTTTATTAAAGTCTCATCTATGTACATACATGTAATGCAAGCACAAATGTAAATATTCAAATTAAAAGTACATAGCCATTCTGAATAGAATTGTAAGAGACATATTGCAACAAAACATATCACATTATAAAATCTCGTAGATACGTGAAGGGTAGAGCGATGCTATTGTTACATTCCACACTAATAAATCTTACTTCCTCTTGGGATTTGTAGTTAGATAATGTTGTTTTACGTTTATTAATCGTCGCTACCGGTTGTCCATATGAGCGACGCCTCCTGAAGGGGTTTGGTAATTTTAGATTTTTGGAAGAGACAGAGACCATTTCCAGTGTCTCCTCTGGTTCTTTTACGTGCACCGTGTATAGCACCGACACGAAACCTCGGTTTAACGTCCCATCTGAAAGACTGTTAATGTTATTAGGGTCAGACGGAGGATCGAACCAGGATGGAGCCTGAACACTCCCAATGCACGTTTTGTAGGTTTCCTTATTCCATTTCAGATGGTTGTGCCGTAGTTCCAGTCGGGTTTTACACTAGTGTTGAGCAAAAGAAAGAATGGCGTCTTTCGTTCAACAACTCGGAGAGGAAACTGTCCATCGCTTTGACGGAAAACCAGAAAATCTGCTACATACTGGTGAAATTGTTGATCAAAGCACAGCTATCTTCCCGTGCCATCCTGTCCTCGTATATGGTAAAGAATATGATGTTTTGGTTCTGCGAACAACAATACGGCGAATCAGAATGGAAAGATGATGAATTGGGTGAGAGAGTCGTGCAGTTCATTTCTTATATATGTTTGGCACTGGATCATGGAAATATACCCCACTACTTCCTACCGTTCAATAATTTGATACGCCACAAGACAAACGACGAAATCAAACTCACGGCAGAAGAAATGAAGAATATCAGAAGGTGTCCGTTTCAAGCATTGGCTGGTGTTTGTAGGAAAATGCATGTCTTTGATGTTGAAAAGGATGCTGGGGGTGTGTTTACAGCCGAAGGATCTGAGACTACTGTAATGCTGACAATGTTCATAAGTTCAGTCCAGATACTTATGCAGTTGGGCCTGCTCAACTACGACGCACCGGTATTGGCTATGAAATGTTTCAACAACATCATATCCCTCAACAATGCTGCGAAATCGTTCATCCGTCAAAGTTCGGCCTTATTCTCGGCCAGGAATGTTCCCCAACTTCTGAATCAATTTGCTTTGCAACACATGCAGTGTGGGCAATTGGACGAAGCACTATCGTTGTTTCTGATGATGCTTAACTCTGATAAAGTCCTTGTCATCGAAGAATTCTCTAATACTATTTCTAACATTGCCTGTCTCTATGCCAACAAAGCATCGTTAGCAGAAATCAAATCGAAAAAGGCAGAACTGTCTGTAAAGGCGGAAGAGTACTTCCAGCTGGCGCTGAAGCACATATTTGATTCACCAAGTCTTCACCTTGCATATGGGAATTATCTTAAAGATTCAAATGTTTCGATTCGTCGAGCCATACTTGAATATAAAAAGGCAATAGCTCAAGATACGAAACGAGTAGACGACGACGCGTTAATTCAAATAACATTGCCTGGGAAAGAACAAACTACGCCTAAGATATGTTATGTACCCGGTAAGGTCGTTGCATTGTTCAGTCTCGTGGAGGCTCTCGTGGATATTGGTGAACTCGTGGAAGCCAGAAAGATTGCAAAACAATTCGAGATTGTTGCTATGGAAATGGATTTAAAGAAGAGGAAAGCGGCTCTGGAAATGTGTGCGTATTCATACCGGAAGTTGCGCTTAACCGTGAAAGCCTCTTTATTAGTAGAAAGCGCTGTGAAATACGGATAAGGACGGTACGCCTAACTCTCGAAAATCTCGTTATTAGTGTAGTGGACATGTCTGCGAAATACGGATAAGGACGGTACGCCTAACTCTCGAATATCTCGTTATTAGTGGATATGTCTGCGAAATACGGATAAGGACGGTACGCCTAACTCATGAAAATCTCGTTATCAGTGGATATGTCTGCGAAATACGGATAAGGACGAAACGCCTAACTCTAGAATATCTCGTTATTAGTGGAAATGTCTGCGACATACGGATAAGGACGGTACGCCTAACTGTGACCACCTATCCATTTGTGGACGTTTCTATGAAAAAAGGATAGGACCATAACAGTGTGAACACGTCTTTATTAGTGGAAATCTCACCGATATACGGTTAAGGACAGAATGCCTATCAGCGAAAAGCTATACATTTTATTAGTACAACGTAAAGGCGCCACCTGTACCAATCGGGCCTCCGTGACCGAGTTGTTACGGACAGGGCACTAGTGGCCGAGTGATTAATGTCATGGCATCCATGGCCGTGTGGTAACGGTCAGGGCCTCCATGCTTGAGTTGTTACGGTCAGGACCTCCATGACAGAGTGGTTCATGTCAGGGCCGTCATGACAGAGTTGTTGAGGTCAGGGCCTCCATGTCAGAGTGGTTCATGTCAGGGCCGCCATGACAGAGTTGTTACGGTCAGGACCTCCATGTCAGAGTTATTCATGCCAGGGCCGCCATGACAGAGTTGTTGAGGTCAGGGCCTCCATGTCAGAGTGGTTCATGTCAGGGCCGCCATGACAGAGGTGTTGAGGTCAGGGCCTCCATGTCAGAGTGGTTCATGTCAGGGCCGCCATGAAAGAGTTGTTGAGGTCAGGGCCTCCATGTCAGAGTGGTTCATGTCAGGGCCGCCATGACAGAGTTGTTGAGGTCAGGGCCGACATGACAGAGTTGTTGAGGACAGGGCCTCCATGGGTGAGTGGTTACGGTCAGGACCTCCATGACAGAGCGGTACGGTCAGGGCCTCCACATGGCTGCGTTGTTAATGCCAGTGCCTCCATGGCCGAGTGGTTAACGTTAGAGCCTCCATTGCAGAGTGATTAATGTCGTTGAATTAAAACCAATTGTCCATCACTGGTGTAGGTTGGAACAGGGTGTGAGGAAGATATCCAGCTGACTTGTGGAAGCTCGGTGGTTATACCCATGTATGGACGTCTCTTCCCTCACCAATACTAGCTGGACAGTCGTCACACAAATGTGTTGGTGCAACTTTAAAACCACAAATCCAACACACAAAACGTGCAATAATCACATGATTGTGGACGCCAACCGTTGTTAATGCACCCGAAACTGACTGGAAGAAATCATGCGTGTGTATTTTACGTTTATTTATCGTCGCTACCGTTTGCCCATATGAGCGACGCCTCCTGAAGAGATTAGTTATTTTAGATTTTGGAGGATAGTGCATGATACAGACAGAGACCCATTCCAGAATCTCATCTGGTTCTTTTACGTGCACGGTGTAAAGCACAGATACGAGACCTCGGTTTAACGTCCCATCTGAAAGACTGTTAATTTTATTAGGGTCAGACGGGGGATCGAACCTGCGATCCCTGGATTACCAGTCCAGCGTGTTACCACTGGACTACATATCCGTCTGTAAGGAAGAAATCAACAGTTATAAATATTTCCATGACCCCTAAAAATGACCGGTCAATCTGCACAACATATGGATATCTTGTCAATAAACAAATGGTGTGTAGTCGTTATGTAGCTTACAAGATAAATTGGCACATACCTTTAAAATGTTATGCAAATAATGAGTTGTCAAATCTAGTGATGAATTAGTTGTCATAATAAGATATTAGTGTATACATTTTGTCATAAAACCATTCAGTTGTATTCATAAAACGAAGAAATATAGTATTTGTCATTTCTTGGCGGAGTAAAGTTTCCGTCATATTCCGAATATCACCGAGTAATAACGATTCAGATCGGGAATTGAACGAAGTTCACCGAGGTTTGACGCAGACGCACGATATATTTTGAGTGACGTATGCTGACAGTTTGTGTCACATTATACCTTTACTAACATGCAAACCTACCTGAGGCCCGAGCTCAATGTAGCATAGTCAAAGCTAACGTAAAGAAAAGTCGTGATAGGGCAGTGTTAGCGCGTTCGCTTCAGGTGCGAACGGCCCGGAGTTCGAGCCCCGCTTGAGCCGTTACGATTATGCCCTTAGGCAAGGCATTTAAATTCCACATTGCCTCTTCTCTCCCTCGTGGTGAAGGATTCAATCAGGAATGAGGTCTCGACAGTGATTACTATATTAAGTTGTAAATGTTGCAATCGAGCTACAATAAATTTGTATAAACTAAAGTTGTGTTTATTATAGCGGTGGAACGGCCAGCAATTTCACCAATGGGAAGTATGTAATATGGTAAGGTGGTCGCCAGATGGGACAGGTGGGTTTTCTCCGGATACTCCGGTTTCCTCCCACACGAATTACAACATAGAGGCTTTCATCCGTGGCGTGTGGTCCAGTGGTAGAGCGTCGGATTTGGAATCCAACGGTCCCGGGTTCGATACTCGGTCAGGCCACGTATGTAGTGTCATTGAGCAAGGTACCTCACCCACATTGCTTAGTACTGGTAAATCGCTAGGTCGGCTAAGCCTGCCCAGGAAAACATGTCTAAGTCCCCGCGAGGGGTTTGACATTAAAGGAACAAACATATATACATCCGCCCAAGTCAACGAGAGTGGTTAATATAAGTTGTTAAAGCTTGTTTTAGCAATCATAAATAAAGTTTAAACTTTGTTATCCTTGAAGGTCAGGCTATTTAACTAGCTTGCGGCTCACCAACCGGCCATAGAATGAACCCCTGACGGTATTTATCAAATTCCACAACTCAATATGATTTCATTTAACCATATTTTAATGCATATGTAATACATTCGACAATACAATATTACATACGAGCATGAATCAGATGTGAAATAAGTTAACAGATTATACGGCACATATATACATGTATGCAACATAGCAAAATGGTCGGGCTACAAATTATAACCAACATTAGTAAACGACCCTTCCCAATTAATTGATATTGCATGGTATCCAGTTTACATTTATTTCGCTCATACATTAAATCTGAAATAAGTCATAACTCTAACAATAGTAGCATTGTCTGCACTAAGAAACCCCCAAATATCATCTAAAAACTGTCTCTTCCAAAATAAGTCATAATTCTAACAATAGTAGCATTGTCTGCACTAAGAAACCCCCACAAATCATCTAAAAACTGTCTCTTCCAAAATAAGTCATAACTATAACAATAGTAGCATTGTCTGCACTAAGAAACCCCCACAAATCATCTAAATACTGTCTCTTCCAAAATAAGTCATAACTATAACAATAGTAGCATTGTCTGCACTAAGAAACCCCCAAAAATCATCTACAAACTGTCTCTTCCAAAATAAGTCATAACTCTAACAATAGTAGCATTGTCTGCACTAAGAAACCCCCAAATATCATCTAAAAACTGTCTCTTCCAAAATAAGTCATAACTATAACAATAGTAGCATTGTCTGCACTAAGAAACCCCCAAAAATCATCTAAAAACTGTCTCTTCCAAAATAAGTCATAACTCTAATAATAGTAGCATTGTCTGCACTAAGAAACCCCCAAAAATCATCTAAACACTGTCTCTTCCAAAAGCTGCATATCGTTGGTTTTTGTAGCCCATACACAATGATTCCCGATCGGCAGGACTAATGTCAACTAATGGAACAGAAGTTTACAGAATTGATAACCAATTAAAACAAGTTTTGTATCGGCTTAGGCACCATTAAATTGAACTTTCACAAAAGAAAAGCCAAATATTCCGGCACTGATTGCCAATGCATGGGTTTCTAAAACCAAAATGAGCACACATTCTACAGTGTCTTGTAAATAACTGTCTTATCAAACTTGAGTGCACCAGGTGGATTTCCACAACAATGTAAAGTCGTCCAAGTCTAGTTACTGGCCAGCAGTGAAATGCACTTGGCACGGGGATGCTTAATATTATATAATATCCTCACTATGCATTAATAAAATACATTTATATATAGTATTATCTTTATTTCTGTCTCATCCATGTACAATACAATACATAATACAAATAACATTACCCATAAAATTGCACCCAGCCATTCTAAATAGAATTACATGAGACAATACAATTCATATAAAGCCAAATGAATTACATACAGAAATATATACAAATTAAGACTATGTAACCACTGCTAGTCGATTATTAAAAGAAGTCAAAAATGGTATTTTGGAATTAAAAAACTGAAATTAACAAAACGAGCACTAAAGCGCAATTAATAAATTACTTAAAATAACTAATATCAGCTCTGATCAGATGACCAGTGATACAGATTACCTCTCCCAAAATGCTATCTTCATAACAGGCATGCAGACATCATTGAATGTATAATTATTAACTCAATGAAGTTAAGTAATGAAACAAAACATCAGTTATTTAGAAACCACTATGATTAAGTATAATAACATCGATTAATCGACATATAAATAGTCATTGTTTTACACCAATATTTAGAATCCACGGATTGCAGGTTCGATCCCCCGTCTGACGCTAATAAAATTAAAGGTCTTTCAGATGGGACATTAAACCGAGGTCTCGTGTCGGTGCTTTACACCGTGCACGTAAAAGAACCAGAGGAGACTCTGGAATGGGTATCTGTCTGTATCTATGCACTATCCTCTAAACTTACTAATCTCTTCAGGAGGCGTTGCTCAAATGGGCAACCGGTAGCGACGATAAATAAACGTAAAACACACTCAATAATTTGTGAATCTTGCGTATAGAGGTACCGTTATTCACTTCAGAGAATGAAACTTATTTATCAACATAGAAAAATCCACATTCTAATGCATATTCTCGTTTACTATTCCAACGACGTCTTAGCTCTACTAGGGTCAATGTTAAGCAGTGGGTTGAGTGAGAATTGCTGACAGCAATAATTTAGCTCACATTTGGTTACACCTTCCTAAATATGCTCTCAATCAATACAAATACGTATAAGGATGAATGTGTCCTTATCCATTACAATGCCAAAATCAGCTGTCGATGTTAGATGTTTCTTGAAAAATTAAGCTAGCGCATTAATAATGATGTTGAACATTGAAGAGCCGGAGCTATTCATTTAAATATTATTGTTTCCCGGAAACAACATCGGAATTATAATGATTTGAAAATAGAAATTAAAATTATAGAAAATATACATTTGTAAACGCGCATCAAATGTCCCCAATGCAGGAAAATGAAGACTTCCAGGTTTGCACAGACAGTAAAATCTCATTGGATTTCAGCCCTATATATTTTTTCATGTTGGAATTAGGCAAGGTTATATATATATATATGTTCATGTTGGAATTAGGCAATGTTATATATATATGTTCATGTTGGAAGTAGGCAAGGTTATATATGTATATATGTTCATGTTGGAATTATGCAAGGTTATATATATTTGTTCATGTTGGAATTAGGCAAGGTTATATATATATGTTCATGTTGGAATTAGGCATGGTTATATATATTTGTTCATGTTGGAATTAGGCATGGTTATATATATTTGTTCATGTTGGAATTCGGCACGGTTATATATGTGTTCATGATGAAGCTAGGCAATGTTATATGTATCTGTTAATGTTGAAGTTAGGTTCGGTTACATATATCGATGGCCCCAATGGTACGATGGTTCGTATTTCGTGAAAGCTTTGCATACCACGTTTTGCTTTGTAAATACACAAAATAAACGTATTAAATAAATGCATTCCTCGTAGGGGCCTCAATTCATCATTGTCGTTTGTTATTCTCAGTTCCATGTGCAAATAGTTTCATTTCTCAATTAGGTTGCCGTCAGTGTTATCTGTCGTCTGTCAACGTTCAGTCGTTTGCTTCACGCTACGGCAGACGACGTTTCTCTGCGGGGAATTTCATCCAATACTCCCGGTGATTGACTGGAACTTAACAATGGACTTAATCGCTCCCCCATCATGGGGAAGACCTTTTAAAAATGGATTTAATTTAAGTATTTTAAGGTAAGGCATAGCAAGAGATAAGAGATGGTACAGAGTGATTCCTGAACCGACCCTATATGATTTATGCTTGTATCCTAATCTATGGCCTGGTTGAGCATTCAAATAATATTACTAACGCACACAAAATAACCACCGTAGATATAAGATATTAGCGCTAGCTAAAAGTCTTAATACGCTCGCCCACATTGTCCGCAGGTGGCGAGGGTAAATAATCATCATCGTGAAGTCTAGCAACAATTCCGTTCTTTTAGCAAGAGAAATGTGTGTATGACTGCAGGGCTCGACAAATCCACTCGTCCGCTCGTATTTACGAGTGACTTTTCGATCTGGACGAGTAGAAATTCCAAGTCGCTTGCCCAGTCGGACGAGTGAAAATTTCAGCTAAATATCCAATATAAATCGAAGGAACAAAATAAAATAATATCCGTTTTACTTTCTTCGGAATGATTACCAGGCGTGATAATGGGAAATCACCGAGGATATTTTAATGTGTTTATGCTGCCACATAGTTGCATTTATTAATAAATTAAAGTGCAATTCTGACGATTTTTAATTTTCCTAAAATACATGGGACGAGTGATAGTCCAATCTGGACGAGTGGAACAGTGGCATCACTCTCCCAGTAGGACGAGTAAGAAATAAAAAATGTGTCGAGGCCTGTATGTATGTTAGAGCAAATGCATTAAGCTGAATGCTTACCGTTCTTGGTGGTGGTTTTTGTGTGCATTAAATACTTATACAACTAATGCTTTGTGCAAACTTATTTCAGCTCGATTACGAAACAAGTCTTTACAAAACTGATCACTATAATATGGTTGGGATATTGCAGTGATACAGACGGATCTGTAGTCCAGTTGTTAACACGTTGGACTGGCAGATTCGATCCTAGTCTGGAATGGGTCTCTATCTGTATCATTGCACTATCCTCCAAAAAGCTAAAAGGACTAATCTCTTCAGGAGGTCTCGATCAAATGGGCAACCAGTAGCGACGATAAATAAACGTAAAACACACATCTGGAAGTCGCGCACATGCTGTAGCAGTTATGAGTTTGCCCTTTGACAAGGCGCTTAAATTCAACATTGCCTCATATATATCTCTCCCTCATGGCGATAGCATCCATCTGGAATGAGGTCTCGAGAGCGATCAAAATATTGTATGAAATTGTTTCACATCGAGCTAAATTAAATTTGTATAAAGAAAACATAATCTGGTCGATTCGGTTTTATTACATACCGTTCGGAGTGGCATCCACCAATAATAGCTGATTAGTCGCCATATTGACATACTTTGTTGGCGGGACTTTAAGCACAAAATCAAGCAACAATCAAACAGACGGATATGTAGTCCAGTGGTAACACGCTGGACTGGTAATCCAGGGATCGCAGGTTCGATTCCCCGTCTGACCCTAATACAATTATCAGTCTTTCAGATGGGACATTAAACCGAGGTCTCGTGTCTGTGCTGTACACCGTGCACGTAAAATAACCAAAGGAGACTCTGGAATGGGTCTCTGTCTGTATCATTGCACTATCCTCCAAAAATCTAAAATGACTAATCTGTTCTGGAGACGTCGCTCATATGGGCAACCAGTAGCGACGATAAATAAACGTAAAACACAACAAAATCATAGAAGACTGTGTTTTATTTAACGGAATTAATAGAATATATCTGTTTCAGTTATTGACCACACTATATCTGTATGAACATGGAATACATGTAATTATTATAGCTGATATAATTCCCATCATTCACTTTTTTTTAAACTTTATTTATTTTACAACGATTGCGAAGCAAGTTTTAACAACTTATATTAATCACTCTCGTTGGCGCGGATGAAAGCGTATATGTGGTCGTTCGCGCGGGGGGAAACCGGAGTACCTGGAGAAAACCCACCTGTCCGATCTGGCGACCACCGTACCATCTCACATACTTCCTTGTTTGAGGATCGAACCCGTCATTCACTTATTAAATAAGCAAACATATTTTCATTTCATAATAGGCTGAAGCGTGTTTTTATGATAGTAAACGACGCCAACCATGAGCTAAATGGTACTAAAACACCACGTTTAGATGACGTTGTAAATGACGTCACTGACGGCTTGTGTCCGAAAACGTTCACGTTTGTGATATTTCAGATTGCAGCGGCTGGAAACCATAAGCTCAAAACAGTTATAAATAAACTGTATACGCTATTGGATATGTTTCGTATTTCATTTGTGCATTAATTATGCAATTGAGCATTGTCCGAACATATCGGAATACCTTATTATTTATGTATGCATACGCACTGTCCAACAAAATAAGCAAACAGCATTGCGTCACTGGAGGCTTTCACAAAATCATATCTGCCCAAATTATCTGCCCAAATACTTCATGCTAACTCAATAAGTCCGTGTATGAGGCGAAACCGATTGATTTATTGATTGATTGATTGGTTGATTGATTGATTGATTGATTGGTTGATTGATTAATTGATTGATTGATTGATTGATTGATTGATTGATTGATTGATTGATTGATTGATTGATTGATTGATTGATTGATTGATTGATTGATTGATTGATTGATTGATTGATTGATTGATTGATTGATTGATTGATTGATTGATTGATTGATTGATTGATTGATTGATTGATTGATTGATTGATTGATTGATTGATTGATTGATTGATTGATTGATTGATTGATTGATTGATTGATTGATTGATTGATTGATTGATTGATTGAGGCTCCGAATAGCATTTAAACTTGCTAAGTTGTGAGTGACTTGATAAATACGTACGTGTTGTGACGTCATAGTCGCGTGCTCCATTCACGCCAGTGACATAAAACTATACAGTCATGTTGAAAGTATACTGTTGCTTAGACTATAGTCACTAGTAGTGCTTCGTTTTATTATTGTTTCATGAATATCACTTAACTAAGCAAAGTAATTAATACGAGTAAAGAAAAAATTATAAATAAAATACGATGCACATATGAACTACCTCACGGTATTTACTATGACGTGTAAGTCACGTGATATTTGAGGTTTTAATTGGTTACGGTGGAGTAGAATTGAACAGCTATTTACTATGACTTGTAAGTCACGTGATCTTTGAAGTTTGAATTGGTTACGGGTGGAGTAGAATTCAACAGCTATAACATAGACTGGCTCTAGACGTGTGTTATTGCATATTTAAACACGTCGGATTTTCTTCATCGTATACACAGACGGATCAGTAGTCTAGTGGTAACACGCTGGACTGGTAATCCAGGGATCGCAGGTTCGATCCCCCGTCTGACCCTAATAAAATTAACAATCTTTCAGATGGGACGTTAAACCGTGGTCTCGTGTCGGTGCTGTACACCGTGCACGTAAATGAACCAGAGGAGACTCTGGCATGGGTCTCTGTCTGTATCATTGCACTATCCTCCAAACATCTAAAATGACTAATCTATTCAGGAAGAGTCACTCATATGGGCAACGGGTAGCGACGATAAATAAACGTAAAACACACATTCACCGTATACAAGTCTTTCATGTGAGACTTTAAACGTTTACACCGTACACGTTAAAGAACAAGATGGGACCCTGGAATGCGTCACTATCATTGCACTATCCTCCAATTATCTAAAATGGCTAATCTATATAGGAGGGGTCGCTCTTATGGGCAACAGGAAGCGACGATAAGTAAACGTAAAACACACACCTTTTGTTCTTTTATGGAACAAGCTACCAAGTCATGTTAGAAGTATGTAATACCATTTGTCTTGTTGTTGTTCATCGGCGAATAGAACACTGTTAGGAGTTCTGATGCGTAGGAATTTATGTATGTATGTTCCATTAATGTCAAACCTCTTGGGGGGACCAATACATGTTTTCCTGGGCAGGCTAAGCCGACCTAAGTGGTTAACCAGTACTAGGCAATGTATGTGAGGTGGCTTGCTCAATGACACTACATACGTAGCCTGACCGAGTATCGAACCCGGGACCGCTCGATTCCAAATCCGACGCTCTACCACTGGACCACGGACGCCACACTTTTACCATGCAATCCAACTTAAAAGCGTATATATAGTTTTCTTACTAGGATTGTGTGTTTTTCGTTCGGCTGTCTCCGTAACTTTATTTCTCCGTAACATATTATCATAATGTCGAGGACATTAATATATATACACATCACTTTTGGCATGTTTTATTGCATTGTCTGGCTTAAAACATGGGTACACTCGCATACACTATAATGTCCTGTCTCTGACCAGGAACATGACTTTAGCACAAGTCAATCAATATGTTTGGCTTGTTTTGTTTGTTGGGGGTTTCACGTGCACAGCTTAGCTCACGTGGCGACTCTCCCGCTATTATTGGTGGAGGAAATCCCCGCATGCCTCTACGAGCAGTGATTCAGACACCGGTACACGGGTAAAACCATCGACCTAACTTAAATTAAAATTAATATTTTATATTTAGCGCGATTAAGAAACAACATTAGACGAATTATTAACTGAATCCATCCCCATGACACCTCGGGCTTGACGGGGCACAAACTCGCAACCACGATTAAAACATTACTTACAAAGACGATTAAGACGTTCTTCCTACACAAAAAGCAACATTTGCTTGCAAAACTCATTAATTTTTGAAAATTAAGACTGCGCATTACTTGTCATGATGTGAAAATAATGTTAGAATCGTGATATTCTTCTTAATGAATTGACACCTGAATGAGACGGCCTAAATGATTCAAGACGTTAGCACACTTACAAAAACAGGTGATAGTTCGCTTAACAATAGCTATTAATTAATACTTATGTAATTATGTATGTACTGAATATGTATTGTGGTCCACTCTATATAGGGAAATCTATTGTAAGCATTTTTTATATATTTATCGTTGCCCCCTGGTTAATTGGGGGCGACGCTTCCAGAAGTATGTTTAGTACTCTTATGTTTTGGAGGATAGTTCAAGATACAGAGGTAGCTTCAACTCCAGAAACATGCCTGATTCTTGTACATATTTTGTTGAACACCTGGTCTAGTTGTATTCCCGGTGTAATCACACATATGTGTAACAACGATGCCCCATCCGGACAACTGGTACTGCTATTTTGGTCGAACGGGGATCGAACTAAGGGCCACAAGATTTGCAGTTTAGTGTGTTGCCAACTTTACCAATTAGATTATACCAGTCTATTATACTCTGGTCCATCTTCTAGATTTTACACGTCTGTTATACTCTTGCCCATCTTTTGGATTATACCCGTCTGTTATACGCTGGCCCATCTTTTAGATTCTACCCGTCTTGTATACTCTGGTCCATCTTCTAGACTTTACACGTCTGTTATACTCTGGTTCATCTTTTAGATTTTACCCGTCTGTTTATACTCTGGCCTATCGTTTAGATTCTACCCATCTGTTATATTCTGGCCCATCTTTTAGATTTTACCCGTCTGTTTATACTCTGGCCTATCGTTTAGATTCTACCCGTCTGTTATATTCTGGCCCATCTTTTATATTTTACACGTCTCTTATACTCTGGTTCATCTTTTAGACTTTACCCGTCTGTTATACTCTGGCCCATCTTATAGTCTTGTCAATCTTAGTATCTTTTTAGATATCACAAATAACGGCTACTGCTCAGTTTTACCTTGTATATAACAATATAAGTACAATGATAGTATTGTGTTATTATGTAAACGAGAGAGTTGAATTCACACAGCCTTCATACTAACCTATCGACGCCCACATTATTGGATACCCCGATGGAAAATGTTAACCCATGAGTCATCACTCGTATTTACATTAAGTAATATTCAATGAATAGCAAAGAAACGCTGTCCAATATTACACTTCGATTGCGCATGTCAGCTGCATATAATTAGTGATGGAATTCACATGAACATATACTCACACCAAAAAGAAACTGTGCACTTGGGTTAGAGGTTAAATTTATATCCTTTTAGGAAAATATATAGGTACATTTAGTTTATACAAATTTATTTTAGCTCGATTGCGAAACAAGTTATTTCAACTTATATAAATCACTCTCGAGACCTCATTCCTGATGGAATCCATCGCCACGAGGGAGAGAGAAGAGGCAACGTGGAATTTAAATGCCTTGCCTAAGGGCACAATCGTAACGGCTCCAGTGGGGCTCGAACTAGATACATTTGGTATCAAAAGGTGCGAAATATTGCCTGGGTAAATTAGTGCAGGATTATTTATGGTGCTTTCCGGTGTAAAGATGCAAACAGGACATACACCGTTCCACATAATGTAAATCAATAGCGCTGTAATATTATATTCTGGACACTTATAGAATGACAAACAGTACAATTAGTAGTACAGACGTGTCATTGTTACTATTCATGACAACTATATCCGCAATAGTAAACCCATACTTACAGTGTAACACGACACCTGACAGCCGTGCAGTAAACTTGTCAGGCCGACCTCATAAACCAACAACTCATTTGCGCAACCTCAAACATCTCCGTACACAACGTCGGATAAAAACACTAAATACTCATGACAAAATAATATATAGGTGTTGCGGCTTGGTGCAGGTTGTCAGATTTCGGCCAACTATTTATACTGTATCTTTGGTTTTAGAATTAACCACTATCAAGTACAATAACAATGGACAAAACGATAAACATTGACAACAATTGCCGTTTGTCTCTGATCGTAAATACGTTTTCTTCTCAAGTGATGGATACTGGCGTACTCATATTGATCAGATGAGCAAAACGGTTTTGGCACGTATCAATGTTATGAGAAAATTGATCGATAGTAGATCATTAGGAGTTATCTAGATTTGTTTCATTCGACAATTACTAGACTATTCTGACGTAATGTTGGATAATTATACACTGTATGAAGAATAGGAACTAGATACAATACAATATGATGATGCAAGGATCGCCAACTTGAAGGTGTTTTACGTTTATTTATCGTCGCTACCGGTTGCCCATATGCGCGACGCCTCCTGGAGAGATTAGTCATTTTAATAGTTGGAGGATAATGCAATGATATAGACAGAGAACTATTACAGAGTCACCTCTGGTTCGTTTACGTGCACGGTGTACAACACCGACACGAGACTTCGGTTTAAAGTCCCATGTGAAAGACTGTTCATTTTATTATGGTCAGACGGGGGGTCGAACATGAGATCCCTGGATTACCAGTCCAGAGTGTTTGCTACTGGACTATGGATCCGTCTAGGCCACTACAAACACTTCGATTCACGACCTTCAACATGAAGTGGGTTGAGAAAGACTTTCTGACAGAAGACGGAAACACAAACTTGTTATTCTTTATGAAATAAAAGATAATAGTGCCCCGTCTTATATTTCATATCTTGTTCCACAGTAACAAAGGTCAAATTGGACAGCTGTGTTACTTCAGGAAAGCGAGAGTCCAGGTTATACACACAATGCTTAGAACTAAATGTAGTTCCCTTGACCACCATCCTTTCCTAAAGAACGTTGTAAAATCACCATTATGCAGATGTGGTTCTATAGAAGATAATAGAGTCCAGGTTATACACACAATGCTTAGAACTAAATGTAGTTCCCTTGACCACAATCCTTTCCTAAAGAACATTGTAGAAACACCATTATGGAGATGTGGTTCTATAGAATATAATATCGACATTTTCTTTCAGTACAATTTCTACAATGAACTCCGCATAACTCTCTATAATAAGATGTTCCCAATTTGCATTGTCAACTTAAACTCAGAGAGGTACACTATGAAATCAACTCTTTATATGAAACTGGATGGGACACACTGGAGTCCAGGCGCCTAAAGCACAGGCTCATTCTCTATTACAAGATGAGGTCCAACATAGCGCCTCCTTACCTGTCTGAACTGTGTCCACCTTCTTCTCAGAATGAAATTTATCAACTGCGTAATCGCGAAACCCTGGGAGTACTGAGAGTACGAACTTCTTTATATTATAATGCATTCCTCCCTTCAACGACAAGGGCATGTAATGATCTTTCTTCGTCTTTGAAAAATGCATCAACTCTCTCATCATTTAAGAGTCAACTGTTCAAGCTACGAAACGAAGTCCTAATTTACTTTAACTCATGGTAACGAAGAAACCAGCTTATCCATGCACGGCTCCGTATCAAGTGCAGTATACTTGCTGACGATCTTTTCTCTAAGAACATCATACCGTCACCTCTTTGCATATGCGGATAACGTGAAACTACTTATCACTTCTTCCTTCAATGCAAATTGTATGACACAATCAGAGCATCACTTATAAACAACATCCATAAAAAACATTATTTCTGGGAACACTTCTATACCAGATGAAGCCAACGAACAAATCTGCCTTGCCGTACAAAACGATTTGACTGAGTTGTCTAGTCCAAGACGTCCACTGTGAAATCAACTTCACAATCAGCTCCACCCCTATTTCTTACTTTCATTCAATACTACACGTCATTACTTCTAGATCTCTTCAGTTCTGCATAATTTATTCTATTCCATTTTTTTCATCTCATCCTTGTTTCCTGTTTCTATTTCTAAGCCCTTAGCTACAACTTTTCAGATATTTATAAGCGTTTCGATGCCTTTCCAATTTGAATTAAACATATTTAGGTTCGGGTCATTTTCCATATTACGCCAAGTTATTAAAATTGCCATATATACCTGGTACTAACATCTAGTGCTCAGTGGGAAAAAATACCTTAAGCTTTTAGCTTTCAGTTCAATCCACATATCACGATATAAACGTATGTTTCTATATATTTCTCAATGTATATTATATGTATCCTGATAAATAAATATGTTTAAACCAACTAAACACACTCCGTCGCAGTGACACTTTAGTTTATACAAATTTAGTTTAGCTCGATTGCGAAACAAGTTCATATAACTTATGTTAATCACTCTCGATACCTCATTCCTGATGCAATCCATCGCCACGAGGGAGAGAGTAGATGCAATGTGGAATTTAAATCCCTTGTCATAAGGCCACAATCATAACGGCCACAGCTGGACATTTCAAACCTGAAGTGAACGCCTCCCCCATTGCTCTATCATGACTTCCGCTGTTTTTTGGGCTTTACACGAATACATTATTGAGACGGTGTGTGTGTTTTGATTTGATTTTGGAAACGTTTCTTTATCCTCGCACCTGATTGATCAGGTATTGTTTGGAATGTTTAATTAACCTATTAAGTAAACCGAATGTGTTTTTTTTATTTCTGTGGTTAAGAAACGAAGCAACCTTAATTATTCGCTTAAACAATGTCATCACGAATATGATACGACACAGAAATAGCTGCAACACAATAGTTTGGATTGGACAAAAAGATAAATTATACCATACAAAATACCATAAATACCATAAAAAATACCATAAATACCATAAAAAACTGTGCACTTTTATATTGAGCGTTACTGGTTAACTACAAATTACAGAATTATGGATTTTACTATCACGAATGATGAACATAATCCTTCACACATTGCATGCACTAATTTACCCAATATTTAATCCAAATTAACACCCAATTTGCGTATATATATTTTCTAAAAGGATATACATGTTATGCCGAAGGCAAGTGCACAGTTTCTTTTTTGGTGTCAGTATAGTAACCAATTTGAATCCCTTTCTTTAAAGCGACACTACATCAGTGAAAACGCAAATTTCTACAGACTTTATTTTCCTATTGTATGGTATTATATTTTTCCAAATGTTGGCCTCAAATACTGAGTATTTCAACTAATAAACAACTGTCGTATACGCGGTTTGTTGACATAGCAAAATAATGTAAATAGGATCAACATTCAAGCGTAATACAACTCATGTATCATGTAACACGAAGTATTAATTAGTCTAATATATTTTATAATGCTATAAAATCGACTGAAAATGCAAACACGTTGAATAAAAAAAAGGAAAGAAAAATTCTTTGTTAACAAAAGATGACAGATAATAATGGCAACTATGAAAAAGTCATGAATACATACATGTACAGTCAAACTTGCTAGAAAGAATACGTCTATTAAGAGACCATTTGTATGAAGAGACCATGTTCTCAGTTCCCGTCTGTGTTGATAAGGAACACATTAGTCTGTTGTAAGAGACCATTTGTATTAAGAGATCATGTTCTCAGTTCCCGTCTGTGATTTTAAGGAACAAAGTATTCTGTTTTAAGAGACCACTTATATTAAGAGACCATTTTATCAGTTCCCGTCTGTGTTGTTTAGGAGCACACTAGTCTATATTAGGAGACCACTTTAAATAATTGACCACTATTTCAGTTCCCTGTTTGTGTTGTTAAGGAACACACTAGTCTGTATTAAGAGACCATTCCTGCCAGGGGACAGTCTTTCGCCCTCTTCCCGTTGGTGGTCTCTTAATGCGAAGTTTGACTGTACTCGTTTTAATAAGCAAATACATGAATATATAAAATCACACAATAATACATTAAATTATTATATGTTCATGGGATATGACTTAACAGTTTAAATTTAATTATTATAATTATGTGCAAGGGATACGACTTGGCTGTTTAAAATTGTAATTATTGTATGTACAAGGGATACGAAATGACTGTTTAAATTTCATTATTGTATGTGCAATGGGATACGAATTGACTGTTTAACTTTCATTATTGTATGTGCAATGGGATATGAGATGATAGTTTAAATTTAAGTATTGTATGTGCAAGAGATACGACTTTGCTGCTTACATTTAATTATTGTATGTGCAAGAGATACGACTTTGCTGTTTAAATTTACTTATTGTATGCTCAAGGGGATACGACTTGACTGTTTAAATTTAATTATTGTATGCTCAAGGGGATACGACTTGACTGTTTAAATTTACTTATTGTATGCTCAAGGGGATACGACTTGACTGTTTAAATTTACTTATTGTATGCTCAAGGGGATACGACTTGACTGTTTAAATTTACTTATTGTATGCTCAAGGGGATACGAATTGACTGTTTAAATTTAATTATTCATGAAACCACACGCCCTACATACAACTATTGTACACGAACTGTCATTAATACAAAGAGTGCTATTCAGCTTTGCTGTCATGTATTAATCTTGCATTTTCAACTAGGTTGGCATAAATCCTTGGTGTTTAAACACTATATCCATACTGTATAATAGGCGTGTGTCTTACAGTGACATATATTCACACCATAAACATGTCATGTTACGTGACCGTCACGAAGACATGTCATATTACAATAGTGATAAATGCATAGATTTTATGACATGTAAAAACATTAATGAACTTGTGAATACTAGTAGTGTTGAGAGAGATGTCACCCTCCCCTCTCTTGTAGTTTACACATGCATACCCCTGATCGCCCTGACTTCATGAATACTTCCCTGACCGCTCTGACACAGGTATATCCCTGACCGCCCTGATATCATTGTTACTTCACTGACCCACTTCAAATCATGGACACTTACATCACCGCCTTGGCCTCAGATACTTCCCTCACCGCCTTCACCTCGTGAACACTTCCATGACCAGCTTCATCTCGTGGACACTTCCCTGACCGACTTCTCCTCATGAACACGTCCCTGACCGACTTCACCTCATGGACACTTCCCTAGCCGACTTCACCTCATGTACACTTCCCTAACCGACTTCACCACATGGACACTTCCCTAACCGACGTCACCTCATGGACACTTCCCTGGCCAACTTCATCACATGGACACTTCCCTAACCGAATTCACCTCATGTACACTTCCCTGACCGACTTCACCACATGGACACTTCCTTAACCGACTTCACCACATGGACACTTCCCTGACCGACTTCACCTCATGGACACTTCCCTGACCGATTTCACTTCGTGGACACTTCCCTAACCGACTGCACCTCATGGACACTTCCCTAAATGATTTCACCTCATGGACACTACCCTAACCGACTTCACTTCGTGGACACTTCCCTGACCGACTTCACCGCATGGAAACTTCCCTAACCGATTTCACTTCATGGACACTTCCCTGACTGACTTCACCTCATGGACACTCCCATAACCGACTTCACCGCATGGAAACTTCCCTAACCGATTTCACTTCGTGGACACTTCCCTGACCGACTTCACCTCATGTACACTTCCCTTACCGACTTCACATCATGGACACTTCCCTGACCGACTTCATCTTATGGATACTTCCTTAACCGACTTCACCTCATGTACACTTCCCTGACCGACTTCACCTCATGGACACTTCCCTGACCGATTTCACTTCGTGAACACTTCCCTGACCGACTGCACCTCATGGACACTTCCCTAACCGATTTCACCTCATGGACACTCCCCTAACCGACTTCACTTTGTGGACACTTCCCTGACTGACTTCATCTCATGGACACTTCCCTGACTGACTTCACCTCATGGACATTCCCCTAACCGACTTCACTTCGTGGACACTTCCCTGACCGACTTCACCTCATGGACACTCCCCTAACCGACTTCACCTCATGTACACTTCCCTAATCGATTTCACTTAATGTACACTTCCCTGACCGACTTCACCTCATGGACACTTCCCTGGCACACTTCACCTGATGGACATTTCCCTGGCCCACTTAATCTCGTGGACACTTCCCTGGGCCACTTCACCTCATTTGCACTTCCCTGTCCGTATTCACCTCATGGACACTTCCCTAACCGCCTTCACCTCGTGAACACTTCCAGGACCGACTTCATCTCATGGACACTTCCCAGATCGCCTTCACATCGTGGACTCGTCCATGACCAACATCACCTCATGGACACTTCCCTAACCGATTTCACCTCATGGACACTCCCCTAACCGATTTCACCTCATGGACACTCCCCTAACCGACTTCACTTTGTGGACACTTCCATGATTGACTTCATCTCATGGACACTTCCCTGACTGACTTCACCTCATGGACACTCCCCTAACCGACTTCACTTCGTGGACACTTCCCTGACCGACTTCACCTCATGGACACTCCCCTAACCGACTTCACCTCATGTACACTTCCCTAATCGATTTCACTTAATGTACACTTCCCTGACCGACTTCACCTCATGGACACTTCCCTGGCCCACTTCACCTGATGGACATTTCCCTGGCCCACTTAATCTCGTGGACACTTCCCTGGGCCACTGCACCTCATTTGCACTTCCCTGTCCGTATTCACCTCATGGACACTTCCCTAACCGCCTTCACCTCGTGAACACTTCCAGGACCGACATCATCTCATGGACACTTCCCAGATCGCCTTCACATCGTGGACTCGTCCATGACCAACATCACCTCATGGACACTTCCCTGGCCGACTTCATCTCGTGGACACTTCCCTGGCCCACTTCACCTCATGTACACTTCCCTAACCTATTTCACCTCATGTACACTTCCCTGACCGACTTCACCTCATGGAAACGTCCCTAACCCACTTCACCTCATGTACACGTCCCTAACCGACTTCACCTCATGTACACTTCCCTGACCGACTTCACATCATGGACACTTCCCTGACCGACTTCACCTCATGGACACTTCCCTAACCGATTTCACCTCATGGACACTCCCCTAACCGACTTCACTTTGTGGACACTTCCCTGACCGACTTCATCTCATGGACACTTCCCTAACCGATTGCACTTCATGGACACTTATCTGACTGACTTCACCTCATGGACACTCCCCTAACCGACTTCACCTCAAGGACACTCCCCTAACCGATTTCACTTCGTGGACACTTCTCTGACCGATTTCACCTCATGGACACTCCCCTAACCGACTTCACCTCATGTACACTTCCCTAATCGACTTCATCTCGTGGACACTTCCTTGACCGACTTCACCTCATGTACACTTCCCTGACCGACTTCACCTCATGGACACTTCCCTAACCAATTTCACTTCGTGGACACTTCCCTGCTCACTCTGACTGCGTGGACACTTCAACTCATGAACGCTTACCTGACCGCATTCACCTCATTGATACTTCCCTGACAGCACTGGATGCATGCATACTTCCCTGACCGCCCCATGAGCACTTCGCGGACAGCCCAGATCTCATAGAGACGTCCCAGGCCGTCTTAATTTCATGGACACCTCTAAATCCTAGAATTCCATATATATATATAGTTTTGGAATGTTGCTATTATGCGAGCCTTTTGGAAATCCATAAATAGCGTGGACTTATTGATATCCATATATCGAATTATGGATATCCAATAATTGACTTATGGATACCAAAAAAAGGAATTATGGATATCCATAAATACTGAATAAATAGCAAAACGGCGCCTCATATATTTCAGAATATTTACTAGAGTTTCCTACAGGGGTTATATTTCTATCAGTTTAACGTTTAATTCTTTTATTACCTCCACATGAAGAGCACAAGTGAACATACATAATATACAAGTACACGTTTCACATGGACACATATAAACACACAAATATACAGAGTAGTACAAGTGTACAATAATGGTCATAAGAACTGACATAAGCATGCAGCTATTAATGAGTGTATACCGATCATCATAACTTGACCACACGAAATGCAAGGGAAAGAGATGATGGTAACACACACAAAAGCTGATACAATTGTTTATAACCAGAACATATTTCCTCAGTAGAGAAAACGGTTCAGTTACCTGAAAGCAACAAAATAGTATGTAAAAAGAAGCAAACATGTTTAGATTACTGACACAACTTCATTACTACAACAACTTTAAGTTTGGAGCATTAGCCAGAATGCCTTAAAACATTGTTATCATTATTAAGTGTTTCGCGTGCGGTGTCTGGTAGTTCAGATAGAGACTCTATTAGATGAGACCAACGAATGCATTTTAGTTTCTATCATTTTGTTCCTGTTTATTTTCAGTTCGATTATCGTCATTAGCTATATTATATTATCACCACCGGAAGTTGCCGCTAGAGGGCGTATGATGGAGCCTGCGCAACGATCCAGTCTATGGACACGTGGATTTAGCTCGCCTAGAAATGACGACGACACGGGTCTGAACTGTGGTGGACCATGGGTAAGTCAGCGATGCCATGAAGTGAGCAGTTGCGGGTCAATGATTTGGGGTTGGGGTAGTGTGGAATCGGGCACAAATGGGGTTAGCCTCGCATGGGAGTATGTGGACACCCATCCCCCTCTAACAAATGTCTTCAATCTCATTCATTGATTTGTCTGATTAACTACTGGCTATAATTACAGATCTAAAAGTAAAGTGTTACACTCCCATAGAATCCAACCCTGATCCTCTTCGTGATAGCTTAACCCTTAAAGCAGCATTACATCGTAATAAAGGATGCTTTGGGTAAATATAAATACTAATGTGTGTTTACAAAAATCGAAATAGTCGCTCAGAAGCGATACAATTCCAATAAATTTAAACCGTTGTATACGCGAATTTGTTTATCAACACACGAAATGTAAACACGCACAGTGCGCAGTCGTGAAACAACAGAAGATATTGAACACAACGTATATATTTTGAACATGAAATACTATCTATCTATTTTCCTCTAATGTCGAACCCCTCGCGAGGATGTAGAAATATCCCTAAAAGACTTAGCTAAAGCTAACAGATATGAATCAACATATCAAGTAATTTAATTAAAAAAGACAACGTGGGACAAATGGGGACGATACATTCCGAATGCAAACAAGTGCGGACGATGCGTTCTGATTGTAAACAAGTGCGTGACCGATCGACTCGGAAAGTCCTACTTTCGGTTTCGAATTATTTTATCGCAAATAAATAAAACACTGTTTACCAAATGAACATAAGCATACAAAGTATGTTAGAATGTGTAGCAGCATTGCTACCCATACATAAAAATTGAATTTTTCAAATATCTTTTATTTCATACGATGTAATGCTGCTTTAAAGTATTGTGTAAAGTAAAGTATAGTATGGAATCCATCACCACAAGAGAGAGAGAGAGAAGAGGCAACGTGGAATTTAAATGGCGGGGCCGTTACGATTGTGCCCTTAGTCATGGCATTTCTATTCCACGTTGCCTCTTCTCTCTCTCCCTCGCGGCGATGGATTCCACCAGGAGGAGTTAAAATAAATTTGTATAGACTAAAGTATTGTGCTGTGCAGCCATCTGTGCGGTCATGTATAAGTTTCTAAAGGTCACAATCGAATCCAGTCCGCTTTGTTTCTAAAGTATGGTCTTATTAAGTATTTGGACGGATTTCGGGACCACCGTGGCCGAGCTGTTAACGTCGTTGACTCAAATCACTTGTCCCTCACAACTCTGTGTTCGAATCCCACTTGCGTGTCGAATTCTTGCATGCTTACGGAAGGTCGGTGGTTCTACCCGCATGTGCATGCAAGTCTGCTCGGAGGGACATTCGGTGTCTAACTCCACAAATAAATGGAGAGTCGCCGTATGACCTTGGACGGATTTCATTAACGGATCATGTTATGATACTTTACTTGTCTATTTGCAGTTTCCAAACTTTTCCTACAGAAAAAATGCTGTTTAAACCGAGCGTTTCTTCGTCATATATGTTACGTATTGTAGAATGTACCTTTAGATAAATAGGTCAACAAAAATATAAAAACGTTATGTATATCGACAGATATTTATTGGGGGCGCGGCTGGTTCGGTTCCGGTGAAAATAACATGTATTTTGTAGGAATTTGAAATACTACGTATTTGAACCAAATAATGATTATTTTTAATTCACGTGTCATGAGTTTATTAGACAAAACAGCAAATACAATGGTGAATATGTCCAAGACATAATATACAATGGACATATATTACGCCAAGACATAATACTCCAGCATTTTTTTAATTGTTTTATTATTTTTGATTCAATTTTTCATATTTTTTTCAACATACACACATACTGTATATGAATAACACATTTGAATACATACTAAAGACGCATTTAAGCCAACAAGGGTTTCTTTCTCATTTTAAAAGCATCAGTCACAAAGTTTGCAATATTCCATAAGGTTTTCTAAATGTATGCATATTATAGATAATTTGATCCCCCGTCTGACCCGAATAAAATTAACAGTCTTTCAGATGGAACGTTAAACCGAGATCTCGTGTCGGTGCTATATACCGTGCACGTAAAAGAACCAGAGAAGACTCTGGAACGGGTCTCTGTCCTTATCATTGCACTATCCTCCAAAAATCTAAAATGACTACGTCGCTCATATGGGCATCCGGTAGCGACGATAAATAAACGTAAGCACACGTGACCGAGGAGCAAAACGGCTTCAGAGCTAATCGGTCGTATGACGATCATATTTACATTGGGCAACAATGTTCGAAATAATAGATTGTTGCGTTTATTGACTTTACAAGACAATGCTTCGATTTTACAAACGCCAATACATTGTATGCTGAAATTGAAAGTTGTGTACATTTGCTTCAAACATATATACACTATGTGACGCTCCCGTATGCTATTTTTATAATCAACCTCTTTCTTATCTGGTGGTTTATAGAAACATGCGACTTCATTACCGGAAGTCATCAATTTGACAGCCTTTACGAGACACTTAAATCAGTGCAACATGAAGCTCAAAATATATAGACATTGTCGTATATCTGTAGTATTGTATGACCATTACCATATATTTACCACACCCCCTTCACGTGGACCACACATAACACTAATTAGGGTTGACAATAGTGAGCCCCATGCACACATTGTTTATAGACTTAGACATTTGTATGTCTATAGTACAACACATTGAAATGATATATGATAATATTTCATGTGCCACCTTGCGATATTAATGAATCACTGTATACAGACAAGGACAAAGGTTGAATCCCTGTAGTACACCTGTACACGCTGAAAACGATCGGGATGAACCAAATATGCCTCTACCTCTTGACACAATTCCATGTCGGACATCAAGTCAAGAATACACACAACGGAACTATTTGCTTTAATGCTTTCCAATTAATGATAGCGTTTTCACAATGAAAGAAAAACTCCATCTTACACCGCTTTGAAACAGTGAAATGTGGCATTTTCTCTGCCACTGGTTGCGTTTCGTATTCCTGCGCGGTTTGGTGTACTTTTGTATTTTAGCTATTTTCTGACTATCATGAATAGTTAATTATTACGTAAGTGAATATGTTTTGTCTGTGGATTTTAATTTTGATAGCAAACAGAAACTAACGTGAAAATTATACAGGAACTATTTCTTATTACGGACCTTCACAATAACAGAAGTGGTTGTGCGGTTGTGTATAGGAGTACACTGGGGCTCCAGAAAGAGCAGCTAAAATGAATAAAATTCAAAAACAATTATTATATTTGGTCAAAATCATTGGAAATCATAAAATAAAAAGAATATTTATATTTATTAGTGTAAAATAGGATTTTATTTCATCTCGTGATCATTGAAATGTTTCATTGTATGTACTACATATTTCGGTGTTCATGAGATGAAATCAAATCCTATCTTACACTAATAAACACAACTATGCTCTATATAGATCTAAAGTTTCATTTAGCACTATTGTTGTGTCATTGTGTAACGCACCTAAGTCCACATTTCCTCTTCTCTATCTTTGGTGATGGCTTCCAAAGAGGAACTATTCAAGGAGGGGGTAACCATAAGCTGTATAGCGTTCTGTCCAATTCCTTATTTCAATTGTTGTAAAGAACAATGCACATGACAGAACATAAATGTGTTTAAACCAATGAAGAACAAGGTCTCTAGATCGCGTAATCTAATGTGGTGGGGGGGAATTCTCATTCAAGCTAAAATTAATTTTCATAATCCATATATATATGGGAAATTAATTAGTGGTTGCATTGACAAAGAAGGCATGAATCATACAAGTCAACCATTTATCATGATACTACAGTAAATAAGTCATTCTCATGTATACTATTACAATGCCCGTTATTCGTTATTTTAACATCACTGTATATGTAATCAGATATATATAGTTTATTACCGTTCGCCTGACCTTTGTTATCAAGTCAAGATATTTATTAGTGGCTAATAGACAATACAACAGACACGGTATACAGTGTACAGTAATATAAAGTAAGAGTGTATAATGTGTCTTACGTTTATTTATCGTCGCTACCGGTTGACAATATGAGCGAAGCCTCCTGAAGAGATTAGTTATTTTAGATTTTTGGAGGAGAGTGCAATGCTACAGACATGTAGAACACCGACACGAGACCATGGTTTAAAGTCAAAACTGATACTAATAGCTGACTATGTCATAATATAATATAATTATAACAATATAATTCGAACATTCACTTAAACAAACAAATGTTCATTTTATTTTAGGCTGAAAGGTTTTTTTAGAATATATAATCACTGCAACCGTGCTCTATTTGGCGCGAGAACTCGTGTTTAGATGACACTAAAGTACGTCATAAAATATGGCATACATGACGTCACTGACAGCTTTAGTCCGAATACTTTCGCGTTGACAGTATTCAACATGCAGCGGCTTGGTACCACACGTACAAAACAGTGAGAAATGAAATATGTTATTCCACTGATTTCAACACATTTATTTCACTGATAAATTTCTATTTATACTAGTTATTCATTGGACAGCATGTGTTGTAAATATGGCTGTATTAAGCTGACTATAAGCAACATTATGTGATAAATATAATTTACACAGACGGAGCTGTAGTCCAGTGGTAACACGCTGGACTGGTAATCAAGGGATCGCAGGTTCGATCCCCCGCCTGACCCTAATAAAATTAGCCGTCTTTAAGATGAGACATTAAACCGAGGTCTCGTGTCGGTGCCTTACACCGTGCACGTTAAAGAACCAGAGGAGACTATGGAATGGGTCGCTGTAAAATGACTAATCTCTTCAGGAGGCGTCGCTCATATGGGCAACCGGTAGCGACTGTTGTCTAGTGATCAAGGTCGCTGACTTGTATACCACTGTAACCTATCATCAATGATGGTCACGGGTTCGAGACCAACTCAGTCTGTGTATCTTTATATGAAAAGGTTGACAGTGTCTTACTGAGTTTCGTGCACCTAATACTGGTTAACCTCTGGAGCGTGCCCAGGAAATGTGCTGTTAGGTAAACTGTCCATTGCTCATATTGGCAACAGGTAGTGACGTTAAATAAACTTTAAAGAGTGATACTACCGTCGCATAAATGCGCCTTTGCAAAAATCCTAGAACCAGATCAGACAGAACATATCTTTCCGTCTGATCAGGCTATATGCTGATTGCTTTTCAGGCAGTGGAGCCGAATCACCTGTCCGAATAGCAAACAACATAGATCCTGCTCAAGCCGCTGATATGTATATATGTTGGTTGCACATTGCGTAGAAATTCAGATTAGTACGAACATAATTATGTGCAGGTGCAAACGGAATGAAATTTATAACGGTATATATTTACGGATGATCTGTTTTCATGACACTGGTGTTGTGCCTATTCTGAGGACACTTTCCTTTTCCCCCTATTTAATTTATACACATTTATTTTAGCTCGATTGGGAAACAGGTTCTTTCAATTTATATTAATCACTCTCGAGACCTCATTCCTGATGGAATCCATCGCCATGATGGAGAGAAGAGGAAATGTGGAATTTAAATGCCTTGTCGAAAGGCACAATCGTAACGGCTCCAGCGGGGCTCGAACTCCGGACGGTTCGCACCTGAAGCGAACTCGCATCCACTGCGCTATTACGACGTCCACTTCCTGTTTAGTGTAACATCACAATGTGGCATTGTTGATATACTGCAGGCATTGTCTAATGTTTCCATATTGCAAACCTTTTCGAAACGAAATGAAAGATGTATAGAAGGAAAATTAGTGCTCTGTGGAATAAACCAAATAGCACATGTATATTTGATCAAAATCCTGTTAATTAATTGATAAACATTGCATATAGTATATAATCCATTGAATGTAACGTAATACCTGTCGAGATTTATTAATTTATAAATTTTAAGATGAGAATACAGATGAATAGCATGTTCTGCAACGGTAACAATGATAAACACAGAGGAAAACCAATTGAGACGAGAGTCAGTGTATGAAATACTGCTTGGGGCGGGGCACACTGGGTCTTCCTCCAATACCAGCTGGAGATATATAACATAAGCTGTTGATGCGACCTTAATCCCTAGAACTAATTGATATATGGCTTATTATTTTAGTATCACGCCATGAACTATTTAATGTACATTATTTAGAAAGGTGAGGACAACCTTATCTCATACAGCTTTCTGTCCACTCCCTTATTTCAGTTGTTCTCAGAAAGGAGAGGACAACCTTATCATATGCAACTTTCTGTCCAATCCTTTATTTCAGTTGTTCTAAGAAAGGAGAGGACAACCTTATCCCATACAGCGTTCTGTCCAATCCCTTATTTCAGTTGTTCTAAGAAAGGACATGATACCCTTATCCCATACAACGTTCTGTCCAATCCCTTATTTCAGTTGTTCTAAGAAAGGAGATGACACACTTATCGTATATAGCTTTCTATCCAACCCATTATTTCAGTTGTTCTAAGAAAGGGTAGTACAACCTTATCCCATACAGCGTTCTGTCCAATCCCTTATTTCAGTTGTTCTAAGAAAGGAGAGGACAACCTTATCATATGCAACTTTCTGTCCAATCCTTTATTTCAGTTGTTCTAAGAAAGGAGAGGACAACCTTATCCCATACAGCTTTCTGTCCACTCCCTTATGTCAGTTGTTCTAAGAAAGGAGAGGACAACCTTATCATATGCAACGTTCTGTCCAATCCTTTATTTCAGTTGTTCTAAGAAAGGAGAGGAAAACCTTATCCCACACAGCTTTCTGTCCAATCCTTTATTTCAGTTGTTCTAAGAAAGGAGAGGACAACCTTATCCCATACAGCTTTCTGTCCACTCCCTTATTTCAGTTGTTCTAAGAAAGGAGAGGACAACCTTATCCCATACAGCTTTCTGTCCAATCCTTTATTTCAGTTGTTGTAAATAATCATGTATTGACAGAAAATATATATGTTTAATTTACTTTAAAACAAACAAACACCGAGTTACTGTCCCTGCATACTCTCAACATGTAGATATGTCATCTTAAGTCGGATTCCTCTGTGTTTATCGCTGTATCCTTTGCACAACGTGCTATCAATAGTTAACCCAGTTTTTCATCTTTTAATTATTAGCTTACTTTATCAGTAAGGCTATGTAATGGCTACTTTTCTATAAAAAGTGTTATCAATTAATTAACAAGTATGCCTGCCATTCAGCCATGGACTCTCAACCACTCTCTCACTGTGTGTGTTATTACTGTAACTTAGAACATGAAGAGTGAGTTGTCAGTTCTTATTCATATCACCATATGTAAGTGCTGTCACTTAAACTGTTAAAATGTCACGCAAAATTATATTACACACATTTTGTAATATAAAGAGCTAAATATAATAAATAACTTGTCGCTGCCTAAGTGTACACTTACTGGTAGCCAATTCAATTAAAAATAATAATTATTTTCCTTTAGAAAATTATCAAAATATTTGCCTCTACTCAAACCACGAAAATATTACTAAATTGCGGAAACATATACGTTTAATAACACTCAAATTTAATGAGCAACCTTGCCAGATAGAGAAACTACTCTAATTGTTGGGGTGGGGTGAAAGGGGGTCTTGCCAAAATAGACAAAACCTATAGATAGACGAATCTGTATGTAGACGAAAATTCCTACGCATATCGTTTCCAAGCCAGATCTTAGTAGCATTCTATTTCAGTAAAGACTAACTGTCGCATGTCTAGATAATTGAGCCCCCCCCCCCCGTGATACAGTATCAACAACACAAAAATAGCCTACCGCTCAATTCCGCAACTAAAATTTCAATCGAGATTCAATATGGTGTCATTACAGATTGAAGAACGTTTGAAATTCCGATAAAGTCCGAGGGACGGTAATTTAAACGCGAAATCATAAGCTGTTTCCCTGTTTTCATATTTCCTCAACTGTTACCGGACATTTGCGATTTGTTTGATATGCAGACTATATGGAAGTTTGTGCTCGTGCACGTGTTACCGTAGAGGGGTCAATTCCTAGTATTTTCACTTTTTAACTTCTGGCAAAATGATCAGAAACTCAATACGGCCCAATTAATAGTCTCGGCGTTAAAATATATTTATTTGACTGACCAGGCAAACTATATTGACGCCTGTTACCAGGCTACTGTCTCCTATGTATATATATAAAATTAATATATATCTACAGTCTACATTCGCTATGTCGAAGTCGGCTATGTTGAATTCTCGAAGTCGGATCAAAGTCATGTTTCAGACACTATCATTTACATATAATTAGCTATGTCTCTATAGAATTTCGTTAAGTCAAACTTCGGTTATGTCGAAGTCTTTTGTTCGGTCCGACGGAATTCGACATAACGGATATAGACTGTATCCTATCTAATTATGTGTATCTCTTTTCCAGCTGCAGCATGGTATAAACAAGGGCAAATGTGGTATCTGTGGAGACAGATATGACGTCACGCCTCGTGAAAACGAGCCAGGCGGGAAATACGCCAATGGCATTATTGCCAATACCTATACAACCAATGACAGTTCAATATTGGTTGTAGTTGACATTCAGAGTTATTTGGGCGGTTATTTTGAATTTCGAATTTGCCCAAATAATAATCCCCACATATCGGCTCAACAAGAGTGTCTAGATCGACATCAGTTACGCTTGTGGGATGTACTCAACAACGAACCTAAATATAGATATTTCCCACAAGACATCGGGCTTCAGCGACTACGCGTTGAGATTCCACCTGGAATGACGTGTACGCAATGTGTGTTGCAGTGGAAATGGCGAACAGGTTGGTAAACAGTTAACAAATTTTAGTAATCAATATCGATACAAAAATTAATATTTACATGATGGCCCTGTCACATATGTACGTCCTCCTAAGACGCTGTCTAAGTTTCTTAAAAATTGAATAAAACGTGGTCAGGAAGGATAAAAAAATGATGTCCCCATTGGCTTTCCGGTTATGGATCAGATATTTAAATGCATAAACGTAAGGATATATCTCGTCATTTACCCGTTCGCTTGCCGTACCACGTTTTTATGAGTTCCAGTCCATGCAAACTACACGTACGTACGGCGTCCGCATAGGCCCATATGAGCGACGTCTCATAAAGAGATTAGTCATTTTAGATGTTGGAGGATTGTGCAATGATACAGACAGAGACCAATTCCAGCGTTGCCCCTGGTTCTTTGATGTACACGGTGTAAAGCACAGACACGATGCATCGGTTGAAAGTCCCATCTGAAAGACTATTAATATTATTATTGTCAGACGGCGGATCGAACCTTCGATCCCTGGATTGACCACTGGACTAGTAACCCATCTATTCCGCATAGCCACTGTGTGCGAAAGAGACGCAGAGGAGAAGCGATGTCGTCATGCATACTGTTGTTACTACGCATCTCTCGTCTGCTTCCGAGCTGTATGCGCATCAAGACCGTTCGAGTAACGTTCTAACTGAGTTTACAACAAGTCCTTAATCCGTTCTGATCAGAAACAGAAGCGCACGTGCTTGTTTGGAACTGTTTTCCTTGGCGTTCAATGGAGTTACTTTGGGTCCCTATCAAGGTCAACAAGAATCAGCGAGTTCTCACGCCGTACCCATGCGACGCCGTTTTTCACAGATCCATTTGATTTGTACTGTTCATAACTGTTTTCCTTGGCGTTCAATGTTGTTACTTTGGGTCCCTATCAAGGTCAACAAGAATCAGCGAGTCCTCACGCCGTATACATGCGACGCCGTGTTTGACATATCCATTTGATTTTACTGTTCAAAACTGTTTTACTTGGCGTTCAATGGTGTTACTTTGGGTCCCTATCAAGGTCAACAAGAATCAGTGAGTCCTCACGCCGTACCCATGCGACGCCCTGTTTGACAGATCCATTTGACTTGTACTGTTCAAAACTGTTTTCCTTGGCGTTCAATGGTGTTACTTTGGGTCCCTATCAAGTACAAAAAGAATCAGCGAGTCCTCACGCCGTACCCATGCGACGCCCTGTTTGACAGATCCATTTGACTTGTACTGTTCAAAACTGTTTTCCTTGGCGTTCAATGGTGTTACTTTGGGACCCTATCAAGGTCAACATGAATCAGCGAGTCCTCACGCCGTACAAATGCGACGCCGTGTTTGACATATCCATTTCATTTGTACTGTTCAAAACAAACGTCAGGCTTCCTTTGCTCTGACAAGAGCGTGATCAGCAAACGGTGTGGCTCTATTACATTAGGTCACCCTTTCCCCCATAGAGATGCAGTTTTATTTCATACATGTGGCTGCAATTTACCAATTATACACAATGGATAAACTGTGAATTTGCCTACTCAACCTTCATAGAGGTTACCAGGAATTAGTAAGTGTTGTATACACTACGTTGTTCCGATCTTTATTATAGCTTGTTTGACTGCTAATGTGTCGATCTGTGTCAATAGGAATTGGCGTCGAGAGGCGCTTCTAAGGGGGAAAGGGTTTTAACTTGCACATTGATGGACATTGATAATAATACGTTTTTATCAATTGTTCTGATATTCCATTCATATTCCAATGAATGTCATTAACACAATATTATTACAAGTGAGTTTAATCAGTTTACATGAGTGATTGCTTTCCACGCGTAGGCGACATACTCGCTAGGTTATGTTGTATAAACGTTGTATGAGCACTGTGTAGGCAAGTAACACAGTGTATAAAAAATATGCTTAACCTCTAATATGTTCTCAACATAGAAACTTCAGAATAAATCTTTTTAGCTGGAACGTGCAATCTTTCAGATACAGATTTTGTTGGAAAACGTAATTGTGCGTGCAATAGTTATGAGGCATAAAGTTAAGAGCCCTGACACACCTATACGTACTTGCGTGGCTCACCTGTGTCTTAGTTGAAGTTCTTAACGTGGTCAGGGCGTATCCATGAAACGATTAAGGGAGGTGTAAAGTTAGATACCACCAGCCCAAGGCAGCAAAGCTGGCTTTACCACATCAGTTGGCATATCCTAGAGTAGCACAGGGAAATTATATCAGGGGAAAAGTTGAAAACCTGAATACCAAATGGTACACTTTCCTGGTACCTGTAGTGTAAAATGTGCAGATGCAGGTGCACTGAGCACCCCCTGAATACGGATCTAATGTGAGAGTCCCGTTTTTATGACAGCAAGTTTAGTAAAACCTACTGACGGTGATTATTATAGAACAAGTAGTACCCTGGACGTACATTTCTGTGTTATTATGATTTGCTTATGGAGAGAGTTGAACAAAAGATAGATCATCCTGGGCATACATGTCTGTGTTATTAAGATTTGTTTATGGAGAGAGTTGAACAAAAGATAGACCATCCTGGGCATACATGTCTGTGTTATTAAGATTTGCTTATGGAGAGAGTTGAACAAAAGATAGACCATCCTGGACATACATTTCTTTGTTATTAAGATTTGCTTATGGAGAGAGTTGAACAAAAGATAGACCATCCTGGATTATGAGTTGTTTATGGAGAGAGTTGAACAAAAGATAGACCATCCTGGATTATTAGTTGCTTATGGAGAGAGTTGAACAAAAGATAGACCATCCTGGATTATGAGTTTTTTATGGAGAGAGTTGAATAAAAGATAGACCATCTTGAAGTATGAGTTGCTTATGGAGAGAGTTGAACCAAAGATAGACCATCCTGGATTATGAGTTGCGCATGTAGAGAGTTGAACAAAAGATAGACCATCCTGGATTATGAGTTGCTTATGGAGAGAGTTGAACAAAAGATAGACCATCCTGGATTATGAGTTTTTTATGGAGTTAGTTGAACCAAAGATAGATCATCCTGGATTATGAGTTGCTTATGGAGAGAGTTGAACCAAAGATAGACCATCCTGGATTATGAGTTTTTAATGGAGAGAGTTGAACCAAAGATAGATCATCCTGGATTATGTGTTGCTTATGGAGAGAGTTGAACCAAAGATAGACCATCCTGGATTATGTGTTGCGTATGGAGTGAGGTGAACAAAAGATAGATCATCATGAATTATGAGTTGCTTATGGAGAGAGTTGAACCAAAGATAGATAATCCTGAATTATGAGTTGCGTATGGAGAGAGGTGAACAAAAGATAGACCATCCTGAATTATGAGTTGCTTATGGAGAGAGTTGAACCAAGGATAGACCATCCTGGGCATACATGTCTGTGTTATTAAGATTTGCTTATGGAGAGAGTTGAACAAAAGATAGACCATCCTGGATTATGAGTTGCTTATGGAGAGAATTGAACAAAAGATAGACCATCTTGAATTATGAGTTGCTTATGGAGAGAGTTGAACCAAAGATAGACCATCCTGGATTATGATTTGCTTATGGAGAGAGTTGAACAAAAGATAGACCATCCTGGATTATGAGTTGATTATGGAGAGAGTTGAACAAAAGATAGATCATCCTGGATTAAGAGTTGTTTATGGAGAGAGTTGAATAAAAGATAGACCATCCTGGATTATTAGTTGATTATGGAGAGAGTTGAACAAAAGATAGATCATCCTGGATTATGAGTTGATTATGGAGAGAGTTGAACCAAAGATAGATCATCCTGGATTAAGAGTTGTTTATGGAGAGAGTTGAATAAAAGATAGACCATCCTGGATTATTAGTGATTATGGAGAGAGTTGAACAAAAGATAGATCATCCTGGATTATGAGTTGATTATGGAGAGAGTTGAACCAAAGATAGATCATCCTGGATTAAGAGTTGTTTATGGAGAGAGTTGAACAAAAGATAGACCATCCTGGGCATACATTTCTGTGTTATTAAGATTTGCTTATGGAGAAAGTTGTACAAAAGATAGACTATCCTAAAATCAGTATGATATATTTCAAGAACATTAAACTTATCCTAGGTGGGATGTCTGTACTGAACCAATGTTGGTACTCGACCCAATGGCTATATATGTCACGTACATATGCATACATGCTTCATGTGTATTGTTATTATATGGAATGTTGCATATTCATTGATGGGGCTCTGTAGCCGAGTGGTTTAGGTCGTTAACATCAAATCACCGCTGTATGTTCGAATCCCATTATGGGTGTCGATATTCATTGATGAAGCCTCTGTAGCCGAGTGGTTAAGTTCGCTAACATCAAACCACTTGCTACTCACCGCTGTAGGTTCGAATACCATTATGGGTGTCGATATTCATTGATGTGGCCTCTGTAGCCGAGTGGGTACGGTCGCTAACATCAAATCACTTGCTACTCACCGCTGTAGGTTCGAATCTCATTAGGGGTGTCGAGTTCTTTCAAGTGAAGAAAATCCAGCTGGCTCTGATCTGTTAATCGACCCGTCCGTGCATGATATACTGCTCGTAGAGCTATCGTTCGTTCGATATAGTTTTCTTTATAGTCTCCGACTTGGCGACTGGTTTCTCTAAGTCGTTTATGTAGTCACCTACGTTGTTTATGTGGACAGCTGGGAAGGCATCTTCGTTCTTCTCAGAGTGACAAGTCCTGTATCATCGTTCGAAGGGGTCCCTTGTAGGGCCACATCCTCCACGATTTGCCAGCTCACAGCAGCGATAATGGTTCCGATTTCTTCGCTGGGGTCCTCACGCCATCAAGAAGTCTGCGTCCCACCGTCTTCCTTGAAGGAGATCCGTCCACATGAAGGAGCAGGCTACAAGAAAACCAGCTATCCGCCGTCGCCAGCACTAAGTAGGGAAGTTAGTAGTAAGGTACTCTATATGTAAATGTATAGAGTCACGAGATTCCGATGGCGCGGCTTCCGTCAGCGAAATCCTTGAACCATAGTCCTGCATGTGAGCTGTGCCTAGGTCACGACGTGCATGTTGTGGAGGAGAGACCTTGTAGAGGTATACATGTCTTACTCCACCAATACTAGCTGTAAAGTCACAATATGACCTAATATGTTGGTGCACGTTAAACTCCAAAAAACAACTCAAAACAAGCAAACATATTAATTGAATTGTGAAGTCAAGTTCCTGGCCAGAGACATGACAATACAGTATATGCGAGTGTACCCTTGTTTTAAGCCAGACATTGTAATAACAGTGATGTACGCACACTAATGTTCTCGACATTAAGATATGTTAGGGAGAAATTGAGTTACAGAGAAAGCTGAAACATTAATAATTATAGTCAAATATGATTTTATATATCTTCAAGTAGTCCTACATTAAACATATCTTCAGTTGGAGTACCTGGTTAATTTCTATTTGGTTCATACTCGTATCTGTTTGTTTGTTCGGTTTTTTTGCGCCTACATCAGAACCATTTTGGGCTAACACCCATCCGGGGCAGGCTTCAGCGGTTAACCAGTACTTGATGCACCAACCTCCCTTCATATAAAGAGACACGACCTGAGCTGGGCTCGAAACCGTGGCCATCAGTGATGATAGGCTACAGTGGTATACAAGTCAGCGACCTAAACCACTCGACCACAGAGCCGGTCTTCATACTGGTTTTGCAATGAATTCAATTACATGACAAACGTTTTAGTAAATGTGACCGTCAATATTGAACTGGTATGGCTTTACGGTTATGCTATGTAGACCTGAACGAGTTATATATTACAGTTCGATTAATCAGGTCAGTCACTTGTATACAAACATGCTGATGTATATAAACATTGGCGAGTTAAAACACTGATTGAATAATATAAAATATATCGAAGTATCACACATGGCAGGATGGCCGAGTGGTCAAAGCTGTAGGCTTATTGAAAAATAGTTTTAGGTTTGATGGTTCAACAATGATTGTTTTGGTTTTCGAATGTTATGTATACAAGTGACTGCCCTAAATAATCAGACTTACAATGGCATAGTGTTCGAGAACCATATATCTTACCATTAAACTTTAACGAGCAATTTAAGCCGTGAACAGACAAAGAACAATAGCTTACATTACTTATACCGGATTACACCAACTTGCTAAATGCTCCATGTAGGAGAGGAATTTATATAAGATTGTATTTATCCTGTTTTCCAATCCTTTGTTATCTTCCTGCAACCTGTGTGTTTACAATTGCCATGCATATATGCTCTTTGTACAAAAGAAGAACAATAAATAAAGTTTAAACTAAATTAGAGGAATACAGATTGTGTAAACATGTCATGGCTGTTTATTATATAAAACATACATCGACTGTTTACAGTCTTGTCAAGGTCTACAGCAGGGTGAAACGTTCCCTCGTATTGTGTTTACTGAATTCAACAACAAAATATGTATTTTTATTTTTCAATTTGTGAGACAGATTGTGTAAAAATGTCATGGCTGTTTATTATATAAAACATACATCGACTGTTTACAGTCTTGTCAAGGTCTACATCAGGGTGAAACGTTCCCTCGTATTGTGTTTACTGAATTCAACAACAAAATATGTATTTTTATTTTTCAATTTGTGAGACAGATTGTGTAAAAATGTCATGACTGTTTATTATATAAAACATACATCGACTGTTTACAGTCTTGTCAAGGTCTACAGCAGGGTGAAACGTTCCCTCGTATTGTGTTTACTGAATTCAACAACAAAATATGTATTTTTATTTTTCAATTTGTGAGACGGATTGTGTAAAAATGTCATGGCTGTTTATTATATAAAACATACATCGACTGTTTACAGTCTTGTCAAGGTCTACAGCAGGGTGAAACGTTCCCTCGTATTGTGTTTACTGAATTCAACAAAAATATGTATTTTTATTTTTCAATTTGTGAGACAATGCCTCTTTAATCGTCTCGAGAGTGATTAATATAAGTTGAAATAACTTGTTTCGCAATCGAGCTAAAATAAATGTGTATAAACTAAATAATGGTTACTGATTTCCTAGCATCCTGGCGCATGGCCTGTCTCTTTTATCATATTCAGATGTAAAGCATAACTAATGCTGATATATCTGGTATCGTTTCGGGTTCAACTGCTTAATAATAATATATAAAGTGTCATCGGGAAGGGTAGTAACTAATGTTGCTAGAACTTGTGGCCTGACCCGTTTGCCTTTATTTAATTGGTCAGGTTTTGTATTCACATGTATATGTAAAACGAATCGAGCAATAAAATATGATTAAACTAAATCTAAGATGTGGTACATTTCATTTTATTCTTACCGTAAGAATAAAATGAAATGCATTGACTGTGTCACCAGGGCGAGTGTAGCAGCTAATGCATAGATGGTACAGTTAAATTACAAATTAATGGCCACCTTCCGTAATATGACCATTTGGAGCAGACACGCTCCTTATTAGGTCCTTATTATGTTATTGCGTCTCCGTGGCCTAGTGGTTAAGGCGTCCGCCTACGGAGCGGGTGGTCGAATGTTCGAATCTCGTCAGGGGTCCGTTCTGATATGGCCGATTGGTGAGCCGCCAGCTACTTAAATAATGGCTATCGATTGCCAACCAGCTTGGCGCCAGGCATACAAGCATAGGATTCGGGAAGTACTGATGTTCATAAAAAGAGGTGTTTCATAAGTCAGAAATGGCTGGCTCTTTAAATAGGGATGAAACTATAATAAATGAACACGTTACACCTTTATTGGGTTACCTTTAGTGAGGGAAACGTAATGATTCTCTTTCTAAATTGATGATACATAAAACCAAGCACAAGATGAATCAGAGATCCAAACACATAAATACAATAAACGCATGACGTTTTTGTTTGTTTTACGTTTATTTATCGTCGCTACCAGTTGCCCATTTGAGAGACGCCTCCTGAAGAGATTAGTCATTTTAGATTGTTGGAGGATAGTGCAGTGATACAGACAGAGACCCATTCCAGAATATCCTCTTGTTCTTTTACGTGCACGGTGTAAAGCACCGACACGAGACCTCGTTTTAACGTCCCATCTGAAAGACTGTTAATTTTATTAGGGTCAGACGGGGGATCGAACCTGCGATCCTTGGATTACCAGTCCAGTGTGTTATCACTGGACTACAGATCCGTCTGTATCGATATAATAGTTGTATTTGCGTTATTTATAGTCGGCATCATATAACGGACAGATACAGTCTATATCCGTTATGTCGAATTTCGTCGGACCGAACAAAATACTTCGACATAACCGAAGTTTGTCTTTTGACTGAAATTCGATATATGCATAGCCAGTTATATGTAAATGGTAGTGTCTGAAACTGGACTTTGATCCGAATTTGAGATAACCGGAGGATTCGATATAGCCGACTTTGACATAGCGGATGTAGACTGTAAATATTAGTTCTTAATTATAATAGTGAACGTATTCTTCAAACTGCGCAGAAATAGTTGGCACATACGTGTGCCTCGCGATGCGTGGTGTCATAACTTCTCAGTTGTAGACATATCTAATTAATTGTCGGCAGTATTGTAAATGTCGATTAAATAAATGCAACAGTTTGCATAAAATAGTTTTAATGTTGCAGTGACATCTAAGACAACGATGTTCTCTGTTATACATTATTTGAATGTAAGTTGCATGCATAAATGCAATTATGTGCATGTTGAATGGTGGACGTGATAAAACGACTTTACAGGGCAGAAAACATAATTTATTTATATAACGTATACAATTACATTTATTACATCTAACTTAAAAATAAACAATTATAATATACCTGGATATTTTGATCCCATAAACAAAGAGCAAATATACCATTGCCAAAATGCAATAAACAACGGCTAGAGCCTGTCTATTTTGTGGCTGTTGAATGTTACTCCTCCGCCAAAATAACACACATTTGCTGTTGAATTTTACTCTTCCGGCAAAATAACACACATTTGCTGTTGAATTTTACTCCTACATTTATTCGTTCATAGCATTACAGTTGGTTATGTTAGAATGGAAATAATAGTTGTCTTTGCCGTTGTTTAACGGCGAATAAAACACGGATTGTCGTTGATGCGTAGGAATACGCAACAGATTTCCAAACCGTAGTTTATTCGCAAATAAACAATGGACTGACAAATATTATGTCCTAATTTTAAACACCACATGATAAGCAATGACATTTTCTTTTTTTTACGGACGGATATGTAGTCCAGTGGTAACACGCTGAACTGGTAATCCATGGATCGCAGGTTCGATCCCCCGTCTGACCCTAATAAAATTAACAGTCTTTCAGATGGGACGTTAAACCGAGGTTTCGTGTCGGTGCTTTACACTGTGCACGTAAAAGAACCAGAGGAGACTCTGGAATGGCTCTCTGTCTGTATCATTGCACTATCCTCCAAAAATCTAAATAACTAATCTCTTCAGATGGGGTCGCTCATATGGGCAACCGGTAGCGACGATAAATAAACGTAAAACACACACACAATGACATTTTCTGTATCCAAATTAATTTTCAAAGGAGAATTATCTTAATTTCTATGCACTAGTCTTATAGTGTGACATTTGACAATATTTCAAAAGTACGCTGAAACACTTTTATCCTATTAAAAGATAACATATGATATCAATATATATCGACATTTAATCTTCTAAATGGAGTCATAGCGGATAATGTATGCGCTAGACATGCATCAATATACATTGTAAGCAATAGAGTTTTAATGATAGACAGTATATTTGGAATTAATCGCGTTGCACATAGTATAATGTCAGCTAAATTGTGTTCAGTTCACTATTCTAGTCACGTAAGTTAATTACATCAGTATCTACTAAACATTCCTCAATGTTGATAGATTACAGTATTGTATGTCAGTAAAAGTAAAGTAAAAAGTGTTTGTTTATTATAGTGTTATTTAAAGGGCCAGTCATTTCTGACTTATGATACACCTCTTTTTATGAACATCAGTACTTCCCGAATCCTATGCTTGTATGCCAGGCGCCAGGCTGGTAGGCAATCGGTAACCATTATTTAACTAGCTGGCGGCTCACCAACCGGCCATATCAGAACGAACCCCTGACGAGATTCGAACCTTCGACCTCCCGCTCCGTAGGCGGACGCCTTAACCACTGGGCCACGGAGACGGTCAGTATATCATGTTCCATTGGAATGAGTTATGAAATAATACGTACATCAGGCCCAGAGGTATTAAAACTGTTCTCCAATCTAAAACTCAGTCGCAAGCTTCTGATTAGTTCAGCCGAGCACATATCTCAGAATCAATCCAATCCAATAACTTGAGCTTGAGACCTGAGAAAAGCTTTATAACCTGAATGTGTGACAGTGAGTGTGTAGCTTCGATACGTCATTGTAGTCCTATACATTCGCTACTGAGATGGGTTATATTATTGCGCGACCCAAATGGGTCTTGTCCGAGTTGTGAGGAATCCAGCTGACTTGTGGAAGATCGATGGTTCTAGCTTTGTTCCAGTCCGTGCCTCAAGGAATAGCGGGACATTCATCATATGACCTAAGATGTCGATGTAGCTTTAAACCAAAACACATTCTCGAAGTTGCAGTCTCTATGATCAAAAATGCAGAATTACAAGACGATGTGGTATTTGCACGTTTTATTCATTTCAAAGAATTCAAATTCATATTCGGATTGCTTTGATGCTTTCCAATGAATGCTAGAGTTTCTCGGTGAAAGAAAACTCCATTTTACACCGCTTTGAAACTGTGAACCTGTGAAACTGCTACCGGTTGCGTTTCGTATTCCTGCGCGGTTGTGTGTACTTTTGTATTGTAGCTATTTTCTGACTATCATGAACAGTTAATTGTTAAGTAATGTATTCTAATGAATTTGTTTTGCCTGTAGTTTTTAATGTTGACAGCAAACATACACTAACTTAAAATTATACAGGAACTATTTCTTATTACGGACGTTCACACTAACAGACGTGGTTGTGCGGTTGTGTATTTGAGGAGTGCAATGAGGCTCCCGAAAGGGGCAGTAAAGTAAATATTATATTAGCCAAAATCATTGGGAATCATATGAGAAAAATATGTGTGTATTAAAATTACGTTTTGTGTTACTTCTATAATATAATATGACGGCCCTATAGGATTGTACCCATAACTCGCGAGTATCATCATCATCATCTTTAGTAATCGCATCACTATGTCTAGAGTATATTGGGTCTTAGATAAATACTAACAGATCTAAGCTTCACTTTCAAAATAAATATTCCTTACATTTAAATATATGTCTTAAAATATTAAACAGCATTGTCTCCCACCCTAACTCGCGATTATACTTGGTCTTAGATAGATACTAACAGATCTAAGCTTCACTTTCAAAATAAATATTCCTTACATTTAAATATATGTCTTAAAATATTAAACAGCATTGTCTCCCACCCTAACTCGCGATTATACTGGGTCTTAGATAGATACTAACAGATCTAAGCTTCACTTTCAAAATAAATATTCCTTACATTTAAATATATGTCTTAAAATATTAAACAGCATTGTTCCCCAGAAAACCAAGATTTTAAAGCAACAGAGAACCACTAAAAGATCATAAACGTAATGACGTCTTCTTAATTTTGATGGCGCTTCGTATCAATTATTTACATATATGACAAGGTCATATAGTCTCAAGAGTGATTCCTTCATGAACATGCAGACAATAGCAAACACATTGTGATTTTGATTATTACTGTCAGTTCACAATTATTTAATATATGTATGTGTGAAGGATGTATATAGAGCTGCTGTTTAATTCTATTTGAATAACTTGCTCCTTTCAGTACTGTCATCTTGTCAACATACAGCTTGTCAACATAGTGACACGTCGGTTGACCTGCACATTAAAATAGCGTTAACCTATATGGTCGAGTAAATATTTGATTGTTTAGCCACGAGAACAAAAATGTATCCAAATAACGTTTTCCCTCGAGAATGTAGAACGAACCCTCGATAATTTTAGTAATCATTTACTACTGGCATAAACTGTTCGATACTTAATGAGAGGGCGACAGCGAAGTAATAGAGCATGTGCAGAGTAATGTTCGTTAAAAATGAGCATAGGTGATGATAATTCGTCAATCCAAATTTACTTGATGCAAGAAAAATGACAATGTTCTGTACATTTGTCGATTTTCAGAAGGCTTATGATTCTGTAAAGATGTCTAGATTATGATAAAGGCTGTGCTTAGCTTAAACATCAAGTCGATTTACTTCACCGTCACAACGTGTCTCCGAAATAACAAACTACACACCTAATCGTTAATACATGGTATTGTTATTGTCAGTTGTGACGTACGACAAAGGTGCATTCTATTTCATTTATTATTTAATTGATCTTACTATGTATTTGAAATATTCGGACTTGTAATTGAGACTGAGGTAAAGGCTATATCGATCTCATATTTAGTTATGTTGCCATGATAATTATTTACATGTGGACGACCTTAAATCATATATCTTGTCAGAGCAACATGCAACACAATGTAGTTTTATAACTAACTAATCGAGAGCATAATATAATTTAGCGTTTCTTCCGCTGATAGATTAATTGATATGAGATCTAAATGTTTACAAACTAATTCTAAAATTTCGTAGACAATCGGAAAGCTTTTATCAATCATTATATAGTGATGTATCGATGGTATCGCGTGTGTCCGTCTAGAAAACGAGATATTTTAGGTTTAAGCATCGTCAGAACCACTTTGTGTCTTAAAATATATGGATTTGATCAAATACTCTGTTCACACAGTGAAGCGTTTTACGGTATAAATGATAACAAAATGAATGTGAACATAACAACAGCTATTGTGAATTATGTTTGGCGTACCACAAGGTTCAATATTGGGTCCGTGTTTATTCTTATTGTCCTATTCATTATAATTATGATGTTTTAACCAACTCACACTCAGGTGATACTACATTATAATAATGATATCCATACACAAAAACAATTGCGGTATAAGTATGTAATGCCTTATTGGCTTATCTATTACAGCAAACGATTGGGGCCGATGCCGAGACGGTACATCACGGCTTGGCTGTGGGCCACAGGAAGAATATTACAACTGCGCTGATATTACCATTGAAAAATCCACTGATACCACGTATAATCAAAATATAAACAGTCGTACAGCACAAAAGTCAGACGCAAATTATCCACTAAATTTCGAAATTGGATTTCCACCGAAGAACAATTTCCCCGGAACACCGATTTCATTTTTGCCCAATGAAATATTACAAGCCGGTAACATTGGACCGGTTTTACCAAAGTTTGACTTTTATGACCCATTAGCGACTTCTGTTCCTGTGCAAACGACAACAATTGAAAGTGTATCAACCGGAAGTACGATCCCGCAAACGTCAGAAAAAAATACTAAAAATGTTGTAGAACTAAAATTTAATGGGAAAAATCAAAACTCGTTTCAAAATATTGAAAATAAATCAACAAACAAAAGAATGACGTATGAAGCTGCAGTTTTCTCCACTATGAACAATAATGTAGATATAACTCTTGCTAATTTGGAGACGACAAGTAAAATTCTAACATCTGACCCAAACCCGACTCAAGGTACTATTACAAGAGAAGCAGGGACGACCACTGTTGGTAATGAGATCATAGCATCCCCAGAATCTCCATCTGAGGTAGCTACATCCGGTTCTACCGCGTCATCGACTTCCGGATCTAATTCTGTATCGACTAACGCGATAGATGAGTCGCATACAGCTGGAACCGTCATAACGAACAGAGGAGGGATCGTAATTCCAACGTTTGGTGAGTGATGTTATCAATGCATAGCATGTGGCACTACCCACTGTGTTTCAGGGCTCCAGAATATTTAATTTAACTACCAGTTATTCGAAAAATTCACACATGCATTTGAATATGGTTTGGGAAATTAATAAACTCAGTGTGTGTGAGTTGCTTGTGTGTGTTTTACGTTTATTGATCGTCGCTACCGGTTGCCCACATGAGCGACGCTTCCTAAAGAGATTAGTCATTTTAGAGTTTTGGAGGATAGTGCATTGATACAGAGAGAGACCCATTCCAGAGTCTCATCTGGTTCTTTTACGTGCATGCTGTAAAGTATCGACACGAGACCTCGGTTTAAAGTCCCATCTGAAAGACTTTTAATTGTGTGTGTGTGCGTGCGTGCGTGCGTGCGTGGCGTCCCATTCCTTGTATTGCCCACATTGGACATCTCCCATTCCGTGTATTACCCACATCGGACATCTACCATTCCGTGTATTGCCCACATCGGACATCTACCATTCCTTGTATTGCCCACATCGGACATCTACCATTCCTTGTATTAACCACATCAGACATCTCCCATTCCGTGTATTGCCCACATCGGACATCTACCATTCCGTGTATTAACCACATCAGACATCTACCATTCCGTGTATTAACCACATCGGACATCTACCATTCCGTGTATTAACCACATCAGACATCTCCCATTCCGTGTATTAACCACATTGGACATCTACCATTCCGTGTATTAACCACATTGGACATCTACCATTCCGTGTATTAACCACATTGGACATCTACCATTCCGTGTATTAACCACATTGGACATCTACCATTCCGTGTATTAACCACATTGGACATCTACCATTCCGTGCATTAACCACATCGGACATATACCATTCCGTGTATTAACCACATCAGACATCTACCATTCCGTGTATTAACCACATCGGACATCTACCATTCCGTGTATTAACCACATCAGACATATCCCATTCCGTGTATTAACCACATCGGACATCTACCATTCCGTGTATTAACCACATCAGACATCTCCCATTCCGTGTATTGCCCACATCGGACATCTACCATTCCGTGTATTAACCACATCGGACATCTACCATTCCGTGTATTAACCACATCAGACATCTCCCATTCCGTGTATTAACCACATTGGACATCTACCATTCCGTGTATTAACCAAATCAGACATCTCCCATTCCGTGTATTGCCCACATCGGACATCTCCCATTCCGTGTATTGTATTATGTAATAACATAATAATAAACCATGTTTGTCTATTGACAGCTCTAAGTGACCTGTCTACAGGGGGGATGCTTGTGAAAGTGGGAATGGGGGCCAAGACAATGCTACCAACACAGGAAACGTTCATCTCCACCGGTGCAATACCACAACAAACAGGTAACTATAGAAACAGATAACTATACAAATATGTAACAATAGAAACAGGAAACTATAGAAACAGGTAACCATAGAAACGGGTAACTATAGAAACAGGTAATTATACAAATATGTAACTATACAAATATGTAACTATAAACAACAGATAACTATACGAACAGGTAACTATAGAAACAGGTAACTATAGAAACAGGTAATTGTTCAAATAGGTAACAATAGAAATGGGTATTTATACAAATAGGTAACTATGGAAACAGGCAACTAATTTGATAGCACATGTACATAAACATTAATGGACATGAATGCACATGCTCGTCATATTTACTTCAGCTTCATCAGAATCGCCAACTCCCACTGTTCTTACAGACACGACAACCATTGTGGAACAGACGATACAATCCGACAAAACAACAACAGAACTTCCGGTTCCGGTTCCATCCGTTTTGCGATCAGTACGAAGGTTAGACTAAGAAATATAACAATAAGTCTATATATAAACTATGCTTCCTTAAAGCGACACTACATTGGTGAAAACGCAAATATCTACAAAATGTAATTTGCTATTATATGGTATAATTCTTTCCAAATATTTGATATACTAATATATATTAAATATACTGAGTATTTCAACAAATAAACAAACGTCGTATACGCGGTTTATTGACATAACAAAATAATGTAAATAGGGTCGACATTCAAGCGTAATACAATGCGCTTATCCCGAATAACACGAGATATACTATTACTGTGATATCTCAGACGTGTGACTATTCATATTTATGTGCAGACTAATCCTAGTTAAATTATCTGTAAACGAAAGTACCGTGTGCTTAGTATTGACTCCAATGACAAACACACATCAATTCAGCAGCGTGGATGTCAATTCATGAGCGTGGATAACCGTTATATGAAATCCTACTTTCCCTTTTGAAAGTGTGTACATGTATACCATAAAGACACTGTTTATTGATTCAACGTTATGTATGCAGAAGAAATTGTAGTAGCAATGCATCTATACGTGAAAATATGCATTTTATTTGCTTTTTGCAATGTAATGTCGCTATAAATAATATGAAATAATAATGTTATGGAGTTTTTTTATATGTAAATAGTAAAATACTGAAGACAGACAGTTATGCTAGTTGATTAAATCTGTGTCGTCGAATCTTTACCGAAACTCATGTTCCAAAACGTAATAGTTTCTCAGAGTTGGAATACATTGCATGTTACCGCTAAATGATTTCATACATGCAATGATGTGCGTGAAATAGTACGTTGTTATGTCTGTCCGTATAACGCGATATGGGGTATGTATCAGTGATTTTAACAGCACGTTGTCAGGTGGGGTATGCATCAGTGCGTGTAATACAAACCATTGCCATGTTTGTCCGTATGACTAGATATGTGGTATACAACAATGCGTGTAATAGTCTGTTGCCATGGTGTCCGTATGATGTGAGGTGAGGTATGTATCAATGCATGCGTGTAACATTTCGTTGCAATATGTGTCCGTATGGCGCGGTGTGTGGTATGCATTACATCGGGTAAAGTCCGCTTGTCCGTATGGCGCGGTGTGTGGTATTCGTTACATCGTGTAAAGTCCGCTTGTCCGTATGGCGCGGTGTGTGGTATGCATTACATCGTGTAAAGTCCGCTTGTCCGTATGGCGCGGTGTGTGGTATTCATTACAGCGTGTAAAGTCCGCTTGTCCGTATGGCGCGGTGTGTGGTATGCATTACAGCGTGTAAAGTCCGCTTGTCCGTATGGCGCGGTGTGTGGTATGCATTACAGCGTGTAAAGTCCGCTTGTCCGTATGGCGCGGTGAGAGGTATACACCAGATCGTATGACAATTCGTATGATGTGATGTGATGTGATGTATGTATCAGTCACTGTGCTATTCTATTCGCAGACTAGAAGTCGCGGCTACAGATATTGGAACAAACCGCAAGATACGGCGCCGTCGACAAGTTAATCCTCATCCTCCACCGCCACAGACGAAGGCAGAGCCTAACCAGCCGGGTCCAAACTATGCACAAACAATACCGAAAGCTAGTGACCTGCCTCAACCGCATTCAAGAATGATAAATTTCGGAGGTCTTATTGGTGACTCATTCAGCAGTGGATCCACGTCGGTCAAGCGCACGGCCATGACTCAACAGGATGTCCAACAAAGTATTGGTATTCTCTTTAATTTGTTGTATTTTTATGACGTAATTTGACGTATGCTTTCAACCAATCAACACCTTGTATTTTCCTTAACTAGTAATATGTATGCATTAAGTTCAAAAAGTTTGTATTGCATTTGATAAAGTATCCCACCCCCTTGTCTTGACTTGCAACGAGCAACACCGCTGGTTTTTCCATTACCTCCCTTGGCAGACAATGTCCGATCTATCCCGAAATGTAAGTTGGTCGTTTTAATTGGAATCTTTTGTTTTTACTGTTGTTCCCTAACCAGATGTTTCGGCATAACAAATATAAGCCATTTTCGATATTTAGCGATTTAATAAGTTGAGATTGGTGAAAAGGACAACTATTAAAACAGAGGGAATACCCATTCTCCCTAAAGAGAATTGTTAAGTATGTTAACACTGCTGACCATTGTCTCGCATTGATTGGAGTCGTGATACCCCAGTAGAAGTCGTGATAGCGCAATGGTAGCACGTTCGCTTCGGGGAGCTCCCGAGTTCGAGTCGTGCTGGAGCTATTACGATAGTGCCCTCAGGCATTAGGTCTCGAGAGTGATTATTAAAAGTTGTAAGAACTTGGTCCGCAATTGAGCTAAAATAAATTTGTATAGAGTAAGCTAATTGTTAGGTCAAGAATAGGCTGATTACCTCCACGCATGCGCTAACAATGTGCAACACAGTACTTTAGCTTAAAGTGGCCACCGACGGGGGAATATAGGAGGCTGGATCCTCTAAGAGGAGTATTTCTTCTACGGGGAGTTGCATGTCTTGTAGAAACCAGATAGATGTAGAGACATAATAAGCGGAGTAACTCATTCTGAACGTCAGTGAATCATAATATCAACGACGTTTCCGGTTGTCTCGCTGGCGTCTTCGTCGCATCCGGATTGTCGTATACAGTTGAAGCCGTATCGTGCCGTCACCAGAATTATGCGGACTGAACGTCAGTGACATCTTCTGCTCACAACATCAAGAACGTTTCCGGTTATTTCGCTGGCGCATTCGTCGCATCCGGATTGTCGTATACAGTTGAAGCCGTATCGTGCCGTCACCAGAATTATGCGGATACAATTATATACAATGCAAGCAGTCAGCAGCCCCCACAGCCTATGCCCTGTATAGTTGTAGATGGGCATATTATGTACTGTACTCGTAATGTAGCCATAACGGCTCTATGATCCGGAAGCAAGGTTGGTTGCCATCAACGAAGTCCTTGACCCATTTTGCTGTTGTGGGCAGTGCCTAGTTCACGACGTGCACGGTATGGATGTTTGACCTGGAAATCTAAGGTGACAAGAAACGGTGTGTGTGAGTTTTACGTTTATTTATCGTCGCTGCCGGTTGCCCATATGAGCGACGCCTCCTGAAGAGATGAATCATTTTAGATGTTTGGAGGATAGTGCAATGGTAAAGACAGAGACCCATTTCGATCCCTGGATTACCAGTCCAACGTGCTACCACTTGACTACAGATCTGCCTGTGTAGCAACTTTACACGAACGGAGCTACGTCATTAACTACGTCATTAGCGGCGGATATTGGTAATTGGCTGACACTTTTTGTTGTTCTGTTGTAGATATGATCGGCAGCCGTGATATATTGACGGGTGAAGCTCTTGGTGAAAGCCCTATAACAAACGTCCCGTTATCTGGTTCCAAAACAAACAATAGGAACGGATTGGTTCCTGGTCCTGTAGATATGCAAGGTTATCCGCAGGATATGATGCTAGCTACTGGTTCCCCGTCTTCCAGCATGAGCGCACACAATATACACCAGGGTAAGGATACACAAACATTACATAGCCATACCGTCGCGAAATGAACAAATCTGTATCTTTTGTAATACTAGACAAACATTACATAAACGTACTGCGGAATGAACAAACCTGTATCTTTTGTAATACTAGACAAACATTACATAAACGTACTGCGGAATGAACAAATCTGTAACTATTGTAAACTAGACAAACATTACATAAACGTACCACGGAATTAACAAATCTGTAACTATTGTAAACTAGACAAATTATACATAAACGTACCGCGGAATGAACAAATCTGTAACTATTGTAAACTAGACAAACAATACATAAACGTACCGCGGAATGAACAAATCTGTAACTATTGTAAACTAGACAAACATTACATAAACGTACCGCGGAATGAACAAATCTGTATCTTTTGTAAAACTAGACAAACATTACATAAACGTACCACGGAATTAACAAATCTGTATCTTTTGTAAAACTAGACAAACATTACATAAACGTAGCGCGGAATGAACAAATCTGTATCGTTTGTATTACTAGACAAACATTACATAAACGTACCGCGGAATGAACAAATCTGTATCTTTTGTAAAACTAGACAAACATTACATAAACGTACCGCGGAATTAACAAATGTTGTATCGTTTGTAATACTAGACAAACATTACATAAACGTAGCGCGGAATGAACAAATCTGTATCGTTTGTAATACTAGACAAACATTACATAAACGTACCGCAGAATGAACAAATCTGTATCTTTTGCAATACTAGAGAATCATTACATAAACGTACCGTAGAATTAACAAATCTGTAACTGTTGTAAAACTAGACAAACATTACATAAACGTACCGCGGAATGAACAAATCTGTATCTTTTGCAATACTAGACAAACATTACATAAACGTACCGCGGAATGAACAAATCTGTAACTTGTAATACTAGAATAATCGAAATTTTCCATAAATTTAGAGATTTAAGAATAAATATCCGGAATGCTATTATTACACTCTGCCTACTTTTAGAGATTTAAGAATAAATATCCGGAACGCTATTAGTACACTCTGCCTACTTTTAGAGATTTAAGAATAAATATCCGGAACGCTATTATTACACTTTGCCTACTATTAGAGATTTAAGAATAAATATCCGGAACGCTATTATTACACTCTGCCTACTTTTAGAGATTTAAGAATAAATATCCGGAACGCTATTAGTACACTTTGCCTACTATTAGAGATTTAAGAATAAATATCCGGAACGCTATTATTACACTTTGCCTACTATTAGAGATTTAAGAATAAATATCCGGAACGCTATTATTACACTCTGCCTACTATTAGAGATTTAAGAATAAATATCCGGAACGCTATTATTACACTTTGCCTACTATTAGAGATTTAAGAATAAATATCCGGAACGCTATTAGTACACTCTGCCTACTTTTAGAGATTTAAGAATAAATATCCGGAACGCTATTATTACACTCTGCCTACTTTTAGAGATTTAAAAATAAATATCCGGAACGCTATTATTACACGTTGCCTACTTTTAGAGATTTAAGAATAAATATTCGGAACGCTATTAGTACACTCTGCCTACTTTTAGAGATTTAAGAATAAATATTCGGAACGCTATTATTACACTCTGCCTACTTTTAGAGATTTAAGAATAAATATCCGGAACGCTATTATTACACTCTGCCTACTTTTAGAGATTTAAGAATAAATATCCGGAACGCTATTATTACACTCTGCCTACTGAACGAACGTTTATTATTTTACTTACAGAGACCAATAAGAAAAGTGTTCAAATTGATATATTACACATAATTAGTTAGAAAGCTACAGCCATCTGTGCTCTTCTGAAAATGTATCCGTGTCTTTCCATTGTACTTTATTTATGTAATGTTTTCCTTTTCTGTCATATTCAAAATTTAGAAAAATTTATTAATACCAAGCAAATTTATATGTTCCAAATAATTCTCAGAATTAAATCACGTCTTAACTATAGCCAGAAATACCCAGTTGTACATAACCGCCTAGCCTGGGTTCCAGTATGTCGATTTTGAACGTGTTTACTTCTAGCAAAATGACAAGTACTAATAGGCATATTAATAGGATTAATGATAATCAATAATTACACGGAATACACATAGGGTTTCCCCAGGCGTTACTATTACCAGCAGCTCAATACGGATCAATTAATGGCATCGGTGTTAAAATATAAGCATGTGACTGACAAGGCAAAGTATATCAAAGCCTGTACCCAGGCTACTAAACGCTTTGTAATTAAGCTGTATTTATTTATCCAATATGTAATGTTCCGTGTATATTATTATATGTATATAATTTATAAATTATGTGATGTATTAGGAGTAAAATATAGTGCTTAAGCAAAACTGCGACTTCTAACTAACCTGGGTTCCAGTTTATCGATATTTCATTAATTTACTTCTGACAAAATGACGTTGATATTATAAGAAACTCAATACGGCCCAAATAATTCTCGGCGTTAACATATATTTATATGACTGACCAGCCAAAATATATCATCACCTGTTCGCAGGCTAACTTATAACGACAATTTAACTTACTGTAATAGCTTCACCCGACCGGAAGTCAAGTTGAATACTGACCAATGCCCTTATTATGACCTTTGTTTCCCAGCAGGAACCTTACTCGAGATGATGTATAGAGATACAAACTCGGTACCCATTGGAACAAGCAAGGTCCTGGACACACCCATCGTCGGTGCCAACCCGTCTACGTTCATTCAACCCGACATCCCAAGGCCACCAAGACAGTCGAGCGCTGAACTAGAAATGGCCATCGTCGGTAAGTTTACACCATTTACGTTACACTATGGATAGCCAGCTTAACCTAAATTAATTTACCGTACCAGTACCATCGGCGTTACGCTATATACCCGGATAAACTAGCGCAATATGTAGGTAAGTGGAACATATTTACATTGTTCGTGCACTCCCCATGTCGAGCCCCTTCCAGTCTACTACGTTTACATTCCGGTAAGCACAGTTGTCCCTGGGACGTCGCTAATTGGTTAACGTTGTTGTTTGACGTCACAAATTGCACGCGTTTCGTCAGCCCTCAAATACTATAAACAAAGCACATGTTGTTTTAGTCCTTAATTAACCCTACATGTACAAGTCGGCGTTACACTATATATAAAAGTATAGTCGTATAACGTAACGCAATACGTCGGTATGTTTAATTAACCCTACCTGTACAAGTCGGCGTTACACTATATATAAAAGTATAGTCGTATAGCGTAACGCAATACGTCGGTATGTTTAATTAACCCTACGTGTACAAGTCGGCGTTACACTATATATAAAAGTATAATCGGATAACGTAACGCAATACGTCGGTATGTTTAATTAACCCTACCTGTACAAGTCGGCGTTACACTATATATAAAAGTATAGTCGTATAGCGTAACGCAATACGTCGGTATGTTTAATTAACCCTACCTGTACAAGTCGGCGTTACACTATATATAAAAGTATAGTCGTATAGCGTAACGCAATACGTCGGTATGTTTAATTAACCCTACCTGTAACATGTAACCTACGTAACTTATTTTTAAAACTATAAATGATCATCGCAGGCAAATAGCTTAAGCGTTCTTACAATGTTAGCATAGCACAGTACTGGAAATAGCTTGACTATGTGTCCGCCTACGAAGCGAGAGGTCGAAGATTCGAACCTCGTCAGGCCGGTTGGTGAGATGCCAGCTAGCTAAATAATGGTTTCTGATTGCCTAACAACCTGACACCTGGCCTAGAAGGATACTATTCGGGAAGTATTGGTGTTCATGCGAGGTGTCTCATAAGTCAGAAATGGTTGGACCGTTCAATAGGGGTGATATAACCAAATGACAACCGTTTATGTATCGTCGCTACCGGTTGCCCATATGAGCGACGCCTCCTGAAGATATTAGTCATTTTAGATTTTTGGAGGATAGTGCATGAGCCATTCCAGAGTCTCCTCTGGTTCTTTTATGTGCACGGTGTATATCACCGACACGAGACCTCGGTTTAACATCCCATCTGAAAGACTGTTAATTTTATTAGGGTCAGACGGGGGATCGAACCTGCGACCCCTGGATTACTAGTCCAGCGTGTTACCACTGGACTACATATCCGTCTGTAAAAATGAAAACTGAACAAACACTTTACGTTTAATACCTGAGCCGCAAGCAATGTTTCTTTATACTCATATAATTATTAAGGATATATATGCACTGTTCAGTTTTCTTTACGTGGCGTTAATATCATTGTCCAAATATAAGTTCAGTCCGAAATACCGATACAGTTTTAAGAAATTATGTCAACTTCCCGTAACTGACCAGATTCTTCTTTCATTCACAGGTGCGCCTATTCTCACGTCAGCGGTCTCGGATACGAGTCTCGGCACGAATCCAGCCGACCTTGTTGGAGCCAGTTATATTCCAGGTAATTCGTAGCAGTAATTTATAATATAATTTAATAATTATCTCCGAATTATATATTTTGCAGACGTTGTGTCCATTTTTTACCATTGTCACGTGACTTGTGAATGGCATTATTATGATTGAAGTTGGAAAATAATACAGACGGGTCAATTTCCGGCTTGTTAATACGTTGTACTGCGAATCCTGTGATCCAATGAGTTCTGACGCGTAGGAATTAACCACGCATATTTGACTATAAATAACGCAAATACTATTATTATTACCATGTCCGCCTCTGTTGTCGAGTGGTTAAGATCGCTGACTTGAATACCACTGTAACCTATCATCACTGATGGTCATGGGTTCGAGCCCCGCTCAGATCATGTCTCTTTATTGAACAAAAATGTTTAACTTACTATAATAGCCTAACCCGACCGGAAGTCATGTTGAATGCTGACCAATGCCCTTATTGTGACCTTTGTTTCCCCGCAGGTTATATCCAGAACTGATTGTATTTATATCTAAAATTGCTTGTATTTATACCAAAACTAATTGTATTTATATCCAGAACTAATTGTATTTATATCCAGAACTAATTGTATTTATATCCAGAACTAATTGTATTCATATCCAGAACTAATTGTATTTATATCCAGAACTGATTGTATTTATATCCAGATCTGAGTGTGTTTATGATTTATAGCCATATCTGACTGTATTTATTATTTATATCCAGATCTGAGTGTGTTTATGATTTATAGCCATATCTGACTGTATTTATTATTTATATCCAGATCTGAGTGTGTTTATGATTTATAGCCATATCTGACTGTATTTATTATTTATATCCAGATCTGAGTGTGTTTATGATTTATAGCCATATCTGACTGTATTTATTATTTATATCCAGATCTGAGTGTGTTTATGATTTATAGCCATATCTGACTGTATTTATTATTTATATCCAGATCTGAGTGTGTTTATGATTTATAGCCATATCTGACTGTATTTATTATTTATATCCAGATCTGAGTGTGTTTATGATTTATAGCCATATCTGACTGTATTTATTATTTATATCCAGATCTGAGTGTGTTTATGATTTATAGCCATATCTGACTGTATTTATTATTTATATCCAGATCTGAGTGTGTTTGTGATCTATAGCCATAGCTCACTGTATTTATTATTTATATCAAGATCTGAGTGTGTTTATTATGTATAGCCATATCTGACTGTATTAAAATTGTATTATTTATATCAAGATCTGAGTGTGTTTGTGATCTATAGCCATAGCTCACTGTATTTATTATTTATATCAAGATCTGAGTGTGTTTATGATTTATAGCCATATCTCACTGTTTTTATTATATTGATTCTGTGTTACAGAATTAAGCGAGGGTCGTTCCAACCAGGCTGAGACATCTACTGCTGCTCGACATGGCACCATGATAGTTCCTGTTGAAACCGGCCTTAAGAGTGGTGGCAGAGAAGTAGAGTATCTGTCGGGCTCGCATGGTAAGCTACATACATAGTATAACTGACATCGGAAGCTAGACTGGGTTCCAGTCTTTCGATTTTTCACTTTTTAACTTCTGGCAAAATGGCATGATATGATCGGAAGCTCAATACGGGTCCAGATTAATAGTCTCGGTGTTAAAATATATTTATTTGACTGACCAGGCAAAATATATCGACGCCTGTTCCAAGGCTAATCGGAAGCATGCAATTCCAAATACCTCATAAATATATTTCTAATGACGTCACGAGCATCTGGGTTATTGTTTTCTGCACGTTTGAACCACAATATGGCGGCCAGTTAGAATGTAATCCTGTGTTCAATATTTAATGGCAAGTGCGTTTCATTAACACAGTTAAAATACTGATTTCCCGCTGTTTGTGTAAGTTCATAAAAATAATAGTTTGGCTCGATTGCGAAACAAGTTCTTACAACTTATATTAATCACTCTCGAGACCTCATTCATGGTGGAATCCATCGCCACGAGGGAGAGAGAAGAGGCAATGTGGAATTTAATTTCCTTGCTTAAGGGCACAATCTTAACGGCTCCGGGTCGTCGCACCTGAAGCAAACGCGCTACCACTGAGCTATCACGACGTCCACATTACTACAGTGTGGTCTAATTACTAGTAAAGCACTATAACTGTGTTGTTTATTTATATTACTACTAATGGTCCAGTGACGTAGCCTTCCGGGTAAACGGAATTACATGTATGTGTGTGTGTTTTACATTTATTTATCGTCGCTACCGGTTACCCATATGAGCGACGCCTCCTGAAGAGATTAGTCATTTTAGATTTTTGGAGGATAGTGCAATGATACAGACAGAGACCCATTCCAGAGTCTCCTCTGGTTCTTTTACGTGCACGGTGTACAGCACCGACACGAGACCTCGGTTTAAGGTCCCATCTGAATGACTGTTAATTTTATTAGGGTCAGACGGGAGATCGAACCTGCGATCCCTGGATTACCAGTCCAGCATGTTACCATTGGACAATATATCCGTCTGTAATTATATGTATAAGTGTGTGTTTAAAGGTACATCTCTGGGGGAGACGGCTGCCGATACGCAGGCGGAAATACGAAGTGCTACTATGAGTCTTGCAAGGTTCGGGTACCAGCCGACAGCGGAACAAGTATTATCCGGAAATATTGGCCTACATCATCCTACAGAAAATCTCGATACTACAAACTTAGAACCCATTGGTCCAGCCCCAGTCGATTCGTCCAGTGCTATTCCAGGAATTCTTAGCACAATTCTTGGTAAGTGAAAATCAAATATATTTTCCTGACTACTTGATTAAACAAATATTTATTATTTACAGATTTATTTTTAGCTCCATTGTGAACCCTGTTTTGAGAACATCAATTTTAATCGCTCTCGAGACCTCATTCCTGATGGAATCCATCGCTTATGGGAGAGAGAAGCGGCAATGTGGAACTTCAATGTTTCGCGAACGGGCACACTCATACCGGTTACAGTTGGGCGGGAAATACAGGCAGTTCACACCCGAAGCGAACGCGTTACTACTGCGCTATCACAACTTCCACATGAAGAAATAATGTTGTACAATTATCTAGAAATTTGTCTACGATATTAATCTTATGTTTTGAGACAGACAGACAGACAGACAACCCACTAGTGGTGTCGAATTGTTGCATAATATCCAGTTGGCTTGCGGAAGGTCGGTGGTTCTACTCGGGTACCGGCCCATACCTGAAATACTGCTCGAATGGGCACTCGGTATCTCCCTCCACCAGAACAGCTGGTGAGTTACCATATGACCTAAGCTTTCGGTGTGACTTTAGCCCCCTTCCCCACGAGCCACGAGTAGAACTCACGTATGATGGATGACAATGTGCATTACCATATACTTAGCATTATATTTACACCTGTTCTCTGTATTATATTTAGACCTATTCTGTGTACTATATTTACACCTGTTCTCTGTATTATATTTACACCTGTTCTCTGTATTATATTTGCACCTATTCTGTGTACTATATTTACACCTGTTATCTGTATTATATTTACATCTGTTCTCTGTATTATATTTACACCTGTTCTCTGTATTATATTTACACCTGTTCTCTGTATTATATTTACACCTGTTCTCTGTATTATATTTACACCTGTTCTCTGTATTATATTTACACCTGTTCTCTGTATTATATTTACACCTGTTCTCTGTATTATATTTACACCTATTCTGTGTACTATATTTACACCTGTTCTCTGTATTATATTTACATCTGTTATGTGTATTATATTTACACCTATTCTGTGCTGGTTCAAATCTAGGTTATATTATAAGATGCACTGTTACATGTTTTGTTTTGTTTAATAGAATCTCCCAACTGGCTATTTATTTGTGTGTTTGCATTACAGGAGGCGGTCAAAATAAAGTAACAGACGCGTCACTGGATCCCGCCGTACAGAAGACAAGAGTAGACCTCATTCGTCAGCTTGGAGAAGCTATGGGACTGATGGGTAACGGTAAAAGGACTTCGGGTCGATCACTCAGTTCTTCTAGATCTTCAGTATCAGTAACCAGTCAGTCGAGCTCAAACGCGCATGCGCAAAACATGACGTCAGCAAATACTGCTCAACAGACGATAGTTGACACACAATCTCTAGACAACACTCAGATAGGCTTATCTGGTGGGTCGCTGGACGGTGGCGTGTACGTTGGTGGCATATGGGCAAGTGGAAATACCAATGCCGCAGGACTACCTTCAAATGAACATCTTAGTCCTAAAGGAACTGATACACATGGTATGGAGATGAAAGGAATGTTCGTCACTCCCACGGGTACCCAACAAACTGTGGTTGACAAAGGATCACAGCAAGATATGTTTGCCACGCTACTTGACGCCACTAGTTCTAAACAGAAAGTAATTTCCACTGGTTCTCAGGGAGACATTTACGGTATATCCACTGGTACCCAGCAAACTATTGCTGACACTGGATCACAGTTAGAAGCCGGCATGTATGGTACACCGGTTGATACAACAGGTACATTACCATCTCAGCAACCAATCGGTACCAGAGACACACAATCTTCACAACAGACAATAGTTGACTCTAACCTTCAAGGTATGTTCGGTTCGGTTGTTGATATTACAAATGCTGGTGCGTATCAGCCTGAAACGCATCAAGATATGCTCTTAGCATCCAACATAAATATGGCGGAAACACAAAGCATGTTGAATACAGCAAATTCTGCTGCACAACAGTCCCAGCAAACTGTTGAAGCCTCAAATACAGGCACTCAGCAGACTGTTGTCGATACAGGCGTGCAAGCACGACAGCCACAGTCTCCACTTGATTTAATCGATATGGGATTGAGTGGTATGACTATGAAAGAAATGATGGCCCTTTTGAATATGGATCAGAAGACAAATGTCGCTCAGAATGTTGGTCAAACTTCTCAAATAATAAGCTCCTCTGAAGCAAATGCTGGTATGATATCTGGTTCTGCCGGTATGCGAACCGACATGATGGACATGACACCGCAAAATGCAGCAGAGCTACAGACACCGTCTTCACAGTCAGCAACTGCTAATGTACAATCAACACTAAACACTCAAATGTTCCAGTCTACTGGTTTATCGAATACTGAATCAACACAATTGCAAGGTGTAGATGCTGGATTAAGACAGTCATCTACTGGCTTTGATGGTCAGAAGTACGGCACTCTGACAAGCGCCAGTACGACAGGTACTGGTAGCAGTGGTGCGATGACCGACATGCAGATATTTGAAGCAGCAATGGCTGCACAGTCGGCAGGCACAGTGCCTACCACATTGACGTCCGGAATATCAGCAACAAGTTCCGTTGACTCTCTAAACTATGATGCCCTAGGAACAAACTCCGTGCAAGACAAAGTAACAACTGGTGTAGATCAAACATACGTTGGTATGAATATGGGTACAATGCTCTTAGAAACCGCTAATACCGGAGCTCCAACCGTAGAACGAATCGATAATACTATGATTGGGGGTACAGCCGGGATAGTACCATCCACGCCAGTAGCAGACACGTCGAACGCTGCAGTTGGTAAATTACAGACGTTATCGGAGCTGACTCCACCTTCTGCAGTATATAATGCACCAGCTGTATCATCCAGCAGCACATCTGGTTCTACTATACCGTTAGACGTTTCACTAATTCAAACAGGACTTTTTGCCACCAACTATTCGGGTGAACATACCATAGACTATCTGGCAATGGAACCATTACCAGCAGATCCTTTTGACTTTTCCACAATGACGCATGCCGAAATGGAACAAATGATTCAAATGTATGGCGGCATGAAAGCCCTTGAACCTTATCTTAATGAACCTGTTCCAGAGGGTAGTGCAACATCCGCGTTAGATGCAACATCTACAGGCACTTCGCCGGGTGCATCACATTCCACTTCAACAGGACATACTTCACAAATGTCCATAGAACAAATACCTCAAACTTCTGATGCAGGCCTGGCTGGTTCTGGTCCTAAAGGAAATGCTTTAAACATCGACATGGCTACCATAGAACAGTTTTTGAATCCATCAATATTCGGTACTGCTGGTACCAGTACGGGAGCAGCAACTTCCGCCGATGCTTCGACACAGTCAGCAACTACAAATACGTCCAATCTTAAAGCCGAAGCTGATCTAAATGTCATAATGAATGCAATAAATCCATCAGGTGCTCCATTGGATCCACATGACACCATAAGTCTAGCAGACCTTCTTGTCGGAAGATTCAACCCAACCAACGTTCATTCTCAAACATCACCAGAGACTGGTCTAGCTCAGTTGTCACATAACGCAGTTCAAGGCTCGAAGATGGAATCGTCCCAGACTGGCGTCAGTTTCACACCGCTTGGGCAGATTGGATCAGAATTTAACTGGGCAGCAACAACATCTAACATACAAGAGAATGTCATATGGGACCCTGTCCAAATGAAATGGATAGTACCCGATACGGCGGCTAGCACTTCAGGTGTCATAGATAAAAGCTCATCACAACTGTCGCAAGAAAGTCAGTCATTAACTGCAGTGTCTCAAGAAATAGGCCAAACGCAGCAACTATCACACAAGGCTATGACTGGCCAGCAACAAGCTGCAACTTCAATTAGTGTAGACGGCACCTCTGCAACACGTGTCATTGATCAAATTGGTACATCAGGAACAGGGGTCAGTGGCTTGGCACAACAACTGCCATATAAACCACCTTCCATATTGGGCAACCTAGATACTTCATCAGAAACAGGCATATCAATATCAGAGTCGTCTGCTGCAAGTACTCTTGATAAGGCCATATTGGGCGCATCAGGTACAGGCATGTCTGAGGCTGGTACTCGTGATACGGTCGTATTGGGCTCATCCGGTACAGGCATGTCGCTTGGCATTCCTGAGGTTGGTACTCGTGATAATGCCGTATTGGGCTCATCCGGTACAGGCATGTCGCCTGGCATGACTGAGGCTGGTACTCGTGATACGCTCGTATTGGGATCATCAGGTACAGATATATTAATGATTGGCTCAACTGCTGCAAATAGTATTGATACAGCTGTATCAGGATCATCAAACAATGAGTCGTCATTACGTGGCTCACCATCAGTCTCAGGCCAGGTAGATATGAAAACATCAGCAGCATCTAATGTGTCAACCTTAGGATCAGTCGCAATAGGCACGACAATAAATGATCTGTCCAAATCTTCTGCAACGTCCTTTTCTTCAGAAACTCAGACCAGCTCATCCTCCTCAAGTTCAGGAGGAATGGGAATTTCGTCAATGATTAAAAGTTTCGGCCTGAGTCAAACGGATATAGGTCACGCCAGTATTTCTGATGCCACACCCAAAGGCACTGTAGTACTGACACAAATGACAGAGAAAGTTTCTCCAACTACTCTCAATGTTGATCGATCACCAACCATTTCCACAGCTGGGTCAGATGCTATGCCAATAGGTTATCCAACAACAGTGCGTCCAGTCATAGACGCCCCGCCACAACCAACAAGAGGACAGAGAAAAGAGTACTTACAGTCACAGGAAAATCAGAGGCATAGAGAACTGGAAATGTTACTCCAGCAACAGAGGAATGAGATTAGACGAATGGAAGAATTAAGACGAGAACAGCAAAACAAACTGATGCTGGAAAGACAACAGATCGCATATGAAAAGCAACAGTTGGCATTAAGAAAGCAACAAATGGAATTGGAAGGCATGCGGAATGAACAGCTAAGACAACAACAGATTCTCGATCAACAGCGTAGGCAAATGGAATCGGAAAGATTACGTATTGAACAACAGAGATTAAAGGAAATGGAATTAGTGAAACAACAAGCTGCTGAAGCTGAGCGACAGAGAATATTGGCAGAACAACAAAAACAGAAAGAAATTGACATGGCAAGACAACAAGCTACTGAAAAGGAAAGACAAAGACTGGAAGTGCTTAGACAAAAGGACGCGGCAGTGTCAGCGGAAAGAGAGAGAATAAGAATAGCAGCAGACAAAAGAAGGCGTGCATTAGCTGCCGAACATGAAAGAATAAGGATCGCAAAGGTCAGAGCTGAAATGGAAACGAAGACTAGAGCTGCTGCAGAGGCAAGGGCAAGGGCAGAGGCGATGGCGAAGGCTGAGGCGGTGGCAAGGGTAAAGGCAGAAGCAAGGACTAAAGCTCTAGCTGATGCACACGCGAAGGCAAAAGCGGCAGCAGAAGCTGAAGCACTCGCGAAAGCACAAGCAGTTGCAAAAGCAAAAGCCGCCGCGAAGGCAAAAGCCGCGGCAGAGGCAGAAGCAGTAGCAAAGGCAGAAGTCGCTGCAAAGGCTGAAGCCGCAGCAAAGGCAGAAGCTGCAGCAAAGGCAGAAGCTGCAGCAACATATCATTCGTCAATGCAGCTTCAAGTCACCCACAGTGACATGTTTAACGTTGACCAAACAAATACATCACAGTCTGCTAATACATCTTTCACGCCAATCGGAGCAGTCGGTGGTGCATCTGCCGATGCTGATGCGGCGACCATAGCTGCTTGGCAAGCTGTTATAAGAGCTACCCAGAACAATGGCGGTGCTGGTTCAGCTGTGTCAAAAGAACAGCAGGTGCTAAAACAACAACAATTACAACAGCAGCATCTATTGGCCATGATGCAACAACCTCAGATATTGAACCCAGATTGGATGGGTATGTTCCCTGGAGTGTTTCCTACACAAACTACACCCACCCCACCAAAGGCCAAAGCACAAAAGCCTCCGGCAATGGGAACTGGTTTATCCGGTCTTGGTCTTGATGCTGCTACATTGATGCAGCTTTTACAACTACAAAAGCAGCAACAAAAACCGACGACTCCGGCTCCATCGACTACAACGCCAAAACCAAAGAGAAAGATTCCTATTAGACCTGATCCCAAGACAAGAGAATTTGTTAGAAATATGTTTATTGATAATATGGCCCCTGGTGTAGATCCGCTATCAATCTTAATTGGTCTAACACCGGAAATGCTAATGAAATCGGGTGTTAACCCTCTAATCGCAAACAGTGGAGATTTAGCAAGAATAGTTCCCGCTGTGGAAAGGGCTTTGGGTATCTCATTAAAGGCAATACCTGTACGACCTGGACCTGGTGGCATAGTGGCCGCACCAACAAGACAAGGTGTACAAACACTTAACATCCGCGGGGCTGGCGGCTCGGCGGGGACGGCACGTCGGGAGTTTATGCTACAACAGCAGATGATGAACGAGATGATGGGGTTACTGGGTCTGGGACCTGAACCATTGGAACCTGGTGATCCTGGATACAGAGGACCGGGGGCGAGAGGTACACGAGCGCGACCCGGACGGGGAATGGGTGGTCCAGCGGGAGGAGCTGGCGGCCGAAGACCGTTTGAAATGACTGATGCCCAGCAGATTGCTATAGAAAGACAAATGTCACAAGGCAGAGGTCCTTTCGGAGGTTCAGGGGTGGGCCGTGGCGGTCGCGGATTTGGCAGTGGGCCTATGGGCAGGGGCGGTGGATTTGGAGGTGGCCCGATGGGAGGCGCTGGTGGCGGGTCAATGAGCGCTCGTCAACGTACTTTAAATGCTCAAATGGAAATGCTTGGATTGTAAAGTGAACTATTCCATTACATTGTAGTATGCAATCTCCTTATTTGAGGGAGAGTATAATTCGCATGTACAATGTGTTTGAAATACTTCAATCTAACGTCACAAACCATACCATTGTTTCCTGTAAAATTTAGAAAATTAAATAACAAAACATTCCCAGAAAAAACACATTCTTCGGATTGTGTCCGTATATCAACATATATGTAAGCTACAGACAAGAATAATCGGCCATTTTGGATAGTAACTCTCAGCATGCTGGGTAAAATAAAGGCTATACCTAGTTCAAATAATTGTAGCAGACGACAATTCATTATTGTGTTTTACTTGTTTGTAACTGAAATCTCTGGAATGAAATTCAATGACATAGATTATTGTTATTTACACCGATAGCTTGCAAAGTGTTAGTGAGAGCTTGATATACACGTTGATATACAACTAGATATATGTTGATATATAGGTTGATATGCAACTAGATATATGTTGATATATAGGTTGATATGCAACTAGATATATGTTGATATATAGGTTGATATGCAAGTTGTTATACAACTCGATACACACGATGGTACATGTATATATGTTGATATATAGCTCGATTGATAGGTTGATATATAGCTCGATACTACATGTTAATATACAGGTTGATACACACGTTGATATTTATGTTGATATATAGGTTGATATACACGTTGATACACACGTTGATATTTATGTTAATATACAGGTTGATATACATGTTGATACACACGGTTGCAATTGGAGAACCTTATCAGCTTGACAGATTATATTGTCGAATGTCGTCTGAATTATTATTATCTTCTCTGTACGTATTTTCTGGACAACCTGGACATTTCATGTTACATTTGAGTATTTAAGACCTATATGCATAATTTATAGCTATATTTGAACGCTTAATGTTGTATCTGTGCGATTAGGGGCTATGTTGAGAAATGAGAATGTACTTTTACATTGGAGCATTAAGGGCTATATTAGCAGTTAAGATTATCATACATTGTTATATTTGGGCATTTATTGTTACATTTAAAAGCATTTATAGACTGCTTAGCAGAGATCATTCTAGAGTTGGGCGAAATTGTCGCCCTAGGGACCCTGACTTCGCCCTCTGGGGCCCCACTTCTCCCTAATAAAAAAAAAAAATTATTTTTTGGTTTTTACGATTTTCAAACAAAATGTTGTCTAGTAAGACTGGCCCATTATAAAGCACTCTTTCTATTCAAATGTTGTATTTAATGGTTGTACTGTGCATTTTAATCCTATTTTGCAGAAGTATATTAAAGAACACCATTTAAGGAAGCGATCACGCGCTTTCTCACTTCTCCCAAAAGTTCTGACCTAGAATGAACCCTGGCTTAGTGCAGTATGTAACGCTGCTAGACTATGGACATGTGTTGTAACACAGACACTTGGTGAATGGTCCCAAGTGGGCAGTATGTGTCGTATGTGAGAGGAACGATGGTGGTACTCCACCCACTTCCGGTTTCATTGTTCATTCCATTGTTAAGGACTATTATATCACGTTTCATACGAAACAGAAATGAAATAGTGTCACCATGCATTAGTCAACTAAATTTAATCGTTCCAAAACAAAAGGCTAAGCATGGTCTCACGAAACTAACGCAGCCAAGTTATGTTGTATTGATGAAATTCGCCTTTCTTAACTCTTTCACCGCCAATGTCGTATACAAGCGACTTTGCTGCACACAAAAAAAGCAGACAACTTGATCAAACAGAACAGAACGTGCCGTCTGATCAGGATGTAAGCTAATTGCTCTTCAGACAGTGGAGTTTGTGTCCGAATAGCAAACAACATAGATCCTGATCAGATGCCGACCTATGTTGATTGCACACGCTCTGAATTTATTCGGCGCCGAAAGAGTTAAGATTACAATTATTTCATAAACAATCTATGAGGATATATATACAACTCAATATCGCTTGCATTATCGGGAAATATAGCCAATATAGCGTGACAGGTAGATGAATGTTTTAATTAGGGATGGCAACGAATGTTCGAATATTCGAATATTCGTTCGAACGTCCGAATATTCGAATATTAAAACCATATTCGAATATTAAAAAAAAATTCAAATCAAATTTTAATCAATTGCAGTTAAATCATAACTTAAAAGGATATATATGTTTGTTTAAATTTCAATCAATTAAGTTTCGAAAACAAAGAATGACCCAATGCGTGCCCGAAGGTGCGAAATGTCATCGCGATTTGGCTCCAAATAACAAAGGAGGGTGATGACATGTTGTTCACACCTTACAGGGGTCACTAATTGATTAATGCAGTCTATTTGACGGGACACAAACTGAGAAGCATTTGTTTTACAGGTACTAACTGTAGTGGAAATCGAAAGTTGGAGAAATTTGCGAATATTCGTTCGGAAGATCATCCGAATATCACAATCACCATTCGTTGCCATCCCTAGTTTTAATGTATATGTACTTGATCTACCAATGACAAGCACAATTTACACCTGACTTACCTTGGTATATTGTTTATACAAACATGATGAACTCGAATTTCATCTAAAGGACAGTTTTAGGTCAGGTGTAAATTGTGTTCGTCATTGGTAGAGCCAGTGCATATGCAAATAAAAATATTCAAATATCTGTCGCGCCATATTAGAATTTCCCGATGATACAAGCGATACTGAATTGTATAAGTCAGAGGTACGGTATGTGTCATTGGGTGATTATTTTTTATGAGCCAATCAAATTGATCGACACAATTGGATATATGTTTAACTATGACAGTTCTGTGAAACACACTTGATAAGTATGTATAAGTTAGTACGGTACATTTGTTCCAGATATAATTGACGTATCTTACAATAAAAACAATGCATGCACGTACTTGTTGTGAACTGTTTTGTGAAGTCATGTAACGTGAGCTCATTGAGACGTCGAAATACAAATAAAATACATGTATACGTATTCAATGTTTTCTCTGTATTTAGTGTACCGTTAAACCGAGGTCTCGAGCCGGTGATTTACACTGTGCACGTAACCAAACCAGAGTAGACTCTGGAATGGGTATCTTTCTGTATCATTGCACTATCCTCCAACAATCTAAAATGACTAATCTCTTCAGGAGGCGTCGCTCATATGGGCAACCAGTAGCGCCAATACATAAACGTTAAACACAAACACACAATAGGGTACTTGGTCTTATGCCTGTGGTTTGCTCCAAAAACTGTAAAGCATATCGCACCGAGGTTATAAAACTTTTTTCAGATCTCATACTCAAGAAAGTTGAGTGTGAGTTTCACGCTCGACTGAACCAATCAGAAGCTTGAGACTGAGTATGAGATTGGAGTAAAGTTTTATAACCTCCAGTCATGGTGACTGATTAGGAATTGAGGTGTATGTGTGTATATGAACTATTGTCGTCAAGTTTCATTGAGATTAGCCACCTTTTTTTAACTCACCGCCAATGTCGCATAAAAGCGACTGCAAAAACAAAGGAGAGAACCTGCTCAGACAGAACAGAAGGTACCGTCTGATCAGGATATATGCTGAATGCCCTTCAGACAGTGGAGCTGAAGCACCTGTCCGAATAGCAAACAACATAGATCCTGATCAGATGCGGCGTTACGCATTACGCGTTACGGTTGATCTGTACCTATGTTGATTGCACTTGCTCTGAATTTATTCGGCGCCGAAAGAGTTAAATTCATGGCCAAATCGTGGCGACGCCTCCAGAAGGTCCTATATTACTCATTTAATTTGTTGGAATCTAGTGCAATATACAGAAGACAACGCTCCAATTCAAGAAGCGTCCTTGGGGGGTTGTACATGCTCGATGGATAGTACAGATACATAATAACCTCGGTGCCCAGTCCTATTTGAAACACTGTTAATATTAATAGGGTTGGATGGGGAATCGAACCTTCGATATCAGGATTCGCAGTTGGGCGTTTTAACCACTGACCAGTCTCTCACATACTGTGCCAGTTTGGCTATGACCCACCCAGACAGGTTGCCTCTATGTTACTTGGCAGTTTCACAGAATGAGAGACATCTCTAATGTTTTATTACCTCCCTTGGCAGATAAAGTCTGATTTATTCCAAAATGTGAATATGTCCTTTTAGTTAGAATCCTTTGTGTTTACTGTTGTTCCCTAACCAGATGTTACGGTATGATAAATGTGGTTTTATCAAAATCGTGTTAATAAACTGATACCATTATTTTACAAATAAGTACACGTGGCATATACTGTATGCAGTCTCACAAGATATAGTAATTTAATACTCATAAGAAGCGATAGTGGAATAAAATTGCTAGCATGTTGTGCAAATGAAACAACGATAAAAACGGAGGAAAACCATTAATAGGACCTATCTACTTTTAGGGAATATTCAGGGGCAATAACTGACCGATGTCTCTCACTGTAATGCATAGACCTACCATTTTGAGTTTACAAAGGAGACACTTCAGTAGTTCCGTTAACCATTGATCCATCTTTTGGTCAAACTTGCAGAAACGTGAATGTTATCGGGAGTAATGGACTTTTCAAACTCCAACGCAGTTATCTCCCTTATTCGCTCGAGATCATTGCATGCAGCTGTTTGTTGGTTTGTGCAAACGATCCAATATGTAAAATATTGGACTGTGTGAGACGCGTATGACCGAAAACAGTACCAATATCTTACATAATATTATTGAATCCGTTTGAAGCTTATATCTTACTTAAAACACACACACACTTCTAACAAGATCCTACTAATTAAAATTGTTAATTTCGTACCTTTACGCGTACTCTGGCCTTTTGACAACAGTCCAATAATAATGGACTACAAGTACAAAGCTATGACGTCACGACCGTGTTTAATTGTGGTCAAAGTAGCACGAACAGCTTAGGTCATGTGGCGACTCTCCAGTTATTATTGGTGTAGAAAGACCGCGGCGGGTAGAACCACTGGAGTTCCACAAGGATCAGTGTTCGTGCCACAGTGTAACTTACTCACAGTGGCACTAGATTGCTCACCTGGAACAATGCTATGGAAATGTAGCAACGTAATGGTATTGAACCATGCTTCAGTTCTGTCAGCGAAATTAGCCTAGAACTATATAAATATTTTAAATACAGATGTAAATGGACAAATACGCCGAGCATAGGAATACGCCGAGTATAGGTTCCACCACTCTATCGCCAGGTAAAAGGCAGACTGCGTGAATAAAAGAAGAGAAGAAACACCAGGTTGCAAGTAGCTAATTTAATAATGAAAACACTTAATATAATATATTCTATACAATGTTCAACAATCGAAATAAAATTGCAATGGATTCATTTTATATATGTGATGAACAATAAGGCGTGGATCAGAAGTTTGGTGACCGTATGTAGGATAGTAGAAAATTAATACTACAATCTCTAATATAGGATAATTCCGACTCCATTATAGGCGCCTGCCCTTTTTTGTGTGTCTAATATAGTTTTAAGTTTTAAAACCCTGATTATCAAATTGAATGTCATTGTGATGTAACCCCCAGTCAGTCCACCAAATAAGATTTTCCTGCGCAACTCCACATTATGAAATCACAGTCGGACACCTATGGGGTGCCTACCTTCATTGATAGTATCAAGCTAGGATACAGTACAACAATTATGCTTGGATGTTATTAATCTCTGGATATTACTAACCTCGGCGAGGCACCCACAAGGCACAATCACCTGCAGTACAACAATCCTGCTTCGATATTACTAATCTCAGCTAGGCACCCACAGGGTACAATCACCTGCAGTACAACAATCCTGCTTGGATATTACTAATCTCGGTGAGGCACCCACAGGGTACAATCACATGCAGTACAACACTCCTACTTGGATATTACTAATCTCGGCGAGGCACCCACAGGGTACAATCACCTGCAGTACAACAATCCTACTTGGATATTACTAATCTCGGCGAGGCACCCACAGGGTACAATCACCTGCAGTACAACAATCCTGCTTTGATATTACTAACCTCGGCGAGGCACCCACAGGGTACAATCACCTGCAGTACAACAATCCTGCTTCGATATTACTAACCTCGGCGAGGCACCCACAGGGTACAATCACCTGCAGTACAACAATCCTACTTGGATATTACTAACCTCGGCGAGGCACCCACAGGGTACAATCACCTACAGTACAACAATCCTGCTTCGATATTACTAACCTCGGCTAGGCACCCACAGGGTACAATCACCTGCAGCACAACAATTCTACTTGGATATTACTAACCTCGGCGAGGCACCCACAGGGCACAATCACCTACAGTACAACAATCCTGCTTCGATATTACTAACTTCGGCGAGGCACCCACAGGGCACAATCACATGCAGTACAACACTCCTGCTTCGATATTACCAATCTCGGCGAGGCACCCACAGGGTACAATCACCTGCAGTACAACAATCATGCTTCGATATTACTAATCTTGGCGAGGCACCCACAGGTTACAATCACCTGCACTACACCAATCCTGCTTCGATATTACTAATCTCTCGGCGAGGCACCTACAGGGTAAAACATGAACAGGGACTGGTTCCAATATTGCATGATATAAGTGGTAAACCTGTTTCCATCTGATCAGAACAGCCAGATAAACCTTAAACAATATGTTTGCTCCACTACGGTAGTATTAATAATTCATTTTCAACGACTTTTGAACTAATCATATTTAGGGTAACAACACTGTGTATCGAATAGCCAGTCATTTTTTTAGCATAAAGTATACGTGGCAGCTATATTCCTCACGAATATATGGACAGGCAGAACTCTTTAACTTAACTACGTCAACAACAGACTGTCAAGGGAGGTAATAGGTAAACCAGTAATGCCAAGACATTGTAGCACTGTGTAACTCTGCGACTGTTCCGTTTGTACATAAACTAGCATGATGATGTTGAGTTTGTGTATTACAGCTCAACGCACGTTTCCGGTTATGGACTACAAACAGTGTATGCGCTCTCATTTACATGACAATAACAATAGTGGATACGAGGTGCAGCAATCGGGTGTACAAACATTATGAACCGACTGACAATGTTCCAATGCCTCAATGTGAATGTTAAACTGTAATTCCAACGAACATCCCAGATACACACACACAATACCTAAACAATTTAACGAGTTTACCAACAGGCTATTGCTTTTTTCTGTGGAGTGACGTCACTGAAGCACATGTGTGAAGCTACAGAGCATTGTCTTTATGGAGATATACATGACTGCTGTGTTGCAATATTACATTCCTCTAATGTACACTACTGTATGCTTACAATTGGTAAGATGTGTGTGCTGTCTATGTATACTTGTATACCTTTGGTTTTTTTCTTATTACTGCGACAGAACCCAGAGCCCGTTCTGATGTAGTGACAGAACTAGCTTGGATGTGTGACAGTCAGCTCGGATGTAGTGATAGATCCAGCTCGGATGTGTGACAGTCAGCTCGGATGTAGTGATAGATCCAGCATGGATGTAGTTATAGATCCAGCTTGGATGTAGTTATAGATCCAGCATGGATGTAGTTATAGATCCAGCTTGGATGTAGTTATAGATCCAGCTTGGATATAGTTATAGATCCAGCTTGGATGTAGTTATAGATCCAGCTTGGATGTAGTTATAGATCCAGCTTGGATGTAGTGATAGATCCAGCTTGGATGTAGTTATAGATCCAGCATGGATGTAGTTATAGATCCAGCATGGATGTAGTTATAGATCCAGCATGGATGTAGTTATAGATCCAGCTTGGATGTAGTTATAGATCTAGCATGGGTGTAGTTATAAATCCAGCTTGGATGTAGTGAGAGTGCTTTCACGTATATCTCGTTAACAGGGTAGCTCTGTAGCTTTCCAAGCATGTCACTAACTGACTATATTAGGCAGTGAAAGGAGAACATCATCTGACCATCTGGCAGTAAAATGACACAATCAACACAGAATGTCACTGAAATATAATAATTCACAGATACAATACAGTAAAACCTGTGTTAGTGGTCACCTCCATTAAGCAGCCAACCTGTATTAAGCAGCCAGTTTCTAAATATGTTATTTTACTATACATTTCACCTCTATTAAGCAGCCACCTGCGCTAAGCAGCCACTTTCTGTAATTCCCTTGGCTGGCTGCTTAAGACAGGTTTCACTGTACATCCACAATAAATGGCACATTTTCTATTTCCAATAAAATGGTAGTGGATGGACATATTACTGATGGAAGAATCTATGATGAATGAAAACAAAATTGACAACTTATTCTAGTCACCAATGCTCAAAGCTGCCTCAGATTAAACCCTTTACATCTTACACACACAAAACCAGTTTGTATCTAGGTGGGAATTGGCTAAATATAGCACTTTTCTCTCTCTCAAAAATAACTTGCCAAATAATTTATACATGTAAATTATCTCACGAATTCCCCTTTAACAAATTTCTTTAAAGGTCTAAAATAGGTGTAAGACAGGGCTCTCGCTGTCGGTCGCCAACAAACAAATAAAGGTGCTAAATTTTGTGACTTAGCGAAAATATTTGGTGCAACATTTTCTCTCTTTTTTTTGGCGAATGTTTTGTCAAATACATGTCTTCACAAATATTTATCTGTGAACTACATGGCACTTAGTTTTTCAAATTGGCTCCAGTTTTTTTCAATTGGCGACAAAAGTGGCGCATACAAAAATTCACACAGATGGGTTGTAAGATCAGTAAGATCGCCGATATTTCAAAGACTTCGTAATGGAGCACGTTTTGCATGATAAAAATGTACATGAGAACCAATGACATTCCACTAAAGTAGAACATAGCATTGTACAGCACACCACAACAGGTACTGCACTGACAAATGGTGCGTCACACAAATAAACAACTTACATGCGGTGAACACTTGAACCCAGGCTAGAAGCACGTACTGGAACCCAGGATAGAAGCACATACTGGAACCCAGGATAGAAGCACGTACTGGAACCCAGGATAGAAGCACGTACTTGAACCCAGGATAGAAGCATGTACTGGAACCCAGGATAGAAGCACGTACTGGAACCCAGGATAGAAGCACGTACTGGAACCCAGGATAGAAGCACGTACTTGAACCCAGGATAGAAGCACGTACTGGAACCCAGGATAGAAGCACGTACTGGAACCCAGGATAGAAGCACGTACTTGAACCCAGGATAGAAGCACGTACTGGAACCAAGGCTAGAAGCACGTACTGGAACCCAGGATAGAAGCACGTACTGGAACCCAGGATAGAAGCACGTACTGGAACCCAGGATAGAAGCACGTACTGGAACCCAGGATAGAAGCACGTACTGGAACCCAGGATAGAAGCACGTACTGGAACCCAGGATAGAAGCGAGATATGGCAAGCTAGCCATAAAAGTAAAAAAAACCAACACGGATTTCATGAGGTATGGCAAGCTAGCCATAAAAGTAAAAAATCCCCAATAATTCTAATTCATAGGGTGAAAGTCTATATTGATCTTAAAACCATGGGGCAAAAGTCTGCATTGATTTTAAAACCAAGGGGTGAAAACCTGCATTGATTTTAGAATAATAGGGTAACAATCTGCATTTATAATAATGGGGTAAAAATCTGCATTGATTTTTAAACCATGGGGTAAAAATGTGCATTGATTTTAAAACTATTGGGTAAAAATGTGCATTGATTTTAGAATAATGGGGTAAAAATGTGCATTGATTTTAAAACTATTGGATAAAAATCTGCATTGATTTTTAAACCATGGGGTAAAATGTGCATTGATTTTTAAACCATGGGGTAAAATGTGCATTGATTTTAGAATAATGGGGTAAAAATGTGCATTGATTTTAGAATAATGGGGTAAAAATCTGCATTGATTTTAAAACTATTGGGTAAAAATCTGCATTGATTTTAGAATGGGGTAAAAATCTGCATTGATTTTAAAACTATTGGGTAAAACTCTGCATTGATTTTAGAATGGGGTAAAAATCTGCATTGATGCAAAATGTGATTTTGAATCGGCTGTATCAACAGTTCATGAATGATTAATCTGTAATTCCACTGGTTTTGTAGATTTTGCTTAATTAATTCTTTCTACTGACTCGACACCATCTAATAATAAATTAACAGAAAGTGGGGGAGGGGGTTGGGGGTCAAAATAAAACTTATTGTTGAACAAAGCCGACAGCAAAATACCCTGTATGTCAAAAACTATCCGCAGCTTGACGACTACAATGGCACATATTTCTGAGACCGAACGTAGTACTCTATAACTCCAATCAGCACTATATATGCATCAATGGTGGTGATTGAACATTCATATACATATAAAACACTTATATTGCATTAATCTACTACCAGCAAATAAAAACATATAAATAAAAATAGATTTTTGGTGATTTTTGGGTACTTTCAGCAACATTTATAAAAACCGTCCCACCCAATGTCAAATGATGCCATTTTACCTTGTTGGATAATTACGTGGAGTATGTACATAGAATGAAATGACTTCTGTAAGTGCACACCTACGCAGCAATTGTTTGTTAATATAGAAACACTCAATAGTCTTGTTTTATCCTACTTTCATTCGCAATAATGGTGAAAACTTGCTTGCCTAATAATATTTGCTTTACTGGTCAGTGCCTAATAATGTTATGTTATATTTCGGGTATTACGCCTACATCAGCACCATTTTGGGCTATATCGCCGGCGTGGCAGTTTACCTAGCAACACCTTTCCTGGGCAGGCTCCAGCGGTTAACCAGTACTTGGGTGCACCAACCTCCGTAAGTAACTGCCAACTTTTTCATATCAATGAGACACGGCCTGAGCGGGGCTCGAACCCGTGACCATCAGTGATGATAGGTTACAGTGGTATACAAGTCAGCGACCTTAACCACTCGACCACTAAGGCGGACTTGTGCCTAATTAACCTTTGGTGATGTCATAATGAATAAACCTTTGGTGATGTCATAATGAATAAACCTTTGGTAATGTCATAATGAATAAACCGTTGGTGATGTCATAATGAATAAACCTTTGGTGATGTCATAATGAATAAACCTTTGGTGATGTCATAATGATGCGTGTTGACCGCGTCTCATTTATATGAAAAAGTTGGCAGTTTCTTACGGAGGTTGGTGCACACAAGTACTGGTTAACCGCTGGAGCCTGCCAAGGAAAGGTGTCGTTGGGTAAACTGCCCGTTTTTAAAATGATGCGTGTATGACGTCATATATTCACTGATGGTATGATAAACTTCAGTTCATGAATATTCGGTAATCTATCATCTCCAACACTTCTTTTTGATCAAAAGATACGATAAATAGAATATTACGCTACTGTCTTATAGATTTCTAATTTATTAGGCTTGTCTCCAAGAATATACAAAACTCGGCAATTTATTTCTACACATTTTCAATTTCCACATACTCATAACAAAACCTTTGAGCGTTTTCATTCAACAACAAAAGCCTGCAAGATGCAAGAAGACAACAACAACAATTTAGTTGAACATGTATTAAAATTCTATTTAAACATTCAGTAAAAATTCAACAGCTCAGCAGGGTTCATTCTAGGTCAGAATTTTTGGGAGAAGTGAGAAAGCACGTGATCGCTTCCTTAAATGGTGTTCTTTAATATACTTCTGCAAAATAGGGTTAAAATGCACAGTACAACCATTAAATACAACATTTGAATAGAAGGAGTGCTTTATAATGGGCCAGTGTATCTTACTAGACAAAATTTTGTTTGAAAACCGTAAAAACCAAGGGAGAAGTTGGGCCCCCAGAGGGCGAAGTTGGGGTCCATAAGGCGACAATTTCGCCCACATGGCGCTCTAGAATGATCCCTGAGCTGTAGAATTGTAAAATTAAAAATTCGGGAATGCTTAAAATTTATCCATGCAAAATAAATCCGATCGGACGAAGTTTTTATTCTAACAATTGTTTTCGTGAGATCTGCATTGCATGAAAAATGTTCCTCAATAAAAGTAGGTTTAATAAAATACAATATACGTAAACATTTCACCATGGTAACTATTCTGATTAGACACAATGTTCACAAAATACACATCTTTTATATACATCTATATACACTTCAAAGTGCTATATACATCATAGGACATTTACAAGTTAGTATCTATATTTTCAAACCCTACTAATCATCATCACTCCACACTCCCTGCCCCAATCAATTTTACCAAGTAAACAAAATTAATATATATATATATATATCTTTATTAAAACGAATATTTAAAAAAATAAAATGTCATCTCAAGTCACACTTTGGACGAAACTTGCAAGGAGGTTCTAACCATAAATTCCTAAACACCGAATGGGACAGCATTTCTTACACACACACAAAGCCTCTATGTGGCCTATAAACCAGGGTTCCCGCTGTTGGTCGCCAATGGCGCCAAAAAACAAATATCAGCGCTAAATTTTATGAATTGGCGAAAATATTTGGCACAACATTTCCCCCCCAAATTTGTCAAATACTTTTTGGCACATGTTTTCTCAAATACATGGCTTCAAATATTTATTTGTGAACTATATGGCTCTTATGGCTCCAAGTTTTTTAAATTGGCTCCAGTGTTTTTCAATTGGCGCAGACAAACATTCAGACAGAGGGAACCCTGTAAACGCATTTTATAAAACATAAACTATGGCAATATTAATAATGATTAGACAGAGACAAGTCAGCTTCAACTTTGACACAGATTTTATCTATAAGCCTCGTCATACATGACATTATACATGCAGTATCAACAGAATAGTGTATGAATGAGTGAGTGATGATGATGGTGGTGATGATGATGATGGTAAAGTAATCATGGTGGGACTGATGATGGTGGTGTGGTGGTTGACATGATGATGATGATGTTGTGATGATGGTAATGATGGTAGCAATGATGATGATAATGAAGGGGTGATGATGATGATAATGAAGGGGTGATGATGATGATAATGAAGGTGGTGATGATGATGATGATGATGATGAAAGTGGCTATGATAATGATGATGAAAGTGGCTATGATAATGAAGGTGGTGATATTGATGAAAATGGTTATGATGATGATGATAATGAAGGTAAGGTTGTGATGATGATTAATGTCAATCATAATGTTAAAACAGTTGGAGTTGCTAAAACATTTAAATTCCTCGAGATGCTGTGTGTACTGTGTGTGAGCGATGTTACCTGTCGAGTGTTCTCATTTGTTATAACTAGCCTACCTCGGGCGCAGTGATGCAGGGTCAAAATCTCACTGCTGCATACAATAACATTTGGGTTTAATGGTGGTTTTGTCATGGGGTTCACAAATATGAACACAATTATGACATGCTGCAATCAAACTGCAATATTACTTAACATTATGGAAGATAGTTTTATTTATGTACAACCTTCAGATCTACACAAATGGAGACCAAATTATGCAAATATACATAAATTGCCTTTAACAAACACAATACCACTTATTGCCTTTAACAAACACAATACCACTTATTGCCTTTAACAAACACGATACCACAAATTGTCTTTTAACAAACGAGATACCACAAATTGGCTGCTTAATACAGGTTGGCTGCTTAATGGAGGTGACCACTAACACAGGTATGACTGTATACAAAGTATGGCCTACTTCATTCAATTTGACCACATAAACGCGTTTCATATACGTAAACATGAATGTACACAATGATTCATCACACAAGCTTCCTCGACAATAATTGTGAACATAATGAATGGTGTCTAATGGTTTACGAGATTGAACGTACATGAATGACTTCTAATAGTTTACGAGATTGAATTTACATGCAGGGTTCATTCTAGGTCAGAATTTTTGGGAGAAGTGAGAAAGTGTGTGATCGCTTCCTTAAATGGTGTTCTTTAATATACTTCTGCAAAATAGGGTTAAAATGCACAGTACAACCATTAAATACAACATTTGAATAGAAGGAGTGCTTTATAATGGGCCAGTGTATCTTACTAGACAAAGTTTTGTTTGAAAATCGTAAAAAACAAAAACTTTTTTTTTTTAGGGGAAGAAGTCAGGGCGACTATTTCGCCCACATCGCCCTCTAGAATGATCCCTGTACATGAATGACTTCTAATAGTTTACGAGATTGACTTTACATGAATGACTTCTACTGGTTTACCAGATTGAATGTACATAAGAGATTGAAAGTTTGGCTTCTAATGATTTGCGAGACTGAATGTTGACGAATGTTTCTAATGGTGTATGGAAGATTGAATGTTGACAAATGTTTCTAATGGTTTGCGAGATTGAATGTTCATGAATGGTTTTTAATGGTTTGCGAGATTGAATGTTCATGAATGGTTTTTAATGGTTTGCGAGATTGAATGTTCATGAATGGTTTTTAATGGTTTGCAAGATTGAATGTTCATGAATGGTTTTTAATGCTTTGCGAGATTGAATGTTCATGAATGGTTTTTAATGCTTTGCGAGATTGAATGTTCATGAATGGTTTTTAATGCTTTGCGAGATTGAATGTTCATGAATGGTTTTTAATGCTTTGCGAGATTGAATGTTCATGAATGGTTTGCAAGATTGAATGTTCATGAATGGTTTTTAATGCTTTGCGAGATTGAATGTTCATGAATGGTTTTTAATGGTTTGCAAGATTGAATGTTCATGAATGGTTTTTAATGCTTTGCGAGATTGAATGTTCATGAATGGTTTTTAATGGTTTGCGAGATTGAATGTTCATGAATGGTTTTTAATGCTTTGCGAGATTGAATGTTCATGAATGGTTTTTAATGCTTTGCGAGATTGAATGTTCATGAATGGTTTTTAATGCTTTGCGAGATTGAATGTTCATGAATGGTTTTTAATGCTTTGCGAGATTAAATGTTCACGAAATGATTCAAATGATACAAATATTTAATGAAAATGGTTTCAAATGGTTCCGATGGTTTCCGAGATCTATCAAATTACCTGAACAGTGTTCGACACAAAATATTGAAACAAGAGCACCGCAAATGTGAGCGTTCGCCTGACAAATGTTTGACGTTGAAAAATATTCTATGTCATGGACAAAACATAAAAACGACTGTGAATCACTAGGGCGTAGGAATTGACCCAGAGATGATTACTCATTACAGACAAGTTGTTTTTCCTACTAGCTTAATTATTACCTTGCAAATGGTGCATCGACGTGAAAGCATTAGTGATTAAGAACATTATGCTGCTTGGATCCATTATTGTTAAATAATTAAGATTAATCGTGGCGATATGCAGGTGTTAGTATAATATCGATTAATCGTGGCGATATGCAGGTGTTAGTATAATATCGATTAATCGTGGCGATATGCAGGTGTTAGTATAATATCGATAGATATTTGAAAAATATGGGAAACATATGCACCTAAGCAACCTTAATGCGAACGCTCTTTAACGGAGATTTTAAATCTACTAATATTGTAAACAAGCCCGTTGAAGGCACGCTGTCAAATCGGCATGTGCAAGAACTGTGTTAAATAAGCGAGTAAGCCATTAACTAAATTTTCTATTAATAACATTTCTGTTTTGTTTGTATTTTTGGAATTTAACCCTTTCCTGCAAAGAAATTTAGGTTGATATACTATTATATCTCCATACAAACGACAGCCATTTAACCCTTTCCTTCATAGAGATTTAGGTTAATATACTATTATATCTCCATACAAACGACAGCCATTTAACCCTTTCCTTCATAGAAATTTAGGTTAATATACTATTATATCTCCATACAAACCACAGCCATTTAACCCTTTCCTTCATAGAGATTTAGGTTAATATACTATTATATCTCCATACAAATGACAGCCATTTAACCCTTTTCTTCATAGAAATTTAGGTTAATATACTATTATATCTCCATACAAACGACAGCCATTCATGCAGTGGATAAGTAGTCGCCATATCTACCCCACATCAATAGATATTACTGAGACTATATGAGATTTAAGTTAATATACTATTATATCTCCATACAAACGACAGCCATTTAGCTATCATGCAATGAATAAGTAGTGGCCATATCTATCCCGCCTCCATAAATATTACTGGGGCTATGCGAGATTCTGGCTTTTACTATGAGCATTGGGTCAGCTACTACATTGTCAATGTATGTCGTATTGGTAATGGCGTCATTATCAATGGTGCTTCTATGAGAGAAAGGGTTAAAGTCACACAACCAGTCATATGGCGAATCTGCAGATATTATTGGCGAATCTGCAGATATTATTGGCGAATATGCAGATATTATTGGCGAATCTGCAGATATTATTGGTGAATCTGCAGATATTATTGGCGAATCTGCAGATATTATTGGTGGATCTGCAGATATTATTGGTGGATCTGCAGATATTATTGGTGAATCTGCAGATATTATTGGTGGATCTGCAGATATTATTGGCGAATCTGCAGATATTATTGGCGAATCTGCAGATATTATTGGCAAATCTGCAGATATTATTGACGAATCTGCAGATATTATTGGCGAATCTGCAGATATTATTGGCGAATCTGCAGATATTATTGACAAATCTGCAGATATTATTGACGAATCTGCAGATATTATTGGCGAATCTGCAGATATTATTGGCGAATCTGCAGATATTATTGGCGAATCTGCAGATATTATTGGTGGATCTGCAGATATTATTGGTGGATCTGCAGATATTATTGGCGACTCTGCAGATATTATTGGTGGATCTGCAGATATTATTGGCGAATCTGCAGATATTATTGGCGAATCTGCAGATATTATTGGCGAATCTGCAGATATTATTGGCGAATCTGCAGATATTATTGGCGAATCTGCAGATATTATTGGTGGATCTGCAGATATTATTGGCGAATCTGCAGATATTATTGGCGAATCTGCAGATATTATTGGCGAATCTGCAGATATTATTGGCGAATCTGCAGATATTATTGGTGGACCACAGGTGCCACTCCGAGCAGTATTTCAGGCGCAGATGGATCCCTGGGTAGAACCACCGACCTTCTGCAAGCCAGCTGGGTAGCTAGCTTCCTCACATGAAAGAAATCTTCACCACAGTGGGATTGAACTTACTTCGGTGAGAGGCAAGTCAATGACCATAACCACAAATTTCCTGATCATTGATAACAATAGTTAGATATTTCAGTTCATCTTGTGATATAAGGGTTTCGAGACGGACAGATGAAAGATATAGTAGGGGCAGCAAAGGACGAAAACCCAATTCATGGCAAATAACTCGCTCGTTCTTTTCCAAAAACGGAGAGCTCATTGAATATGACATTCGATAGAAAGAAAACATTTCAACAACTCGCTCGTTCTTTTCCAAAAACGGAGAGCTCATTGAATATGACATTCGATAGAAAGAGAACATTTCAACATAGAAACGAGAACAGGTATACATGATGGAAGAGTCTTTGTATCAATGGAAGTCAAAACTACAAATGGCACGACTAAATGGTCACAACCATATATATTGTGTATCACTGGATATTTTTGTAAGTTTTCCCGCAGTTATCCAGCAAGATTCTTTTCTCAGCGAAATCTTAAATTTGCATGTGTCGGCACCCAAAATTTGCAAATGTGATATGTAGCCGACAATGAATTATATGTTAGCAATATACATTGAATTCGGACAAGTGTACTTTTAATGAATTAGCATGAAAATAAAAATCGTTGTGTATAAGTAGTGACTAACAGCATCAACACTCTCTCTAAACTGTGTAACATATACCTGCGTGTAACATACACCGGCGTGTTAACAGATACCAGCGTGTAACATATACCTCCATGTAACATACAACTGCGTGTAACATACACCTGCGTGTAACATACAACTGCGTGTAACATATAACTGCGTGTAACATACACCGGCGTGTTAACAGATACCAGCGTGTAACATATACCTGCGTGTAACATACAACTGCGTGTAACATACAACTGCGTGTAACATACAACTGCATGTAACATACACCTGCATGTAACATATAACTGCGTGTAACATACACTGGCGTGTAACATATACCTGCGTGTAACATATACCTGCGTGTAACATATACCTGCGTGTAACATACAACTGCGTGTAACATACAACTGCGTGTAACATACAACTGCATGTAACATACACCTGCGTGTAACATATAACTGCGTGTAACATACACCTGCGTGTAACATATAACTGCGTGTAACATACACCGGCGTGTTAACAGATACCAGCGTGTAACATACACCTGCGTGTAACATATAACTGTGTGTAACATACACCGGCGTGTTAACAGATACTAGTGTGTAACATACAACTGCGTGTAACATACACCGGCGTGTAACATATAACTACATGTAACATACAACTGCGTGTAACATACAACTGCATGTAACATACAACTGTGTGTAACATACACCTGCGTGTAACATACAACTGCATGTAACATACACCTGCGTGTAACATACACTTGCGTGTAACATACTTGCGTGTAACATACACCTGCGTATTAACATACACCGGCGTGCAACATATAACTGTGTGTAATATACATACACCAGCGTGTAACATACATCTGCGTGACTCATTTATAACATTAAAAATCATATTCCTGTATGCCAGTGTATGTACCTTGTATGCCAGTGTATGCACCTTGTATGCCAGTGTATGCACCTTGTATGCCAGTGTATGCACCTTGTATGCCAGTGTATGCACCTTGTATGCCAGAAATTTTAATAATACATGCTAATAGTACTTAATTAAACTAGACTATTCTACTTAAAAATAAGATTATAGATTTTTCAACAATGTTCAAGTATATTAACCCATGACCTGCAAAACACGACTAAAGTCGCTTATGCAAACAGCATAGAGCCAGATCTGAATCAGGCTCTATGCTGTTTGCTATTGAGATAGTGGAGCTAATACACATATCTGAATGTGCAAACAATAGATCAGATGCGCGTAACGCCATGGCTGATCTGGATCTATGTTGTTTGCACATTCGGCAGGGTATGGGTTAAAACGGGTGTCTTTCGTTAATGTACCTTCGAATACACGAAAATAAAAACTACAAATGTTATAGACACACGCATATTCAACCCATTATTCTCTGCACACTAACAGTGAAAGTAACAGTTATATATTCCTAATGAATGTCCATGATATATTTCCATAGATTCCAGTCACAAATAAATAAAACACATTAATGAAATATCATCAAAAAGTGTGTGTTTTTACATTTATTTATCGTCGCTATCGGTTGCCCATATGAGCGACGCCTCCTGAAGAGATTAGTTATTTTAGATGTTGGAGGATAGTGCAATGATACAGACAGAGACCCATTCCAGAGTCTCCTCTGGTTCTTTTACGTGCACGGTGTAAAGCACCGACACAAGACCTCAGTTTAACGTCCCATCTGAAAGACTGTGAATTTTATTATGGTCAGACGGGGGATCGAACCTGCGATCCCTGTATTACCAGTCCAGCGTGTTACCACTGGACTACAGATCCGTCTGAGATCGTCAAAAACTATTTATAGCCTTCTTTTACCCAGCATGCAAATAGTTAAAATGCTGAATAATGATAAATTGGAAGGAATGTGCAAACAACATAGATCCAGATCAGCCACGGCGCTACATCCAATCAGGATCTATGTTTGATATTCAGCCGTGTTTTTGCCCCTCTATCTGATCCGGCTCGATGCTGTTTGCATAAGCATGTTTAGTCACGATTAGCAGATTACGGGTTAAATCCGGTTCATATTGCAAGCGTTGAAGTGTGGAAGTCGTGATAGTGCAGTGGATGCGCGTTCGCTTCAGGTGAGAAAGGTTCGAGCCCCGCTGGAGCAGTTACGATTGTGCCCTTAGGCAGGCAAGGCATTTAAATTCCACGTTGCCTCTTCTCTCTCCCTCGTGGCGATAGATTCCATCAGGAATGAGGTCTCGAGAGTGATTAAGTTGAAATAACTTGTTTCGCAATCGAGCTAAAATAAATTTGTATAAATAAAAGCGTTGAAAAAAACAACAATAGAAAACAAGCAATAAATTCAACATTGAAGCATAACTAATATTTGTATGGCATTACTACAGAGTGTATTCATTTTTGCTCTACCTCCTATATACTCTCTGCATGCTAGCGGGGGGAAAAGTAACAGACAAATATGTCCTGGAATTTCATTAGAATCGTGTCGTGTCCAGTGCAATTCTAATCAAACTTCAAGACACATTTCCAGACTTGTCTGGAACAAATAAGGAAAACACATTAACTTTATTGACATCTCATGCAGAGTTAAAATAATCCATCTAAAACACAGCTGTATAATATTGCATTCAAAATCCAATCCAATACCAATATGACCCGATTTAATAATCCATCTAAAACACAGCTGTATAATATTGCATTCAAAATCCAATATCAAGATGACCCGATTTAATAATCCATCTAAAATACAGCTGTATAATATTGCATTCAAAATCCAATACCAATATGACCCGATTTAATAATCCATCTAAAACACAGCTGTATAATATTGCATTCAAAATCCAATACCAATATGACCCGATTTAATAATCCATCTAAAATACAGCTGTATAATATTGCATTCAAAATCCAATACCAAGATGACCCGATTTAATAATCCATCTAAAACACAGCTGTATAATATTGCATTCAAAATCCAATCCAATACCAATATGACCCGATTTAATAATCCATCTAAAACACAGCTGTATAATATTGCATTCAAAATCCAATATCAAGATGACCCGATTTAATAATCCATCTAAAATACAGCTGTATAATATTGCATTCAAAATCCAATACCAATATGACCCGATTTAATAATCCATCTAAAACACAGCTGTATAATATTGCATTCAAAATCCAATACCAATATGACCCGATTTAATAATCCATCTAAAACACAGCTGTATAATATTGCATTCAAAATCCAATACCAAGATGACCCAATTTTAGAACAATATATATATTTCCCTTTACAAGATGAACAATCGTGGCTCACCATCTGTAAACAAAGATGTGTAAAATGCCACATCAGTAGCTACATGTAGTACTATCGTAGCCTGTCAGTATAGCTGCCTTAAAAAGCAAGTGCGATTAATTACAAATGAGTCAAACCATTTTGAGTCTCCACGTGGGAAGATCAACATACTGGACAAGAACACACACAACTTCTTAATTCTAGAATAACAAGAACACACACAACTTCTTAATTCTAGAATAACAAGAACACACACAACTTCTTAATTCTAGAATAACAAGAACACACACAACTTCTTAATTCTAGAATAACAAGAACACACACAACTTCTTAATTCTAGAATAACAAGAACACACACAACTTCTTAATTCTAGAATAACAAGAACACACACAACTTCTTAATTCTAGAATAACAAGAACACACACAACTTCTTAATTCTAGAATAACAAGAACACACACAACTTCTTAATTCTAGAATAACAAGAACACACACAACTTCTTAATTCTAGAATAACAAGAACACACACAACTTCTTAATTCTAGAATAACAAGAACACACACAACTTCTTAATTCTAGAATAACAAGAACACACACAACTTCTTAATTCTAGAATAACAAGAACACACACAACTTCTTAATTCTAGAATAACAAGAACACACACAACTTCTTAATTCTAGAATAACAAGAACACACACAACTTCTTAATTCTAGAATAACAAGAATTCACACCTTAATTCTAGAATAACAAGAATTCACACCTTAATTCTAGAATAACAAGAATTCACACCTTAATTCTAGAATAACAAGAATTCACACCTTAATTATAGAATAACAAGAATTCACACCTTAATTATAGAATAACAAGAAAACACACAACTTCTTAATTCTACAATTTATAACAAGAACACACACAACTTCTTAATTCTAGAATAACAAGAAAACACACAACTTCTTATTCTAGAATAACACAACTATTCAAATGACTAAGACCTGCACTAAACCAAAGCGGTATCAGTATCAGTCTCTGCACATTCATGTTAAATAAAAACGTCATATGTACGTCTTTGCCATTTGAAGCAAAGGCTGGTGGTATTTAGATTCATTTTGTATGAAAATTACTTTGATTTATATTTAGGGAGAAGTTGGGCCCAAGGGGGCAAAGACGCTGTCCATAAGGCGACTATTTTCTTCACATAACGTCGCCCCAAAGAGAATAGAGTAATACCAAGGGTGGTATTTTAGATTTTTATTAGTTCGATAGTGCATTTCCTTGTCCATCATGTTGGTCACTCATTCATGATTTGATAGTTGCCATAGTCTGCTCACCCACCCCCTCACCAACACTCTCCTCTCTCCCCCCAAAATACAAAACAAATAACACTACATTTATGCGATGTACTTGTCTGGTGGATAAGGTATCATAGCATAGCAAAATTATAAATGAATTCAATATCGTTAAAATTAACTAATTCCTCAAAACAAAATTTTCAAGCAATGTATAAAACATTGACAATCTGAACAGATTCCAGTATTTTAAAGCGATACTACATCAGTGAAAATGCAAATTTCTACAAAATGTAATTTCCACAAAAACACTATTTATTGATTCAATTTTAATGTTAGAATGTATTAGGAAGTATTTGTAGTAGCAATGCATTTATAAGTGAACACATGCATTGTTTTGCTTTTTGCGATGTAATGTCGCTTTAAGGAGACGTAAAAACAGTAACCTGACCTGGCGGTTATAAAACTTATTCTGCAACCTCGAACTCACATGTTTCTGATTGGTTCTGCCGAGTGTAAATCTCAGAATCAACCAATCATAGCTCAAGTTGAGATTTCAGAAAGGTTTTAAAACGTCATGGCAAGGCCTACATGTATATACATGCAAAACAAATTATATAAAAACAATAACCAGTAAGGTTTACAACACAAAACGTGTGTGTAAAATGCATATAGTAAAGTACCTACATTAATACATCATTAATATATCTTTGATCCCAGACATTAATATATCTTTGATCCCAGACATTAATATCCCAGATCCCAGACGGTAATATCCCCGATCATAGATGTTAATATCCCAGATTTAAGATGCTAATCTCCCAAGATCCCAGACGTTAATATCCCAGATTTAAGATGCTAATCTCCCAAGATCCCAGACGTTAATATCCCAGATTTAAGATGCCAATCTCCCAAGATCCCAGACGTTAATATACCAGATTTAAGATGCTAATCTCCCAAGATCCCAGACGTTAATATCCCAGATTTAAGATGCTAATCTCCCAAGATCCCAGACGTTAATATCCCAGATTTAAGATGCTAATCTCCCCAGATCCCAGACGTTAATATCCCAGATTTAAGATGCTAATCTCCCCAGATCCCAGACGTTAATATCCCAGATTTAAGATGCTAAACTCCCCAGATCCCAGACGTTAATATCCCAGATTTAAGATGCTAATCTCCCCCAGATCCAAGATGTTAATAATATCCCAGAATCAAGATGTTAATATCCCAGATCCCAGATGTTAATATCCCAGATGTTAATATCCCAGATTCCAGACATTAATATCCCAGATCCCAGACGTTAATATACCAGATCCAAGATGCTAACCTCCCCAGATCCCAGCTGTTATGCGATTACTTATAAGTGTCTGGTATAATAATCTTCAAATATAAATTATTACAGAAAAATAAAAATTTGGAAAATATGTCTACAAATCAACATAATTTGTGAAATTACCATTTGCGGATATATTTGTTAACAAAAACACCAGTTAACCTGTAGATGGTGGCTTACAACAGTTAACACAAAGATAAATTCACACATAAATCATAGTATTATTTATCTAACTGAAGAGACTTTAATGTCCCCAATCCCAGATCGTTCGCAAGCACTAAATGTAAAATTAAAACGATTAGTAACTTACTGTTTGCATCCAGCCTACCTCTACATAGCCACAACTGTACACAATGTCCCATAAAAAAAACACACACAATAAATTGCTTCGTTTGCCATTAATGTGTCTCTATACTGTCTTCATTAATACATTCAATAAAATCTATTCTATTCTATTACTGAAACATAGTTTTCTATTCTCTCATATAAACAAGTAAGTTTGTGAGGATGTTTTAAATAAGGCGACTATTTTTGATCTGTGGTGGTTATGTTTCCATACATGATCAGGGGCAAAGTTCGTATCTAGGTCGGTAACAACGTATGTAGTTTATATTTATCTCGAATATGTGGTCGCACGTCTTCGTTCTGCAATAGAAAATGAACGATTATACCTCTCTGCGAGGCAAATTATACGCACTAATTCACCCCTCAACACCCCCTCCATTCCCGCTCCCTCTCTGCTGTAGGAATGGGGGGGGGTGTATTTGGCTGGGTTTCTCTGTCTGTCTGTCTGTCTGTCTGTCTGTCTGTCTGTCTGTCTGTCTGTCTGTCTGTCTGTCTGTCTGTCTGTCTGTCTGTCTGTCTGTCTGTCTGTCTGTCTGTCTGTCTGTCTGTCTGTCTGTAGAAAGGATAACTCAAAATGTAGTTGATGAGTTTTGATGAAACTCTGTGGTTATTGGTTAGAGTTGATTCTACAGTGGAAGAAAAGGGCACGGAGTGGGTCAGAAAAGGGCACAGAGTGGGTCAGAAAAGGGCACAGAGTGGGTCAGAAAAGGGCACAGAGTGGGTCAGAAAAGGGCACAGAGTGGGTCAGAAAAGGGCACAGAGTGGGTCAGAAAAGGGCACAGAGTGGGTCAGAAAAGGGCACAGAGTGGGTCAGAAAAGGGCACAGAGTGGGTCAGAAAAGAGGCAGGGTGGGTCAGAAAAGGGGCACAGAGTGGGTCAGAAAAGGGCACAGAGTGGGTCAGAAAAGAGGCACAGAGTGGGTCAGAAAAGGGCAGAGTGGGTCAGAAAAGAGGCAGGGTGAAATTTGAGGAGCCATGACATGCACGACAGGGTATTTTGGGGTTAGTCCTTGGTAAATGTTGCTACCTTACTGTGATTGATCAAGGAGGCAGTAAGGCAGTACATATTGGTGAAAGGGAGGCTAGGTTTTATAGGTATGCCTACCCATAGGTACTCACTCACCTCTTGAGGCATATATATATATAACAACTTAAACAAACAAAAAATTGAGGGGATTAAAGTCGCACCAACAGCGTAGGTCATATGGCGCCTCTCCAGCTATTATTGGTGGAGGACGACCGTGGGTGCCCCTTCGAGCAGTATTTCATGCATGAGCGGGTACCCATGCAGAACCACCGACCTTCCACAAACCAGCTGGATAGCTTCCTCACATGAAATTAATCGACATCCCCCAATGGGATTTGAACCTACAGCAGTGAGGGACAAGTGATTTAAAGCCAATAACCACTCAGCCACGGCATGAGTACATGTACAAGGCATGACATATTTTAACTTTTGTTTTCACAGCTAGCGTGTAGAGTGTAAATGTACACGGCATGACATATTTTAACTTTTGTTTTCACAGCTAGCGTGCAGAGTGTAAATGTACACGGCATGACATATTTTAACTTTTGTTTTCACCACCAGCGGGCAGAGAATAAATGTACATGGCATGACATATTTTAACTTTTGTTTTCATCGCTAACATGCAGAGTTAAAACGTAATGTCCGTACTAAGATTCATACATACCATTGAGACCAGGCTTTCTAAGAACGGCAACATGTTTATAAGTTCTCGATCGGTTTTATCCACAAACCAACTCTCTATGGGTATACCATTGTGCAACTGAAACAAACGATACACGTGAAATATTTACCATTCAATATTTTATTGATTTTACAACGATTGCGAAACAAGCTTTAACACCTCATATTAATCACTCTCGTTGGCGCGGATAAAAACTTATATGTGGTCATTTGTTTTTGAGGAAACCGGAGTACTTGTTAAAAACCCAACAGGTCCCATCTGGCGACCACCGTACCACATCACATAATTCCCGGCCTGAGGATCAACATCGGGTTGCATTGGTGATACAGTGAGGGTAGGGTGTTAACCACTGCGCTAATCGGACAGCCGATATCAAAATAGGTATGCCATTGTGCAACTGAGCCAAACAATAAAAATCCGCATGCAGGACAATTTGGCAGATAATCTGAAAACTGCTATCGGTACGATTGTCCGCGAAGTGAAATAACTGCATTGTTGGCTTGGGCAAGACCCACCTGGAGATGGATTCCATCAGGAATGAGGTCTCGAGAGCGATTAATCTGTAGTAAGAACTTGTTTTGCAATCGATCTAAAATAACTTGATATAAAATAGACGTATGCAAGACAAAATCAGAATAAATATCCAATAAAAAACTAGGGAGGAACAGAATAGAACAAAATCTCAGGATATTATCAGGGTATTGTAGCCAACCAGCCACACATTCATGGATGCAGGCTCACACATTCACGGATCCATGCTTACTTATTCACGGATCCAGACTTACTTATTCATGGATCCAGGCTTACTTATTCACGGATCCAGGCTTACTTATTCATGGATCCAGGCTTACTTATTCACGGATCCAGGTTCACATATTCATGGATCCAGGCTTACTTATTCATGGATCCAGACTTACTTATTCACAGATCCAGACTTACTTATTCACAGATCCAGGCTTACTTATTTACGGATCCAGGCTCACATATTCATGGATCCAGGCTTACTTATTCACGGATCCAGGCTTACTTATTCATGGATCCAGGCTCACTTATTCACAGATCCATGCTTACTTATTCATGGATCCAGGCTCACTTATTCATGGATCCAGGCTTACTTATTCATGGATCCAGGCTCACTTATTCATGGATCCAGGCTTACTTATTCATGGATCAAGGCTCACTTATTCACAGATCCATGCTCACAAATGCATGGCCCAGGTCCCAGCCACTAAGCCATGGTTATACCGTCAGTGTCTCATATCCTCCGTTAGGTAGCCACGTTGACATTTATGAAATCTTCTGTTCACAGACATGATACAACCTAGTATCCCAACAACCAAATTATTGTGCAGAATTAACTACAATGTTTGTGCAGAATTATCTACAATGTATTATCTACAATGTTTGTGCAGAATTATCTACAATGTATTATCTACAATGTTTGTGCAGAATTATCTACAATGTAGTATCTACAATGTTTGTGCAGAATTATCTACAATGTAGTATCTACAATGTTTGTGCAGAATTATCTACAATGTAGTATCTACAATGATTGTGCAGAATTATCTACAATGTATTATCTACAATGATTGTGCAGAATTATCTACAATGTTTGTGCAGAATTATCTACAATGTAGTATCTACAATGTTTGTGCAGAATTATCTACAATGTAGTATCTACAATGTTTGTGCAGGATTATCTACAATGTAGTATCTACAATGATTGTGCAGAATTATCTACAATGTTTGTGCAGAATTATCTACAATGTAGTATCTACAATGTTTGTGCAGAATTATCTACAATGTAGTATCTACAATGATTGTGCAGAATTATCTACAATGTATTAACTACAATGTTTGTGCAGAATTATCTACAATGTTTGTGCAGAATTATCTACAATGTATTATCTACAATGTTTGTGCAGAATTATCTACAATGTATTATCTACAATGTTTGTGCAGAATTATCTACAATGTATTATCTACAATGTTTGTGCAGAATTATCTACAATGTATTAACTACAATGTATGTGCTGAATTATCTACAATATTTGTGCAGAATTATCTACAATGTTTGTGCAGAATTATCTACAATGTGTGTGCAGAATTATCTACAATGTTTGTGCAGAATTATCTACAATGTGTGTGCAGAATTATCTACAATGTGTGTGCAGAATTATCTACAATGTTTGTGCAGAATTATCTACAATGTTTGTGCAGAATTATCTACAATGTGTGTGCAGAATTATCTACAATGTATTATCAACAATGTTTGTGCAGAATCATCTACAATGTATGTGCTGAATTATCTACAATGTGTGTGCAGAATTATCTACAATGTATTATCAACAATGTTTGTGCAGAATCATATACAATGTTTGCGCCGTAGGGTTTATAAAGTAGAAAAATGGACAGGCTGCATTTTGAGTGGTAATTGGGAGCTTCCCTCCTAGAATGCTTGCTAACTTACGATGATCGTCTGCTTGCTGATTATCCTCGATGCATAAGGAAGTGGCTTTTATTTTAGCTTTACAAAAGAGATACAGACAGAAGTAGATAAGACAGGCAGGTGGGGGGTATGCATGTGTGTACTATTTCTTATTTCTGGACGGAAGCAAATAAATGGGTTTCCCCATATTTTGGGGGCCCCGAGAAAAAAAAATACGCTTGATCAGAGGCAGTAGGGCGGAACATATATCCGGCAAAACGGCGGAATTTATAAAGATCGGCCCGCCTATTGAGGCTTATAAAGAGCAGACACAAAGGGCAGGGCTTAGGGGCAGGGCACCCTGTCATTCCACTCCAGAAAATAACACGCAGAATCAATCCTACCTGATAACCAAATCAGGGATTAGGGGCATGGCGTGGGAACCCTGTCATACCAATCCAGAAAATAACACGCAGAATCAATCCTACCTGATAACCAAATGCTTGTGGAGAATTATCTACAATGATTGTGCGGCTGAGATCTCGTCCAAGGATACTCAGATCTTTAATATAGTTGCCATTCACACATACACAATGTTCCCGAAACAAGCGATGCCTGAAACATAAACCGTCCACTCGGTGATAACATATCCGCTAAATATCTCCAACATACCAGCAAGATATCTCCAACATACCAGCAAGATATCTCCAACATACCAGCAAGATATCTCCAACATACCAGCACAATATCTCCAACATACCCGCTAAATATCTCCAACATACCAGCAAGATATCTCCAACATACCAGCAAGATATCTCCAACATACCAGCACAATATCTCCAACATACCAGCAAGATATCTCCAACATACCAGCACAATATCTCCAACATACCAGCACAATATCTCCAACATACCAGCACAATATCTCCAACATACCAGCACAATATCTCCAACATACCAGCACAATATCTCCAACATACCAGCACAATATCTCCAACATACCAGCACAATATCTCCAACATACCAGCAAAATATCTCCAACATACCAGCACAATATCTCCAACATACCAGCACAATATCTCCAACATGCCAGCACAATATCTCCAACATACCAGCACAATATCTCCAACATGCCAGCAAGATATCTCCAACATACCAGCTAAATATCTCCAACATACCAGCAAAATATCTCCAACATACCAGCACAATATCTCCAACATACCAGCAAGATATCTCCAACATACCAGCACAATATCTCCAACATACCAGCACAATATCTCGTTTGTATAGAAATATACTATAGGGTATTTGCATAAGATGCACTTATTTATTTTTCGTTCCATTTTACAAGCATACAATCATAGCATACATATACTCAAGATATATAGAGCTGATATTTGCAGGTTTAACAGGGTTCATTCTAGGTCAGAATTTTTGGGAGAAGTGAAAAAGCGCGTAATCGCTTCGTTAAATGGTGTTCTTTAATATACTTCTGCAAAATAGGGTTAAAATGCACAGTACAACCATTAAATACAACATTTGAATAGAAGGAGTGCTTTATAATGGGCCAGTGTATCTTACTAGACAAAATTTTGTTTGAAAATCGTAAAAAGTGGGCGAAATTGTCGCCATAGGGACCCTGACATCGCCCTCTGGGGGCGCCACTTCTCCCGAGAAAAATTTTGTTTTTTTTGTTTTTGGCTTTTACGATTTTCAAACAAAATTTTATCTAGTAAGATACACTGGCCCATTATAAACCACTCCTTCTATTCAAATATTGTATTTAATGGTTGCATTTTAACCCTATTTTGCAGAAGTATATTCAAGAACTTAAGGAAGCGATCACGCACTTGCTCACTTCTCCCAAAAATTCTGACCTAGAATGAACCTGATGGATCTTATTCATACACCATAAAAATTGATACAGCTCTATCTTTAGCCGACACAGTTTTTCACTATAAAGATGAATGTTGTATTGAAGTTCGAACCCCGCTGGAGCCGTTACGATTGTGCCATTAGGCAAGGCATTTAAATTCCACGTTGCCTCTTCTCTTTCCCTCGTGGCGATGGATTCCATCAGTAATGTGGTCTCGAGTGTAGCCCATGCTGAAGTTCGAACCCCGCTGGAGCCGTTACGATTGTGCCATTAGGCAAGGCATTTAAATTCCACGTTGCCTCTTCTCTTTCCCTCGTGGCGATGGATTCCATCAGTAATGTGGTCTCGAGTGTAGCCCATGCTGAAGTTCGAACCTCGCTGGAGCCGTTACGATTGTGCCATTAGGCAAGGCATTTAAATTCCACGTTGCCTCTTCTCTTTCCCTCGTGGCGATGGATTCCATCAGTAATGTGGTCTCGAGTGTAGCCCATGCTGAAGTTCGAACCCCGCTGGAGCCGTTACGATTGTGCCATTAGGCAAGGCATTTAAATTCCACGTTGCCTCTTCTCTTTCCCTCGTGGCGATGGATTCCATCAGTAATGTGGTCTCGAGTGTAGCCCATGCTGAAGTTCGAACCTCGCTGGAGCCGTTACGATTGTGCCATTAGGCAAGGCATTTAAATTCCACGTTGCCTCTTCTCTTTCCCTCGTGGCGATGGATTCCATCAGTAATGTGGTCTCGAGTGTAGCCCATGCTGAAGTTCGAACCTCGCTGGAGCCGTTACGATTGTGCCATTAGGCAAGGCATTTAAATTCCACGTTGCCTCTTCTCTTTCCCTCGTGGCGATGGATTCCATCAGTAATGTGGTCTCGAGTGTAGCCCATGCTGGAGTTAGAACCTCGCTGGAGCCGTTACGATTGTGCCATTAGGCAAGGCATTTAAATTCCACGTTGCCTCTTCTCTCTCCCTCGTGGCGATGGATTCCATCAGGAATGTGGTCTCGAGAGTAGCCCATGCTGGAGTTCGAACCCCACTGGAGCCGTTACGATTGTGCCATAAAGCAAAGGCATTTAAATTCCACGTTGCCTCTTCTCTCTCCCTCGTGGCGATGGATTCCATCAGAAATATGGTCTCGAGAGTGATTAGTACAAGTTGTAAGAACTTGTTTCGCAATGAAGCTAAAATAAATTTGAATAATATAACGCCACTGACATTATGTAGTGTTAAAATCGTTTCTATGTGGTGGTTACTCCTGCACTTACTTGATCAACTTCTTGTGCGGGTCCAGTAGGTTTAGCAACTTATCTGCATATACTTTCTTCGAGGCGGTGAACAAGATAACCTCGAAGACTTGAGACACACGCTGCAAGAACTCCCGGAAGAAAGGCCGCGTTCTCACAAACACCTAGACGAAAACAGAAATGCTGTATTCGTTAATCTGTATTGTATAGCGACCAAACAAACAAAATAAATTGCAAACGATTGCATAACGATTGCAAAACACCTTGTGCTTACTAGATATGGAGCAGATTCGAAACAGTGCACCCATTTCTGACCTTGACATTGCGCCCATTACTGACCTTGACCTTGCAGCTACAGATTTATACATGGTGAAACAGTGCACCCATTTCTGACCTTGACGTTGCACCCATTACCAACCTTGACCTTGCAGCTACAGATTTGTACATGGTGAAACAGTGCACCCATTTCTGACCTTGACATTGCGCCCATTACTGACCTTGATCTTGCAGCTAGATTTATACATGGTGAAACAGTGCACCCATTACTGACCTTGATCTTGCAACTAGATTTATACATGGTGAAACAGTGCACCCATTACCGACCTTGACCTTGCAGCTAGATTTATACATGGCGAAACAGTCCACCCATTACCGACCTTGACCGTGCGCCCATTACTGACATTGACCTTGCAGCTACAGATATATACATGGTGAAACAGTGCACCCATTTCTGACCTTGACAGTGCACCCATTTCTGACCTTGACATTGTGCCCATTACTGACCTTGACCTTGCAGCTACAGATTTGTACATGGTGAAACAGTGCACCCATTACTGACCTTGCAGCTAGATTTATACATGGCGAAACAGTCCACCCATTACCGACCTTGACCGTGCGCCCATTACCGACCTTGAGCTTGCAGCTACAGATATATACATGGTGAAACAGTGCACCCATTACCGACCTTGACCTTGCAGCTAGATTTATATGGTGTGAAGTCATTTGAAAAATGGCACAGCGGTTTGGAAGATAGGTGGCAGAGATGGTGAAATGATAACAGAACCGACGGACAGACATCTGCAGAACAGTATATGCAACTTATCTCAAAATAATAAGTTTGTTTGTTTTGGCTGTATGCCTTCATCAGCATCATTTTGGATTATATCACTGGCTGGCAATTTACCTAACAACACATTTCCTGGGCAGGCTCCAGAGGTTAACCAAGTACCAGGTGGAAGCGCAGTGGTAGCTTGTTCGCTTCAGGTGCGAACGGCCCCTCGTTCGAGTGGCGCCGGATCCGTTACGATTGTGCCCTTAGTCAAGGCATTTAAATTCCACATTGCCACTTCTCTCTCCCGCGCTGGATTCCATCAGGAATGAGGTCTCGAGAGTGGTTAATATAAGTTGTAAGAACTTGAGCTAAAATAAATTTGTATACATTACAACTTGTGAACTTGTGTACAAAACCTCTGTATACAAAACCAACAATTTTTTTTCATATAAAGAGACACACACAGCCCGAGTCAGACACCATCAGTGATGATAGGTTACAGTGGTATACAAGTCAGCGACCGTAACAACTCGACCACGGAGGCGGACAAAGTTAATAAGTAGGCTACATACCTGATAGGTAACATCTTGAAACAGTACGGGAAAGGTGAATGAAGCGTCCTCTAGCTCTGTTAAACTACAATGTACCAAGGTCTCATCCTGCAAAGTATACATACATGTACATACGCGATTTAGATACAAGCATCAGTCAGGACACAGGAATTGTTCTGTAAAACTAACCTATTGTTACAGTCTTTGGATATAGGCTATACAAGCTGCCACAACAGTTGATAAATTGCTGTTGAGACATAATTCCTGATGGAAAGAGAAGCAGGGATCAATCTAGGTCAGAATTTTTGGGAGAAGTGAGAAAGCGCGTGATCGCTTCCTTAACTCTTTCAGCGCCGAATAAATTCAGAGCATGTGCAAACAACATAGATCCAGATCAGAGCTGCGGCGTAATGCCGCGTCTGATCAGGATCTATGTTGTTTGCTATTCAGACAGGTGCTTCAGTTCCACTGTCTGAAGAGCAATCAGCATATAGCCTGATCAGACGGCATGTTATATTCTGTCCGATCGGGTTCTCTACTTTTTTTACAAAGTTGCTTTTATGCGACATTGGCGCTGAAAGAGTTAAATAGTGTTCTTTAATATACTTCTGCAAAATATGGTTAAAATGCACCGTACAACCATTAAATACAACATTTGAATAGGAGTGCTTTATAATGGGCCATTGTATTTTACTAGACACAATTTGAAAAATTGTAAAAACCAAAAAAAATATTATTTTTAGGGAGAAGTGAGCGAAATCAGGGTCCCTAGGGCGCCAATTTCGCCCTCTAAAATGATCCCTGGAGAAGAGACATTGTTGTTTACGTTTATTTATCGTTGCTACCGGTTGCCCAAATGAGCGACGCCTCCTGAAGAGATTAGTCATTTTAGATTTTTGGAGGATAGTGTATGATACAGACAGACCCATTCCAGAGTCTCCTCTGGATCTTTTACGTGCACAGTGTAAAGTAACTGTCTTCCATTCTAATCCTTTTTCTGTATTTTGATTATTTGTGATGTATGCATTGTTCAATATGTATTATATTGGGAAATAAAATATGTTTAAACATTGTGTCCCGTTTTTAATGCCAGCACTATTAATAACACATTCTGTAAGTTATTTCTAGCCTGGGAACAGGCGTCGATATATTTTGCCTGGTCAGTCAAATAAATATATTTTAACACCGAGACTATTAATTGGGCCGTATTGAGTTTCTGATCATATCCATGCCTGGGGAAACTCGGGGGATTGTCCATGTAATTATTGACTCGCATTAATCCTATTAATAGGCCTATTAGTACGTGACTTAATTAATGACGTACTTGAATCGAAAGCGAGGCACTGCAATGTTGATAAAACTTTATAATTGGCCGCCATTGTTTATGGGTCAACAGAACGATAAACAGTTTTTATTTGACATATTTACTCAATATTTAAGTCGTCCTTCGTTCAATTATGCCGAATCGACCCATTACCATCTAAACATAATATTTAAAATTCGCCATCTCGTAGATAGAATTTGCGATAGAATTCTGTTTCTATATTTAGCGATATTATCTTGTAGAGAAGAGTTGTCGTTCTTCAAATCTAGTAGATGGCGCTACGATTGCAAATCAAGCTTCCCCAGGCTGTCATTTTGCCAGAAGTTAAAAAGTGACTGGCACCCAGGCTAGGTGTAAAGCATCGACACGAGACGTCGGTTTAAAGTCCCATCTGAAAAACTGTTAATTTTATCAGGGTCAGACAGAGGGATCGAACCACTGGACTACAGATCCGTCTGTCTGAAGAGGCAAATGTGTCTCGTACTACTCCATTCGCTCATGTCACAAAATTAATTTTCATTTCCTAGTTGGTGATTTACGTCCCGAGACATTCAGTGCTCTAAAACTTCTGGAAAAAAACGTGCGTACAAGTCGGCTATAACAATCAGGGACATGATGATGAACATCAAATAGTAGAGAATGCACATACCAGGTCAAGAACTAGAGAAAATTCTGGGGAGCTTCTCGTCTTCAGTGGTAACGCTGGGACGCGTGCGCGCAGCTCATCTGTTAATGGTGGCAGGCTCTTGATAAACGCATACCTGAAAACAATTCATGGTACAGGTAGATGTTTGCTTTTTGTGGTTTTAAAGTTATACGGCGACTTTCCAGTTATTAATGGTGGAGGAATACCCCAGGTGCATTTCCGAGCAGTATTTCTGGCACCCAGGTAGAAATTAATGGTGTAGGAATACCCCAGGTGCATTTCCGAGCAGTATTTCTGGCACCCAGGTAGAAATTAATGGTGTAGGAATACCCCAGGTGCATTTCCGAGCAGTATTTCTGGCACCCAGGTAGAAATTAATGGTGTAGGAATACCCCAGGTGCATTTCCGAGCAGTATTTCTGGCACCCAGGTAGAAATTAATGGTGTAGGAATACCCCAGGTGCATTTCCGAGCAGTATTTCTGGCACCCAGGTAGAAATTAATGGTGTAGGAATACCCCAGGTGCATTTCCGAGCAGTATTTCTGGCACCCAGGTAGAAATTAATGGTGTAGGAATACCCCAGGTGCATTTCCGAGCAGTATTTCTGGCACCCAGGTAGAAATTAATGGTGTAGGAATACCCCAGGTGCATTTCCGAGCAGTATTTCTGGCACCCAGGTAGAAATTAATGGTGTAGGAATACCCCAGGTGCATTTCCGAGCAGTATTTCTGGCACCCAGGTAGAAATTAATGGTGTAGGAATACCCCAGGTGCATTTCCGAGCAGTATTTCTGGCACCCAGGTAGAAATTAATGGTGTAGGAATACCCCAGGTGCATTTCCGAGCAGTATTTCTGGCACCCAGGTAGAAATTAATGGTGTAGGAATACCCCAGGTGCATTTCCGAGCAGTATTTCTGGCACCCAGGTAGAAATTAATGGTGTAGGAATACCCCAGGTGCATTTCCGAGCAGTATTTCTGGCACCCAGGTAGAAATTAATGGTGTAGGAATACCCCAGGTGCATTTCCGAGCAGTATTTCTGGCACCCAGGTAGAAATTAATGGTGTAGGAATACCCCAGGTGCATTTCCGAGCAGTATTTCTGGCACCCAGGTAGAAATTAATGGTGTAGGAATACCCCAGGTGCATTTCCGAGCAGTATTTCTGGCACCCACGTAGAAATTAATGGTGTAGGAATACCCCAGGTGCATTTCCGAGCAGTATGTCTGGCACCCAGGTAGAAATTAATGGTGTAGGAATACCCCAGGTGCATTTCCGAGCAGTATTTCTGGCACCCACGTAGAAATTAATGGTGTAGGAATACCCCAGGTGCATTTCCGAGCAGTATGTCTGGTACCCAGGTAGAAATTAATGGTGTAGGAATACCCCCAGGTAATACTACTTCCGAGCACCCGGGTAGAACCACCGATATGCAAACCAGCCGGATAGCATCTCCTCACATGAATGAATTCAGCAGCACGAGTGGAATTCGAACCTGTAACAGTGAGGGGCAAGTGATCTGAGGTCGACGACCGTAACCACTCGGCCACTGATTTAAAAATATATGTAGATAAAATACATGTATGTAGTAAAATTGTAATGACGAAAGGTCAATTGCAACAAAATTCATCAAGATGTAAAACTGTAATGACAAAAAAACTGTAGTGTATATAAACCAGTAAAACGTTACAATTTATGGAAAACATTCTTTTATATGTTATATGCTATATTTCGAGTTTTACGCCTGCATCAGCTCCATTTTGGGCTATATCGCCGGCGGGCAACAACACCTTTCCTGGGCAGGCTCCAGCGGTTAACCAGTACTTGAGTGCACCAACCTACGTAAGAAACTGCCAACCTTTTTATATAAATGAGACACGGCCTGGGCGGGGTTCGAACCCGTGACCATCAGTGATGATAGGTTACAGTGGTATACAAGTCAGCGACCTTAACCACTCGACCACAGAGGCAAAGATTCTTTTAAGAATGCAACAATGTATTTAAAATCGACTGTCGAAAAGCTCCTTCATTGCCACAACTGTATAATATTTTTGACGAGCGAGTGCTAAATCTACACAGTGAATTAAGATGTGTTCAACATTTATAGAGGAATGGCATGGTATACACCATGGTAGATCTTTTCAATAAAAATGAGTGTGTGAAACGGATGCGTCCAAGTCTCAGCCGTGACAACAGTGAAATACCCTATGGGTCAAACGGTTAAACTATCTTACTGGACAAATTATTCTACGGATCAAATGGTTAAGAGTTTCATATGGTTCAAACGGTTAAATATCATATGGTTCAAACGGTTAAATATCATATGGTTCAAACGGTTAAATATCATATGGTTCAAACGGCTAAGTTTCATATGGTTCAAACGGTTAAATATCATATGGTTCAAACGGCTAAGTTTCATATGGGTCAAACGGTTAAAATATCTTACGGGTCAAACGGTTCGGCTTCCCATTCTCCTTCCTCATAGCTCTCCTCCGGTACCTCTTCCTCATCCTCCTGGGGAGGGAAAGCCGGGTCACAGTCCATCACACAGGGCTCCAGTTTGTATAGGTTATTGTTATTCTCAAGGTCATCTGTGCTCGTCTCAATGGTTACAGAATTATGGACAGGTGTACTAAGCATAGTGAGATCTGGTATATGGTTTTCTTTGACTGCAAGACAAACAAGCAAGTCCGATGAATTGATAACCCTGTCATATTTGTGCATTTTTTAAATTAAAGGGCAACAACTCTGGAGTTGACTGCAAGACAAACACGCAAGTCCGATGAATTGATAACCCTGTCATATTTGTGCATTTTTTAAATTAAAGGGCAACAACTCTGGAGTTAGACTGCAAGACAAACAAGCAAGTCCGATGAATTGATAACCCTGTCATATTTGTGCATTTTTTAAATTAAAGGGCAACAACTCTGGAGTTACCGAGTTGATCCCAACGAATAGTGCATGTGCACCACCACGCTATGGCGATACATATTTATTTTAAGTTCACTAATTGGTTAATGAGAACTGGATCAGGACGGACGGTGCCAAAACAACATCCAGAAGAACGTGGCAGTCGAGAGTGTAGTGGTAGCGCGTTCGCTACAGGTGCGAACGACACAGAGTACACGAGTGTGCCCTTACAAAACATTTAAATTCCACATCAGGAATGAGATCTCGAGAGTGATTAATATAAGTTGCAAGAACTTGTTTCGCAATCGAGCTAAAATAAATTTGCATAAAACTAGAACAATATCCCTCGCAGGGGATAACAAAGACACACATACAACTTAAAGCAGCATTACATCGTATGAAATAAAAGATATTTGAAAAATTCAATTTTTACGTATGGGTAGCAATGCTGCTACACATTCTAACATTATACTTAGTGTGCTTATGTTCATTTGGTAAACACTGTTTTTTTGCGATAAAACAAACTCGAAACCGAAAGCAGCACTTGTTTACAACCGGAAAGCATCGTCCCCATTTGTCTCACGTTGTCTTTTTTTTTAATTAAATTACTTGATATGTTGATTCATACCTCTGTTATCTAAGTCTTTTAGGGACATGTCTACATCCCCGTGAGGGGTTTGACATTAGAGGAAGATAGATAGATAGTATTTCATGTTCAAAATATATACGTTGTTTTCTACATCCTCTGTTGTTTCACGCATGCGCGCTGTGCATGTTTACATTTCGTTTGTTGATTAACAAATTCGCGTATACGACGGTTTAAATTTATTGGAATTTTATCGTTTCTGAGCGACTATTTCGATTTTTGTAAACACACATTAGTATTTATATTTTACCCAAAACATCCTTTATTACGATGTAATGCTGCTTTAATGCATTCACTAGCCAACACGACCAGGGTTCATTCTAGGTCAGAATTTTTGGGAGAAGTGAGAAAGCGCGCGATCAAGTCCGTAAATGTTGTTATTTAATAAATGTCAACAAAATATAGTTAAATTACACAGTAATGACCATTAAATACAATATTTGAATAGAATGAATGCTTCATAATAGCAAGTGTATCTTACTGGCCAAAATTGTTTATGAAAATATTAAAGACAATTTAAAAAAAGGGATAAGTGGGTTCCCCTAGGGCGACTATTTCGCCCACTTCGCCTTCTAGAATGATCCCTGACATCACAAGTGGTTTACACAATATCAAGACGCAAACTCATTTCAGTTGTTGCACTCTCCCTTCATGTTCCGTGGCATTACTTGTTCAAGTTGTTGCACTCTCCCTTCATGTTCTGTTGCATTACTTGTTCAAGTTGTTGCACTCTCCCTTCATGTTCCGTTGCATTACTTGTTCAAGTTGTTGCACTCTCCCTTCATGTTCCGTGGCATTACTTGTTCAATGTGTTGCACTCTCCCTTCATGTTCCGTGGCATTACTTGTTCAATTTGTTGCACTCTCCTTTCATGTTCCGTTGCATTACTTGTTCAATGTGTTGCACTCTCCCTTCATGTTCCCGTTGCATTACTTGTTCAATTTGTTGCACTCTCCCTTCATGTTCCCGTTGCATTACTTGTTCAATGTGTTGCACTCTCCCTTCATGTTCCGTTGCATTACTTGTTCAATTTGTTGCACTCTCCCTTCATGTTCCCGTTGCATTACTTGTTCAATGTGTTGCACTCTCCCTTCATGTTCCCGTGGCATTACTTGTTCAAGTTGTTGCACTCTCCCTTCATGTTCCGTTGCATTACTTGTTCAATGTGCTGCACTCTCCCTTCATGTTTCGTTGCATTACTTGTTCAATTTGTTGCACTCTCCCTTCATGTTTCGTTGCATTACTTGTTCAATTTGTTGCACTCTCCCTTCATGTTCCTGTTGCATTACTTGTTCAAGTTGTTGCACTCTCCCTTCATGTTCCGTTGCATTACTTGTTCAATTTGTTGCACTGGCTTCATGTTCCCGTTGCATTACTTCAACCATTGTATCTGGTGTTGGACAGGATTTGGAAGTTCGAGAGATTTCTCAAAGCTACCCCACTTCTCCCTACTTAAGTTAGAGGGAGATTTAACGAGTAACAGTCTTCCTGAGCTACCCCACTTCTCCCTACTTAAGATAGAGGGAGATTTAACGAGTAACAGTCTTCCTGAGCTACCCCACTTCTCCCTATTTAAGATAGAGGGAGATTTAACGAGCAACAGTCTTCCTGAGCTACCTCACTTCTCCCTACTTAAGATTGAGGGGGATTAACGGTCTTCCTGGGCTACCATACTTCTCCCTACTTAAGATAGAGGGAAATTTAAGGAGCAATGGTCTTCCCGAATGGTCTCACTTCTCCCTACTTAAGATAGAGGGAGATTTAAGAGTAACATTTTTGAATATATCTCTTTTTTTCAAATCACGCCCAACTTTTTACTTTAAAAACAATGGGGGGCAGGGGGGGGGTCAGGTTTTAACAATGCAACAGCAGGCAATAAGTTTTCTAGCATACACACATTCACACATACTTATAATCTTATAGTGCAGTACGACAGTTTGATACAGTGTGTAACTTACTTGAAGACGCACCATCAGAGTCGTTTCCATCACTGTGATTATTGTTGATGCATTCCTCATTACAAGCTGAAACACAAGATACATTCCTCATTACAAGCTGAAACACAAGATACATTTCTCATTACAAGCTGAAATGCTAGATATCTCTCTCTAATAAGCTATGCTAGAAACCTCTCTCTAATAAGCTATGCTAGAAACCTCTCTAATAAGTTACACTACAAACCTCTCTCTAATAAGCTATGCTAGATATCTCTCTCTAATAAGCTATGCTAGAAACCTCTCTCTAATAAGCTATGCTAGAAACCTCTCTCTAATAAGTTACACTACAAACCTCTCTCTAATAAGCTATGCTAGATACCTCTCTCTAATAAGCTATGCTAGAAACCTCTCTAATAAGTTACGCTAGAAACCTCTCTAATAAGCTACACTAGATACCTCTCTAATAAGCTATGCTAGATACCTCTCTCTAATAAGCTATGCTAGATACCTCTCTCTCTCTCTAATAATCTACACTAGATACCTATCTCTAATAAGCTACGTTAGATATCTCTCTCTAATATGCGACTCTATAAACTCATAATTTAAGGTACGGTTATATCAATATCTCCATAAATACAACTTAATATTTGGTAACTACCGGCCATATTCGCCTATAAGACGACCCCTACTTTAGTCATGAAATATGTGGGTTTTGGCATGCACTCGCCTATAAGACGACCCCTACTTTAGTCATGAAATCTGTGGGTTTTGGCATGCACTCGCCTATAAGACGACCCTCTACTTTAGTCATGAATTATGTGGGTTTTGGCGTGCACTCGATTATAATACGGGTTGATAAAAACGTCACAAGACCATGATGTATAAAGTGCAAGTTGAAGAAATGTTCAGTGTCAGTGTGCTCTCTTTTCTAAAAACGCGGATACCAATTAACTAGCGATTATACTATTCAAATATTCGGTCGGGAAGGTATTCGAATATTCGATAGAATTCTATCAAAAACTCAAAATCACTCACTCGTATAAAAAAAATTGTCAAACCTAATTTCTGTTTTACGCGTAAACGTCATCTTCTTCAAATGATTATTCAGATTGATTTTGTACCCGAATATGTTAAATCCAATTTGCATAGATTACACTTAGCAGTTTTCTAATTCTCAGAGTGATTCAAGCATTTCCAAATGTGTAACTGAGCTGGTAGCATTTTTGAGGACAATATAATATTTTGTTCCGAATATTCCAGGGTTCATTCTAGGTCAGAATTTTTGGGAGAAGTGAGAAAGCGTGTGATCGCTTCCTTAAATGGTGTTCTTTAATATACTTCTGCAAAATAGGGTAAAAATGCACAGTATACAACATTTGAAAAGAAGAGTGCCGCATAAAATATTTATTTTTTTTAGGGCGAAGTCCCTAGGGCGACAATTTCGCCCACATCGCCCTCTAGAATGATCCCTGATATTCGAATACTGGAATAGTATTCGGACGTTCAAGTGAATATTCGAATATTCGTTGCCATCCCTACAATTAACACATTTGAAAAATAAATGTTTACTTAACACTCACGTATAAGACGGGGGGGGGGGGGAGCTTGTTTGAAGCCATAATCTGGTGGTAAAAACTTAATAAATATTTTAACTAAAATGTAGATGTAAATAAAAACAAGTTTCTTTCTTTTTGGGCTTAGAATTACTCCAACAGCTTATTGGTGGCGGAACACCCTGGCTGCCCCTCAGAGCAGTATTACAGGCACGGACGGGCACCCGTGTTAAAACCACCAACCTTCCACAAGCCAGCTGGATAGCTTCCTCACCAGTAGGATTCGAATCTGAGAGTTAAATGTTACGTTATGTTATATTTCGGGTTTTACGCCTGCATCAGCACCATTTTGGGCTATATCGCCGGTGGGCAGTTTACCTAACAACACCTTTCCTGGGCAGGTTCCAGCGGTTAACCAGTGCACCAACCTCCGTAAGAAACTGCCAACTTTTTCATATAAATGAGACACGGTCTGAGCAGGGCTCGAACCTGAGAGCGGTGAGGGGCAAGTGATTTGAAGTCAACGACCGTAACCACTCTACAACGGTAAGGGAACTTAACAGCAAACTTACAATGATAACCATGGTCACAGCTGTAGCCATGGAATGCGGGTGATGAGAAGAGACTGCCAGAGCACGGTAACATGATGTTGTTGTCCGTCCGCTTGTTTTCCTTCATCTGTGTGAACGGCTTCTTCTTCTGGTGACCTGAACAACAGCAAACGTGTAATTGATGATGTCATAATAGTTGCATACACACAAAACCAGTACCGCTCATTCTTGGTCAAGATGTTTTAGAAGTGAGAAAGCGTGCGATTGCGTCCTTAAATAAATTTCTGCAAAATAGGCAGGGCTCATTCTAGAAAGAGGGCAATGTAGTCGCCCTAGGGACCCTGACTTCGCCCCCTGAAAAAAATGTTAGTACAACATTTTGTACAGTAATGCACAGTACAACCATTAAATACAACATTTGAATAGAAGGAGTGCTTTATAATGGGCCAGTGTATCTTTTTGATTGAAAATCGTAAAAACCAAAAAATAATTTTATTTTTTTAGGGAGAAGTCATGGTCCCTAGGTCGATTATTTTGCCTAAATCGCCCTCTAGAATGAGCCTTGAAAACTGACGTTGCTAAGCAATTGCTATTTTATTATTGCTCTGAAGGATTGAAACCAGCTGGCACTTCATGTACATTCAGCCATAAAATATATACCCGACATGTATAAAGATGTATACTAGACGCTTGCAAAAGTGTTGTATAAATACATTGATAATATATGTATTGCATATTTCTATACCAAAGTATTCAAAAATTGCAAAAATAGTTGGTGTTATTTTTTAGAGTGCGTAAAATTTTAATGTCATTCTAGGTCAGAATTTTTGGGAGAAGTGAGTGATCGCTTCCTTAACCGTTTCCCTCATAATAAAACAGTCATATCAGGTTCTCCAGCCCAATACAGTAACTATGTAATAGCTTATCAGCTACCAATAGATAAGAAACCAATAACTGTACACTGTCCCCATAAGGTATTTCAGGAAAAACTGATAAAATGACCCCTATCATGTTTAACCCTGTTTTCCCTGATAAAAACTTACTTTAATATATTTATGGTAAGAATAAAAGATTTAGAAAAATAAATGATGTTTTCAACGATATAATTTTTAAAAGAAACTTTTTAGTATTTACTTAGATACGGAGGTGTAAATATTGGACATGCAGGTTTTGGAGAATAATTATTATATTCGACTATATTTGTTTATTTAATAGTTAATACCAATTACTATAATGAATTGCACTTTATCAAAAGTTGCAAGTTAAAACTGTTTCGTCCTATTTTCTAACTAATTCATTGGGTTTATTACCCTCTGTTTAGCTGGCAACATTAGCCATTCCATGAGGCTACAACACAACACACATCCTTTGATATCAACAAGTTCCTAAGACGCTGTCCTGTGTATTTCGAACTGGATGCTTCCTGTCAAACTGTTGTCATGCCGACATTAGTCGGTAATTAGCATTAAAACCTTTGAACCCAAACTTTTATTACCCTCTGACCATGCAGTATGTATACTATATAGCAAAAAACACCATACTTGCATAACATTGTGACTTACATGCACTTTGATCTATAGCCATGGTCATAGAAAACAAACTTCAAACAAATTTTTTCCGCTAACACCTGCATCCCCCCCCCCCGGGAACCCATTTAATGCATCAGAATGTCACGTGATAAATGTTCTAATTTCAATCCAATTCTAATTTTAGACCATACGCATGAATTGGCCTTCACTGTGGAAATTTACCAAATACATAGATATTTTTATCCAAGCTAATGAATGGGGTTTGCCCTGAGTAATTGCTATTTTTAGATTTATTTTCATTTTAACTTCCGAAATTTATAGATAAATTATTGTTGCTAACTGAAACATATTTTGCCCGCTTTTCTGCCGTATTAGTAGCGAAAATTATGGATTTAAAACGGACACGTAAAAACACGTATTTATCAGGTGACTGGTATGGTCGTATATATATGTATTTATCAGGTGCCCGATAACACGTAGAAATACGTATTTATCAGGTGCCCAATAACACGTAGAATATCAGGTAGTATATATCAGGGCATGAGTTAAATGGTGTTCTTTAATATACGTCTGCAAAATAGGGTTAAAATGCACAGTACAACCATTAAATACAACATTTGAATAGAAGGAGTGCTTTATAATGGGCCAGTGTATCTTTTTTGACAATACATCGCAAAAAACACCATGTTACATATAAATAGCCTTGCTACAGTACTATGGATTCTTCCGAAGTAATTCGAACACTAACTTTTAATAAATAAAGCGTTTTTGCAATCGACAAACTCTCAAAAGTGAAAGTAGGATTTCATAAGGCGGTCAGCTACGCTCCTGAATTGACGTGTTTATTATTGAGCGGGAATTTACGACTGAAATCGGGTGCAAATATATATACGTTTTGAAGAGGGGAGTGGGGCCCAATATCGTACACAAATTTTGGCCTAAAAAACACGGGCATTGCAATACTTGGTGAGGACATCACACATTATATACAAGTAGGTACTGGAGGTTGTCTATTTATGTGGAGTACCTTTATTGATCTGCGGAGTGGACGTGATAAAGTCGTTATTTGTGTACGCGAGACCATTCTGCTGCCCGCCGACACCTCGCTCCAGTCCGTTACAGTTCACCGTTTCCACGGCAACATCTTTCTTAGTCTTCTTACACGACTCCTCACACGCTCCCTACAATAGCACAATAACGATCAATACATAGTTCCCGTGTGACATCAATACATAGTTCCCGTGTGACATCAATACATAGTTCCCGTGTGACGTCATCATTCCTACTGTGGCTGCCATTTTGATTGGCAAAGTTGATCAGATATTATATATAATATATAGTAGCGTAATTTTGTTCATAAAATATTGATTTTTCATCCCATCACCATCATACATTGTTGGAAAGCTCTCAATGGAAATATTTTTGTATCATTTCACAAATTTCGTATCAATAACGAATACATAATAATTTACCTGTATATTTCAACTGTGAAAATAGACTTTCAAATATAGGTGCAAGTGAAGTTCTTAACATTTATAATCCATACATCATTGTCAAAAAATAAAATAATATTTAAAAAGTGCATTTGAATACCTCTAAAATCATACCAAATTTTATATTAAGAAAACAATGAATAACGTTATTACAATTAAAAAATTACTAGTAAAATCATGAAATTGCCGTTAATAAAACTTAAGATAAGATCTTATCATTGTTTTTTACTATTTTCACAGGCCGTGGGAACTATGTATTCTCACAAAACGGGACGGTTTAACCCTTTCCCGTATAGAAGCACCTCTTGACGCCACTACCAATACGACATACATGTACATTGACAATGTAGTGGCCAAACAAATGTTCATAATAAAGACCAGCATATCATGTAGTGCCAGTAATATCTATGGAGATTGGATAGATATGGAGACTACTTATAAATCCATTGCATGACAGCTAAATGGCTGTCGTTTGTATGGAATAGTATTATAGTATAATTATTCTAACACGACCCAGCTAATAACATACATACTTGTAGAGTAAAATCTACCTCGGGTTATTCTGCGATATACCTACCTTGAACTATGCTGCGCACGCAGTGTTTTGGCTATTCCATTTATACAATGCGTGTAAAGTTTTATGAATGAAAGTCACGTGATGTTTGTAAATACTACCGTGGGAATTCGCGGAAGTGAGCTATTTTTAGAATCAGATAATCTCTTGTCAGTCTTGTTTTTCTGTTAAGTAACATTTCAGTTACTATTCTGTACAGTTTTATTTGACAAAATAAATAAAATTATTGATCAGTTACAACTTTTGTTCATTTATGCACTAGATTGATATTTTCCATAAAAAATAACGTCATCACCCCTTACGCGGGAGGAAATTTCGAAAGCCAAATTTGAAGAAAATACTCCTTTGATTCTCGTCTAAAATTATTAGAAGTCGTGTTAGAATCGAAATAATAAGTATCAACCGTCGTATATTGCAAAATAACCCTCGTTTGTCGTTCTTATGCGTAGAAATATATCACTCAGGCCTTTGTGATATATTTCTACGCATAAGAACTTCAAACTCAGGTTATTCTGCGATATACCATGGTTGATACTTATTATTTCTTAATTAACCTTAATCTCTATGAAGGAAAGGGTTAACAGTTGATGACTGTTTTGAATAAATATGTAACTTGTCTTTCGTGACGAGACTTGAAACAAAAAGTTCTTGTGTTGGGGCTCTAAACCAAGCGTGTAAAACAACTAAGGGATACTGGAATGGATCTCTGTCTGTATCATTGCACAATCCTCCAACATGAATAATCTCTTCAGGAGGTGTCGCTCACATGGGCAACCGGTAGACGATAAATATATGTAAAACACACAGTGACACACTGGTCCTGTTCTCATAAGGGGAACCAGGCTGGTGCTGTTCTCATAAGGGGAACCAGGCTGGTGCTGTTCTCATAAGGGGAACCAGGCTGGTGCTGTTCTCATAAGGGGAACCAGGCTGGTGCTGTTCTCATAAGGGGAACCAGGCTGGTGCTGTTCTCATAAGGGGAACCAGGTTGGTGCTGTTCTCATAAGGGGAACCAGGCTGGTGCTGTTCTCATAAGGGGAACCAGGCTGTTCTCATAAGGGGAACCAGGATACGTCCACGACATTTTGAACAGCTCTACAAATGAAGTATAAACTACAAAATAAAAGTAAATTGTTTGTTATAGTGTTATCCCTATGTATAATGTAATGGGTCAACCATTTATATCACACACATCTTATGAACATAAATACTTCTCATTCTCTACTTGCACAAGTTTGCAGACTAGCAGTCTCACGACTCGGTAACATTATTTAACTTGATGGCGGCTCACCAACCTGCCATACCAGAATGAACAAGGTTTGAACCTTTGACCTCCCGCTCAGTATGCGGACGCCTTAACCACTAGGCCTCTTAAAAACAATCATTACTAGAAAATAGCTAATTGAATTGAATCTCACATCACATGTATGAAATCTGATTGCTAATTCTTAGTCATGAATCTCAGTCACTTGTATGAAATCTGATTGCTAATTCTTAAAGTCATGAACCTCACGTCACATGTATGAAATCTGATTGCTAATTCTTAAAGTCATGAATCTCACGTCACTTGTATGAAATCTGATTGCTAATTCTTAAAGTCATGAATCTCACGTCACATGTATGAAATCTGATTGCTAATTCTTAGTCATGAATCTCACGTCACATGTATGAAATCTGATTGCTAATTCTTAAAGTCATGAATCTCACGTCACATGTATGAAATCTGATTGCTAATTCTTAAAGTCATGAATCTCACGTCACATGTATGAAATCTGATTGCTAATTCTTAAAGTCATGAATCTCACGTCACATGTATGAAATCTGATTGCTAATTCTTAAAGTCATGAATCTCAGTCACATGTATGAAATCTGATTGCTAATTCTTAAAGTCATGAATCTCACGTCATCTGTATGAAATCTGATTGCTAATTCTTAGTCATGAATCTCACGTCATCTGTATGAAATCTGATTGCTAATTCTTAAAGTCATGAATCTCACGTCACCTGTGTGAAATCTGATTGCTAATTCTTAGTCATGAATCTCAAGTCACTAAAAAATCTAAAACTACTAGAGCAAACTTACTGTTTGTACCATCTCTACCGTCTCCTGTTTCTCTTGCCGGTGCGGGGCAGATTTCTGTGTCTTCTCACCGGAACGCCTCCGTAACCTGTGACGCCCGCCTCTCTGTCTCAGCTGCATTCTACAACACCAGAACCTGAAACAATGAGAAATCAACATGCTAATATATATTCCATTCTACAATACCAGAACCCGAAACAATGGGAAATCAACATGCTAATATTCCATTCTACAACACCAGAACCTGAAACAATGGGAAATCAACATGCTAATATTCCATTCTACAACACCAGAACCTGAAACAATGGGAAATCAACATGCTAATATTCCATTCTACAACACCAGAACCTGAAACAATGGGAAATCAACATGAGCACCAGCACGCGGTGCACACAACCAGCACTAATATTCAATTCTACAACACCAGAACCTGAAACAATGGGAAATCAACATGAGCACCAGCATGCGGTGCACACAACCAGCACTAATATTCAATTCTACAACACTAGAACATGTAACAATGGGAAAACCAACATGCTAATTTTCAATGAGGAGATCTCGCGCATTCCAAGAAGTTTGGAAAAAGAATTTTCCTGGTGGTCATGAAAGTAACGCAAAACAAATGTTGTGTACGGTTTGCAAAAAGTATGATACGAGGGTCTCCTGATTTCAAAAGCATTAGTCCCTTCGGGAGTCCTGTTTAAAAAGTTGTGTCTAACCCTGCACATGCAGAGCTCATTCTAAGTTTTTACAATTTTTATACACAATTTTGTCCAGTAAGATACAATGTACATGGGCCCATTATAAAGCACTCCTACATTTTTTATTTAATGGGTCATATTGTGCATTTTAACCCTATTTTGTAAAAATTTATTAAGTAACACAATTTAACCCATTCAACACCAAGTAACTGACATGGACTGGTGCTTGATATTATTAGACCAATAAATTAATAAGAAAATTACCTTTGGACCAGTTCATTTATCAAAATGGGTAATTGTGCTTAAAAATAGTAATATTACTGGCAAAAACTGCAGATCCTGATGAGACTCCTCTCATGAGCCAGTTCATCTGGATCTACACATTTTGTAAGCCTATTTACTGTAGTGTTGAAAGGGTTAAGGACACAACCACGCGCTTTCTCACTTCTCCCAAAAATTATGACCTATAACAACCTTGTATGGGCATAGAAATCACATATTCAAATCATATTTCCTGGAACATTTTTAGTATGTACGACACTGACTGTAAGGGCATAGAAATCACATATTCAAATAATATTTCCTGGAACATTTTTAGTATGAACGGCACTGTGACTGTATGGGCATAGAAATTACATATTCAAATCATATTTCCTGGAACATTTTTAGTGCGGCACTGTGACTGTATGGGCATAGAAATTACATATTCAAATCATATTTCCTGGAACATTTTTAGTGCGGCACTGTGACTGTATGGGCATAGAAATCACATATTCAAATCATATTTCCTGGTACATTTTTAGTGGCACTGTGACTGTAAGGGCATAGAAATTACATATTCAAGTCATATTTCCTGGTACATTTTAGTATGGCACTGTGACTGTATGAGCATGGAAATCACATATTCAAATCATATTTCCTGGTACATGTATTTCAAATTCCTGGTTGTCAGGTTGACGACCAATTGAATCAAATGGTACAAGTAGATGAATGGTGCGAAATTTCTCACTAAAATATCGCAGACAAGTAAATTTTCAACTGTACTGATGGGATTAATTTTCAACTGTTTTGCGTCATTTACAATGAACTTTGATCAGGGTTCATTCTAGATGGCAATGTGGGAGAAATAGTCGCCCTAGGGGCCCCATTACTTCCGTTTTAACCATTTTCATAAATAAATACAAAATTTGGCCAGTAAAATACACTGGCCCATTATAAAGCACTCCTATTCAAATGTTGTATTTAATGGTCATACTGTGTATTTTAACACTATTTTGCACAAGTATATTAAAGAACACCATTCAAGGACGCAATCGCACGCTTTCTCACTTCTCCAAAAAAAAATCTGACCTAGAATGAACCCTGTTTGATATTGAAACGGCCACACATTTTTAACTGAATTCAAATTAATGACTTGCAGAATTACATACAAATGAATACCCGACAAAGGTGAGGCGATATGATAGTGACCACTGAACTGTGATGAAATAGTTCATTCAAACAGAAATGTGTGCGAAAAGGCCCCCCCGAGTTTGCGCCCAGCTGTAACCGTTATGAATATGATCGTGCCCTTAGGCAGGGCATTTAAATTCCACATTGCCTCCTCTCTCCCTTGTGGCGATGGATTCAATCAGGAATGAGGTCTCAAGAGTGATTAATATAAGTTGTAAGAACTTGTTTCGTAATCAATCTAAAATAAATTTGTATGAACTAAAAATATGACCATCGAGAGCTTTCCAACAACGTATGAACAATGGTGATGGGAATAAAAATAAATCTTTTATGAAGAACACAAAAGAGACATTACTGGTTTCCCTTGGTTGATAAAGTCAGATTTATCCCTTGGTCTTTTTAGTTGGAATCCTGTTTTTTCTGTTGTCGTCTAAACAGATGTTGCGTTAGGATAAATGTAATTTTATCAAAATCGTGTTAATTAATTGAACCAATTTTTACAATAAGGTATCCAAAGGATATCTGTGGAGATTTAATAATTTCATAATTTCATAATTATAAGACGAGAATACGGATAAGAATGGAAAACATGTGGTGGTGCAAAGTTAAACAACGATAAAAACAGAGGAACCAATTAAGAGGACTATACTATTAGGAGTATTCAGGGGCAGTAACTGACTATTGTTTCTCATTATACTACTAAAAATTCATATACATGTACAATGTATAATATATGGTCAACTTTGCAAAAAATGGCAGCCACAGTATTTATATTTATTTATTTATATTTCGGGTTTTACGCCTGCATCAGCACCATTTCGGGCTATATCACCGGCGGGCAGTTTACCTAACAACACCTTTCCTGGGCAGGCTCCAACGGTTAACCAGTACTTGGGTGCACCAACCTCCGTAAGAAACTGCCAACTTTTTCATATAAATGAGACACAACCTGAGCGGGGCTCGAATCCGTGACCATCAGTGATGATAGGTTACAGTGGTATACAATGCAGCGACCTTAACCACTCGACCACGGAGGCGGACGGCAGTCACAGTAGGAAACTCTATGGCATGATAAACAATACAATTACCGGTAAGACTGTCCTATTAGCGCGCATGCTTCTCACCAATGCAACACAGGTTCGATCCTCGGACCAGGATGCGAGAAGGTATGGTGGTCGCCAGATCTGGCATGCGCCAACAAGAGCACTTGATTAAAATAATATAAGTTGTTAAAACTTGCTTAGCAATCGTAAAATAAATCAAGTTTCAAACCGGAGGACAGTGTTTGGTCATACATGTAAGAGAAACAATCCACACACTGAGTGATGCTGCTAGGTGCTAAATATATAGGTAAACGGACGACCGATATGAGATGTCTTGTGTTTGACGATTTTATGTCTACCCAAACTTGCAACAAAGCTAATGACGTTTGCACCTACCCCAACAAAGCAGTGCTAATTATCAACGTCGCCTTTGGCTAATAAAATCTCAGTTTGGCGAAAAATGATAAAAACGACAAAAATCTGTAAACGGTCCAAATTTTAATAAGATTTTTTTGGATATTTTATTTCTGAATTCCAATAGGCTCAAACGCCCATGAGGACATGTATATGCATACTTTATGGCAAACAGTGATAATAGCATTAATTATATAACTACTTGTACAATGTGCATAGATATCAAACATAAAGAAATATATAGTTGTTCTAATTTGGAGAAGGTTATCAGTCTTCACGAAAAACTTTTTGAGATACTTGCCCTTCGGGCAAGTGGCTTGAAAAGTTTACTTGCCCGAATGAACTTCTAGGTGCCCATATATTTGCAGAATTTTACCCGCTTATTGGCGGTTAAATGTATAGTAGTATATGTAACATAATGTGGCATATCATGCATTTATTAGTAATACTTATAATATGGCCATATGAGTAAACAATGTATAAAAGCAAACTAATGTTTTATTATTATTAATATGTTACGATTGTTCAACCATTGCGACTGGAAGCTACGTTTTGTTTTTGCTTCATACTCTGAGTACGCTTAGGTACGCCTGTCGTTCAGATGGCCGTGTCTTCCCCGGCTTTGCGCCCTCGGCATATCGCAAGAAACTCGACATGTTTCCATACAGTTGTTTTCATTTGTTAACAGGAAATGACCTAAGCGGTATCGGATCGTTTTGCCCTAATTCCCATTCGCACCGGGTTGTTTCGCCATAAACATAGATATCGGGTAGAATGTGTGAAAATAGTCTGGAGTGGGTCGTTTCAACCCAGAATTATAGATTTCGTACTGAGCGACACGATACGTGATTTTTTTTTACCAAATTTGATGATATAATGCATCAATCGGCCGATTCGTCATAGGGCCGAGATGTCAGTAAGCGAAAACGCGAATTTACACCTGTCCGTTTCTAGACGACTTTCAATTCCGGTGTAAACAATTCGTAATTGTAAAAAATTTAGAAAAACATTTCTACTGTCCAGTTTATTACAGGGGCCTCCGTGGTCTAAAGCGCTGGCTGTGAGATCACTAACCTCTCACCGCGGTGGTTCGAGTCCCGGGTAAAACCCCAATTAATAAAAAATTGAAAAAAATTTTAAAAAAAAATTGAAAAAAAACACAAAAAACAGGTGCCCGTCGGGAATGTGAGATTGCAAAATGTACACGTCCGTCCCGATTTCTACACGTCTCGGGCATCGGGCACCCGGCTAATTTCGCAGACTGGGTTATACGTATTCATAATCATATTATACATATATACTGAGTCAAAAAAGAAACGATACCAAACTAAAAATGACGTAAAACGGATAAAACCATAGAAAGGTTTAATATATTATTACGTATCAGTACCGGGTTTCTTATTGCAACGTCAGCCAACCATAAACACAGGTAAATAAACACCCGATAATCATGGAACGCCGAATTTCCGATTTGCACGTGCTCCTCAACAAAGACAACTTCCTACACATGTACAAATCGAAAAACCGGTTTATTGTACTGGTATTGCATTATCATCGAGGAAAAACACCGTACACCCATTGTTACCTCTAACAAAATGCCTAGGCTAAACTGCAATCAGAGAATGCGTGCCATTGGCATGATTGACGGCGGTTTACGTCAGCGTGACGTCGCAAATCGACTCGGGGTTACGCGGATCACGATAACACGTCTACTTCGACGTTATCGAACACATGGATCGGTGGACGACCGTCCAAGATCTGGTCGACCACGTGTGACGACGCGTGAACAGGACCGTCACATTCGGACGTCACATTTACGTGACCGGTTCCTACCTGCTACGCACACAGCTGCCGTTACTCCTGGGATGACTAACAATCGCATCAGTGCACAAACAGTCAGGAACCGGCTCGGTGAACGTGGCATTCGTGCCTATCGGCCATACGTTGGACCCATCCTGACACGACGTCACCGTGACGTACGGCGGGAATGGACGACGGAACGTGCTCGCTGGACTTGGTTACAGTGGAATTCGGTGATGTTTAGCGATGAATCGCGGTTCTGTTTGCGTCGAGCGGATGGCAGAGAGCGGGTATATCGCAGACGCGGTGAACGTTACGCCGACGCATGTGTACGTCAGGTCGATCTGTTCGGGGGCGGAAGCGTTATGGCGTGGGGCGGTATCACCTTCGGCAGTCGCACTGAACTGTTAGTGGTGGACGGGAACCTAAACGCCCAGCGGTACTGTGATGAGATCCTTGCGCCAGTTGTTGTGCCATTCTTTAACGCCAACAGAAACGTCACACTGTTCCAACAGGACAACGCCAGGTGTCATACTGCTCGGATTTCCACCACATTATTGGAGCAGAACAATATTGAAACCCTGCCGTGGCCTGCTTTGTCACCAGACTTGTCACCCATAGAACATTTGTGGGATACGTTAGACCGCCGCGTCAGACGACGTCAGCCGGTAACGTTAAACCAACTGAGGGATGTTTTGCGTCAGGAGTGGACAAATATTGACCAGCAAGAGATTCAGACACTCTTCCGTTCGATGCGACGGCGGTGCATTGCAGTGAGAGACGCAAATGGTGCCCATACTCGGTATTGACGTCTGTGTGAAAACTCCATTAGACCCCTGTCCGACGAATTACGTCATCACGCAGCAGACAGTTGCGGAGGCTCATTATGCTTTATGTGCTCCTATTTCAAACATGTTGGACTATCATCTTAAAATTCTTATGAATTTTCAAAGAATTTTCTTAATAAATGTTGAAATTATAGACACCATATAAACACCAGGTATCGTTTCTTTTTTGACTCAGTATAGTATGCATAAATTTACAGTAATTACTCACATTTAAAATATTGCTATAGTGTACCAGTTACTATAATATAATATTATAATATTCCAGGTTATTTTTATTGCTTATCTGTTCATTCGCTATTTAAATTTTCTCTAATTAATAATAAATAGACATTTTAAAGATACAAGTTACAAGCAAATAACTGCAAATACTATTTCATCTGAAAATCAAAATATTTTGAACAGGTTTACATATGTGTACTATCTACAAAACAACCACATCATTAGAATGAGCAGGGACAAACATGTAAATGGTCTGGACAACGTTGAACGTGTTATCTTAATGAATGAAAAAGAGATTTCCAGGGTTCCCGCTGTTGGTCGCCAATGGCACCAATTGTGACAAAAAACAAATATTGGCGCTAAAATTTGTGAATTGGCGAAAATATTTGGCCCAACTTTATATATATATATATTTTTGGTAGATGTTTTGTCAAATATATGGCTTCAAATATTCATTTGTGAACTATATGGCTCTTAATTGGTGCCAAGTTTTTTTAATTGGCTGCAGTGTTTTTCAATTGTCGACAGAAGTGGCGCAGACAATAATTCAGACAGAGGTAACGCTGATTTGGCTACAAAATTGGCTACAAAAAATTAAGCCAGGACAGGCCCAGATCTGTAGTCCAGTGGTTAAGACGCTGGACTAGTAATCTATGGATCGCAGGTTCGATCCCCGTCTGACCCTAATAAAATTAAGTCTTTCAGATGGGACTTTAAGACCCTCGTGTCGGTGCTTTACACCGTGCACGTATAAGAACCAGAGGAGACCCTGGAATGGGTCTCTGTCTGTATCATTTTGCACTATCCTCCAAAAATCTAAAATGACTAATCACTTCAGGAGGTGTCGCTCATATGGGCAACCTGTAGCGACGATAAATACTGTAATTTGCTATGTATAACGCGCACGTTTATTATTGCGCATTATACACGGGTACAGCCGTCACAACATTTTTTTCCAGGCGAAATTTCGACCCACATCGCCCCCACCACTTTTCAATAAGTAGGTATGTTTGGCAAACGTTATAAAATAACTGTTCTAACAATGTACCGATGATATATATATACAATGGCATTGATTTAGACCAACTATGAACTTAGATTGCATTTATTTGCTTTGAATTTGGGAAATTTCATCAAAAACGTAAATGCCAAACAACAATGACGGATGTTGAATAATTTTATCGATTGTCTATTTCCCGTACATTTTCGTACTATATCGTATATTTGAAAGCGATTCTTCGGTGGTATTGAGGTCTAGGTAGGTAAGATAACAGAACATTGGAATTTATAGTTTATCTGAGATACTGAGATCATATATCATATGTTTTAAATATATTTATTTGTTTCTTTATTAGAAATATTAAAATGTAATTCTTATAAACAAATACAAATAATGTGTTAGCTCTTAACAAATTGTTTGTAACACTGTTTATGAACCCAATACAATGGGGCCCCTGTTAATTAGTTTGACGCGTTTTGAAGTTTGCATGGACATATTTGAGGTGTTAAGAAATTATATAAGCAGGTGTAGAGAATTTTGAGAAAATAATTATTGCTTGATGCATATATTTAATTCAATGTCATAGAAGCTGTCATTAAGACAAGTAGTACACTCCGTTGATTGATATCTATCACTCAAAATACAACTCAGAATTGTCAAATCTCAGTTATTGTCACAGTACTTAAAATTCAGAAACCCCTACACTAAATGTAAATCCCACACATTGATAATTTGCATAATATCATGTAATATAATTATGTTGTATGACACAAGAAACCATTTTATAACAATCAGTGTTCAAATACAGTTAACTTAGATAATTGCCAATTTGGCTATTGTCGAAAATTGACTAATAAAATAATCAATTCACTGGAAATTGGAAAATTCCAAAGCTATTTATGGAAAATTACTCTACTCAAGGTAACATTCTAGTCAATGACTATCATGCCTAAATTTATCCCATTGGCTTGCCAATTATTTCAGTGCCTACATGTGTATGCCATGTATATAAAATTGATAGACAGCCGTAGAATCACGCAAGCTTGGTTACGCAAGCTTGGTTACCGTTACCATGTTGAAAATTGACTAATAAAATAATCAATTCACTGGAAATTGGAAAATTCCAAAGCTATTTATGGAAAATTACTCTACTCAAGGTAACATTCTAGTCAATGACTATCATGCCTAAATTTATCCCATTGGCTTGCCAATTATTTCAGTGCCTACATGTGTATGCCATGTATATAAAATTGATAGACAGCCGTAGAATCACGCAAGCTTGGTTACGCAAGCTTGGTTACCGTTACCAGAAGTAACAATTGTACATAACATATGCATAAATTTATACATTAAATTAATTTTGGCTATTGTAATTTTATAATTCTAAAAATGAAAGATGAAACAAACAATGTAAATACTGTAAATGTTGCATTGATGTACACCAGTTCTATTTAGGATCAACATTACATAAACCCAATGCTACAATGTACATACAATAGTTCTTATATCCTGCCTATTAGTACGTTGTATAGCAGGGTTCATTCTAGGTCAGAATTTTTGGGAGAAGTGAGAAAGCGCATGATCGCTTCCTTAAAGCAGCATTACATCGTAATAAAGGATGTTTTGGGTAAAATATAAATACTAATGTGTGTGTGTTTACAAAAATCGAAATAGTCGCTCAGAAATGATAAAATTCCAATAAATATAAAACGGTCGTATACGCGAATTTGTTTATCAACACACAAAATGTAAACACGCACAGCGCGCATGCGTGAAACAACAGAGGATGTAGAAAACAACGTATATATTTTGAACATGAAAGACTATCTATCTATCTTCCTCTAATGTCGAACCCCTCGCTGGGATGTAGACATGTCCCTAAAAGACTAAGCTAACAGAGGTCAGACATGGGGTAATCGCAATCGGTAATCGCAATCGATTGTAATCGATTACATTTTTTGATGTAATCGTAATCGCAATCAGCTTTTATTTGTTCAAGTAATTGCAATCGTAATCAATTACATTGGCAAAGTAATCGCAATCACTGATTACTTTCATGATTACTTTCATGATTGTACATATATTTTTGTTACTTACATTTGCACACATTTTATATCCTGTTGTGCATATTTGTTAACTGTATTTTGTTGCTGTCTATATAGTCCCTGTTTTGCACACACACTCATTCTAGTGGTTAGAGATGGACTTAAAAACGGAGAACAGTTCCTTTGAAGCTAAAGGTTTTTACAGATCTATTCATTAAATGTTACAAATAGTATCTTAAGAGGCATGGAGTTAATCAAGTTGAGTATATCTCCTAAATCCATGTTTTTAAAAGAACCTTTGAAGCTAAATGGTGTTACTTTTTATTACCAGGTCCCATGTTAATGTTGTTCTAAACTACTTGGAGTTAATCAAGTTGAGTAGGTATCATAGACCTATAATTTTAAAAGTGCCTTTGAAGCTATTAATTGGTGTAAATATTTAATTACCAGGTGTCATGTTATAATTGCTCAAATGCATGGAGCTAATCAATTGATTAACTTAAATATTACTTTGAAGAACAAGATTATACTCAAAATGTATTATTAAGCTCAGAGGTGTTATAATTACATGCACTATGATCTGCTCCAGGTTCCATATATATGCTGGAGAAAATATGAGTGTCATCAGATCATCTCACTGTCTGACAGTGAGCATTTGGATTAATCTTATATTCAATAAATTCATCATAAGCCATTATGGCAGCTAAGTCTCAAGTGTTTGAGCATTTTGAAATGCCAGATGATAGTCATGATACCAGTGGCAAATACAAAGCAAAGTGCAAACATTGTCATCAGTTCATTTCTGGTGTTGGCAAGACAACATCTAACTTGATGACTCATCTGAAGGTAATAATATTTTTGTTATCTTTGGTAGTCAATTAAAATTTAAATGATCATAACATTTTTAAAGTTTCAGCCTTCATCATGTTTAAATTTTATTGAATAAAGTCCATCTATAGAAACCTCTTTGCAAGACATCATTAAATCTCTGGCCCTCTATTGTTCTGGTGTCAGATCCTTTAATATTCCCCTTAAAGGCTGGATAGCACAGTTTGCAGTAAAACACTAAAATAAGTAAAAAGCGGTCACTTTGTATGATGAAATGATGATAGAGCCTCAAGTTAATATCTTGACTGCCTATTATTAAGCTCTCCAATGTTGTAATATTATGCTTTGATTAGAGACATGTAGCTGGTGAATCTAGATGATGGATCCACCCTAGGCTTGTTATAGGAGTATTATGGTTTTACTTCTAATAATATTATTAACTTTATCATGTTTACCATTTAAAGAAATGTGTATTTTAATGAAATATTTTACTTTATACTTTCAGAGGAAACATTCTGCAGTTCTTGACAAGAAGCCTGACATCAAGCAGACTGCAAATCAGCCCAAATTAATCAGCTTTATAGAGGGGGTAAAGAAGTATCCACACCACGACTATCGCCAGAAGAGCATCACAGAAGCGCTGGTCCTGTTTATAGCAGATGATCTAATGCCACTCTCTGTTGTGGACAGTGTTAAATTCCGTGAGCTAGTAGAAGTACTGGACCCTCGATACCAAGTTCCTAGTAGGAAGCACCTATCATCAAAGCTGCTGAGAGACACTTGTCAGGATGTACGCCTGAGCATGATGAGCAAGCTTAAACAAGCGCAGGATGTGTGTCTGACAATCGATCTGTGGTCCAGTCGCCAGATGAGAGGCTTCATAGGCATCACTGGACACTTTATTCTCGATTGGACCATGCAGTCTGTGATGTTGGCTTGTAACGGTTTAAAGGACGACACACTGCAGAGAATATATTTCAGCAGTATGAGGAAGTGGTCAGTTCCTTTGAAATTGCCAAGAAGATTGCTAATGTTGTGACGGATAATGCCTCTAACATGATAAAAGCATTCTCGCTTCCAGGGTTTCAGGATGTTGTGAGTGAGCCTGATGACGGATCTGATGATGAGGATGTCGATCAGAGTGATGACAATGAGGATCATTTTGACTTTCTACCGGAACATAGTCCCTGTTTTGCACACACACTCAATCTAGTGGTTAGAGATGGACTTAAAAACGGAGGACAGTTAACCAAAGTAATTCCTAAGGCTTCAAAAGTTGTGTCCCATGTGTCCATGGCTAAATTACCCGTTTAAAATATAAATTGTTGCTATTAATATGTTGAGTTGTAAATTGCATGATGATTTAAACAATAAATATATATTGGTTTTATACCAGTTTTGTGTTATATCTTAATGTTATCAAATTTAAAGAAGTAATCATGATTGTAATCATGATTACTTTACAATGTAATCGCAATCGCAATTGATTACATTCAAAATATTGTGTAATTGTAATCGCAATCGTAATTAAGAGCAAGTAATCGCAATCGCAATTGATTACAGTAGGCCTGTAATCGCCCCATGTCTGACAGAGGTATGAATCAACATATCAAGTAATTTAATTAAAAAAAGACAACGTGGGACAAATTGGGACGATGCATTCCGAATGTAAACAAGTGCGGACGATGTGTTCCGGTTGTAAACAAGTGCGTGACCGATAGACTCGGAAAGTCCTACTTTCGGTTTCGAGTTTGTTTTATCGCAAAAATACACTGTTTACCAAATGAACATAAGCAAACAAATTATCATGTTAGAATGTGTAGCAGCATTGCTACCCATACGTAAAAATTGAATTTTTCAAATATGTTTTATTTCATACGATGTAATGCTGCTTTAAATGGTGTTCTTTAATATATTTCTGCAAAATAGAGTTAAAATGGACAGACAGTACAACCATTAAATACAACATTTGAATAGAAGGAGTGCTTTATAATGGGCCAGTGTATCTTACTACACACTATTTTGTTTGAAAATTGTAAAAACCAAAAAATAAGTTGTTTTTTTAGGGAGAAGTGGGGCCCCCAGAGGGCGAAGTCAGGGTCCCTAGGGCGACAATTTCGCCCACATCGGCCTCTAGAATGATATTCTATGTAAATTTGTATATTATGTAGTGGGGGAATAAAAAAATTGAGAAAAGAAAGTTCTTATATCCTGCAAACCTCGACTATATACAGGTTCACCACTATTTACAGTCGGTGAAACAGGCCTTGACACTAACCTTAAAAGAGGTAGCCAACAGGACTACCAGATTTGAAAATAAGACGGTCCTTGCCAAATCAGAAAAGTCAATCTCCCAAAAATTGGAGTCTCGCTTAAAAAGGTTAATTGCACTTGTAAAATCAACTTTCAAAAAACTCTTGCCGACAGTTTTAGCTTCATCATGTGACCTTGTTGCTCAATTCCAGTATCACGACACCCGTTTATATGAGGAACTTATGACTGCACGGCGTACTTGATAAGTTTTTTATGCACCAGAGAAATTATTTTTCGTGTTAGTTGTAGATTTTTTAGGACAGCTACCTGAATTACTCATACATCGCATCAGTTTTGGTGGGAATATTCTTCAAATTATTTGTTGGTTTATATTCGTCTGCTGGACCAATCATGTGACAGTTGCATCAGGCTCAGTGCCCGAAAAATAGGACAGCCCGATGCCCCTCAAAATCCAAGTCGGGCCTGTCTCTCTTTAAATCTGACAAGCCTGCGGGCATGTGTCTAAAAATATCGCGGACCCGTAGAATTTGTTTGATGTCGAGTGAGTTCCGGTCTCTGGGACGACACTTGTAAACATTCTCAGGCCTGGTGACTAAATCAATTATACCTCTTTTGTCCAGGGTTGGCCGGGAAATAAGCCCAGAAGTGGGAAATACCGGGAAATAAGATTATGTGTCTTCCAAACACGTTTTTTGCTCATTTTTATGCATTGCTACCACTCTATAAGTGCTTAAACTATTTCGTCCCTGCCAGGGGTACTCATCAGGTGGCATCATTGGCAACCACAACAGTTTTTTTTGGGTTTTATTGTTTTTTTTTGTTTTTTTTTATTTTATTGTTTTTTTTTTCATTTATTTTTTCGTTTTTCTTGTTGGAATGTTTCTTCAGCCAGTAGTCTGTCTTCACCAGTCGATTTCCTCGCTACCTCTCAGGAAGCAGTAGCATAGCACCAGCTTCGCTGCTTTCTCAACGCCCAGTCTGTTGCGTAGTTTCGTCTGTATGATGCCGAAGTTGGAGAACACACGTTCAATGGCGGCTGAACTTGCTGGCAGTACCATCAATTTCCTGGCGAGCTGACTGAAGTCTTTGGTGATCACGCCCGACCTCTCCACACATGACCACCATACAGCTGGCTTCGAGTTGTTGATGGAGGATTCCTGTTGTAGCACCTTAGGAATTGGCAGTGTCTCGGACATGTAGTTGAGGAGTTCGGGTACAAGTTCCGGCTTGGTCTCATGAAGAAGCTCCTGGGCACTGGTGACGTGTTGAAATTGTGTACAAACAAACAGTGTGGGTCATCTCAAATTATGATTCTGACTTCTTTAATAACTAATTGATTATTTTAATAATACAGCTATATTATGAACACATTTCAGGGATAATCCTAAAAACATTTGCATTTTGCCTACTACATTAAACATTTAAAATACCTCCAATAAATGTATGTATAAACTCCTTAAACTGTGTTTGTATACAATGTATATTAGAGTAATAATGAACAGTCTCAATAATGTTAGATCTCTAACATTTATATAAAGATTATAAGCAATGCGTAAATGCCACTATGAATGCCTGTATTTTTCGTCATATTCTTCAAAAGCAGTTCATTTTCATCCTGCACACATGATACTACAATCAGTACACCGGGTAATAGAAATTGTATGGTATATATACCTGTATTTACCACCAAAATCATCCAAATTCTTATTTCCCGGTATCCAAATTCTTATTTCCCGGTATTTCCCAGTATTTCCCGGTATTTCCCGCCGTCCCGGGAAATACTCTTGGTTCCCGGGAAATTGCCAACCCTGGGTACTGACTGTCGATACTCTGTATCGGGTACCACTAAAATAGGAATAAAAACAGAATTTTCTAAAATATCCGAAATAAAAACATCACCCTCTATGTAACCAACATATGGTATCTTTGATCCACTGGCACCTACAATATCCAATTTGAAATCATTAATACTTAATAACTCAGGTCTAGGATCTAAACTATGATAAAATGACTCTGATATCAAAGTTACCATTGAACCTGTATCTACTAAAACTCTAGTATTAATGCCACAAATTCTAGCAGTGCCCTCATTGGCTGAACCAACTAATCTATCAGCTAAGTTAGATTTGGAGCTCTTTCTACAACTGACTTCCTCTGTCCGCCCCACAACAGAGGAGTCTATGCTTTTGGGTGGGCTTTATCTGATCTGGAATAAGAAGTTCTATTATAATTTTCCTGATTATTAGAATTAATACCACTGTTGCTTGGATTCCAGTTTTGTCTACCTCTCGCCCTTCCTCGGCTGTGAAAATTTCCTCGGTTATTATAATGATTACCTGAAAATGAATAATTAACTATTGGCATTAGTATTTGTAGAAGGTCTTTCTCTCATCTGCTTCTCTAGAGACTGCATCTTTGACATCAAAGTGTCCATCTTATTGGCAATATCCTCCACTGCCTTGTCTCTATCAGCTGAAACTGGCTGATGTTGAGCTGTGGTCAACTTCTCGGAAGTTGTCATCTCTTGTTCCGCAGCTCTAATCTCACGCAATAACATGTCATAACTAGTAATACTATCATATTTATGACGAGTCATCAATTTTAATTTATCATTCCTAAGTCCAGTCCAGAACTTGGATCTTAGCATGTCATTCCTGGCTGCCTTACTAACATGACCACTTTCCACTGCAACCTGCAATAATGTTTCTAATCTGCAGCCATATGTTGTCACATTTTCTGTCGGTTTCTGCGACTCGCTATAAAAAGTTTGCATAATTGACTCATTAGTAGCTACATTTCCAAATAATGTGTCAAGCTTCTGCAGAATTTCCATCATGGTTGCCTCCTCACCTAATGGTATAAGTACCTGTCTAGCAGAACCACGAAGGGATCTGCGAATAATCTGTAACATAACAGGTTGTGACAAAGATGAATCCGAAACAAGACACTTTGTTTCATAATGCCAAACATCATAAGTAACATCACCTTTCATTGGTGGTTGATCACCTGAAAAGAATGGCAATTTAATATCAATCTTTGGTACCTGTAAAGATGAAGAAGTTTCCAAATTGGAATTAAACACAGAATAATTAATTTTATCTGCTACACTCATCTTTGGTCTAACAACAGGTTCTGTGACACACGGAGTACTTGAAAGAACAAAAGGTTCCTTCACAATAGGGGTACTAGTAGGTACAGGATGCTTCAAAGCATTAAACTCCTCCTTGGTCAGTACAACATAGTCACTTGACCTCTTCAATGCCTCTAAAATTTGAGAAAGTTGAGTGTTGGTTAAAATATCTCCAATATCTGCTTTCTCACCACCTCCTGTCGCCATGATTGCTAATATACTACACCTGTATAATAAATATAATATAAATATAAACACAATTATTGAAAGTCAAACATACTGGAACACTGTGTTGAAAATTAAAGAAATATTTTATATTAATTACGACCTGGCCACCATCATAACCTATAAACTATAAGGAATTTCTCAAAATAGCCTATAAACCATGAAATTTGTATGATAAAGTATCATATATTATTTCAACACAAATCCAAACACATTAGAATACCTGTAAGAGTACACTGATTTGACTATCACACTGAGTCAACTACCTGTGGTAATGAACTATAAGATATAACATTAAACACTGTGCAATACGTATAACACAGAAAATAAATCCTCACAAGACAGTTTAAACACCGAATGAAACTGTGCCGACTGACACACTAGCTACAATGATTGAACAAAATATCAACCAAAATACATTAATTCACTATAGCACAATTACTTGAATCACTTTCATGTCTGATAACAGCTTGATCAAAATAATATCAATACTGCGAAGTACTATAAATGTCACAAATAACACACAAATTTTAACATAAACAGTAAATAAACACTAGGACATTACAACATGAAACATATATCACTCACCTCACTATAGCTCCTCCTTGCATTCCTCCTGCGGGTTAGTAAAGTGTAAAGAACTGTGCAGGACAAGAAATAGAAATAGTGCAGAATAGTTGGGCAAGAATAATTCAGACCAAGATTAACACAGGGAATGTCAATAATTGAACTCCCCAAATTTTCACTGGGATTTCAAACAAACGAAAATATTGAAAAATACCTCAATCACTATATGATTTCAAAATTACACAGCAAATATGTTTATACGTTCAACATCAACAATAACCTAAATTCAAATGTCACACATATTGACTGAAACCACTAGAAAAAATAAACAGAAAAATAATCCTATCACGAAAACATATGACAATACACTGATTTTCACAAATACACAATATCACTTGACAAAACCTATCTAAATCAATGAAAACACTGTTCCCAATATATTAATGAATGAAAACACTGGTGTACACCATATAGTTACCTGATCAACCACACACAAAAAAATAACACTTTTTGAAAATTCACACTTCACCGTAACAACAGCTGATCGTAACTTCTGCTAATATGGAACGAAAGTTCCTCCACAATTCAACGTGAATTCCTTATATATATGCGGCACTACCGAATTTTACTGATGCATCAGATTTCATATATAAAACACACTATGTAATGATTCACATCCACAACACTATCTCCCGGGGTTCCTCCGTCTAAATCACTGGCCATACCTGACCGTCTATGTATACATGTGTAGACTTTCAGTAAGCACTCAATTTCCGACGCTTCTCTATCGTCATCCGACCATCTGGTCCGGTTCGTTCCACACTGTGACCCCAAAATCCACATTGGCCACCAATGTCACAGGGCTCACTTGCACAACAACGCCTGGCGTAGGTTCGATTGTTTATTTTCTGTACGTATAGGGATAGGGCCACAGCGTTAACTAAGCATCTTTCCAATATAAATTGGAAAGTCTTTAACTAAGAAACAACTATCTCGTAAGAGTTCATCTATAGATCTGCACTGAGAAACAGTCCAGAATAACCAGAAAAGGGATTAGATTAGCAAGGAGCCAATGCATTCAAACCTTTCATACATCTCTCATTCATATACCTACAACAGACAAAACGATTGGACATACAGTGACAACTGCTCACCTGGGGTTGATTCGGCAAACGTCGACAATTTCCGCCACAGACGGACATTGCCGATCGTCACAGATTCACACTCGAGTGAACAGACAACGACAAGACATGAAGTCATCCGTATATACGACGCATGCGCTATTGAAACTGCGTTAACTATGGAACGCCGCATCCGTCATATAAACACATACATATAAAAACACAACCTGTGACACTGGTATAGGCTATATATAACTATACATGTATAATAGATGAGCGTGCACGTATTGCTGAATACTGTACTTAAAGCAGCCCTATATCGTATGAAATAAAAGATGCTACACATTCGTCCATTCTAATTTGTATAATTATGTTCAATTAGTAAACATTGTTTGTTTGCGATAAAACAAACTCGAAACCGAAAGTAGGACTTTCCGAATCGGTGGTTCACGCACTTGTTTACAATCGGCACGCATCGTCCGCATTTGTTTACATTCGGAATACATCGTCCCCATTTGTCCCATGTTGTATTTTAATTGAATTCCTTGAGATGTCGATTCATACCTCTGTTATCTAAGTCTTTTAGGGACATGTCTACATCCTGGCGATGGATTCGACATTAGAGGAAGATAGGTAGATAGATAGTCTTTCATGTTCAAAATATGTTAACAATCCAACGTGATTTTCAAATCCGCTGTTGTTTCACGCATGCGTACTGTGTGTGTTTACATTTCGTGTGTTGATAAACTAATTTCGTTTGTTGATAAACAATTCGCGTATACGACGGTGTATATTTATTGGATTTTTATCGTTTTTGAGCGACTATTTCGATTTTTGTAAACACATACATTAGTATTTATATTTTACCCAAAACATCCTATATTACGATATAGTGCTGCTTTAGCATGTAATGTTACTTTAATTGATATGTTTCTATGTCATTGTATATATGTTGAGGGCCTTATTTGTATTAGCCATGTGTTACGTAACCACCTTCGTAAAATAAAGTCTTTATTATTATTATTATATTGTATGCGTCTCATGTCTTAGCCTATATTCAAACTGGGATTATGAACACATTACGTCAAAGCGACATTACATCGCAAAAGCAAATAAAATGCATATGTTCACGTATAAATGCATTGCTACTACAAATTATTCTGAATACATAACATTAAATCAATAAACAGTGTGTTTGTGGTATACAAACTTTCAAAAGTGAAAGTAGGATTCATATAACGGCGATCCAGGCTTCTGAAGTGATATGTGTTTGTCATTGGAGTAAATACTAAGCACACACTACTTTCGTTTACAGATAATTTAACTCTGCAAATAAATATGCTTAGTCTACAAATAAATATGAATAGTCACAAATGTACAATACCTTGTATTACGCATGAATGTCGATCCTATTTACATTATTTTGTTAAGTCAACAAATCGCGTATACGACACGACATTAGTTTATTTGTTGAAATTTACAGTTTTTGAGGCAAATATTTGGTAAAACAATGATACCATATAAAAGCAAATTATATTCTGTAGAAATTTGCGTTTTCACAGATGTTGTGTCGCTTTAAGCGTGTATGTTTTGCGGGGTTTAAAGTAGCACCAACAGCTTAGGTCATATGGCGGCTCTCCAGCTATTATTGTGGAGAGAGACCCCGTGTGTTCTGTCTTATCTATAAATTTCAATAATTTGAATAGAATAAACTTTGCTGAACAATAACCTAATTAATACATTTAAATTTACAATACACAATATTCATTTATAGTATCTTCTAATCTACTGGCCATGTGGTCATGTGTATAACTATATAAACATTATATATTTGATATCTCGATATTATCAATGTATTTTCCGTAATGTAATAACATTTTCACAACATGAATCTTTGCTACGCACATCTTTTTCTGAAAACGATAATGGAACTAGACCATTTAAATTAAATATAATATGTGTGTGTTGTAATTGTATATAAGGAAAGGGGTTCGAATAAGTTACTCTGTAACTTTCTTCCCAATCCTAACTGCTGTTGCAAGTATTCCTGTGTTATGTACCATTCTTGAATAAAATAGTGTTTAACCTAAAAATAAAATATATATCATAATGCACAAAAGATCGTACCTGCATATGCGCTATAGTGTTAAACGCCTTGTATGTTCCATTAATGTCAAACCCCTTGCGGGTACCTAGACATTTTTTCATGGACAGGTTTAACCGACCTAAGGGTTAACAAGTACTAAGCATACGTGGCCTGACCGAATATCAAACCCAGGACTGTTTGATTCCAAATTCGACGCTCTACCACTGGACAACGGACGTCACACGATCATGCCCTAGTGTTCAGGATATAATCACTGGCCGGTCACGGGGCATTGCCACACTCCATTTACAAACCCAATGACGATATTAAATCGTATACAGTCTTAAGCAGCCAGCCAAGGGAATCACAGAATGTGGCTGCTTAACACATGTCGCTGTTTAATAGAGGGCACATGTATACTAAATCAACATATTGGGATCTGGAAACTGGCCTCTTAATACATGTTGGCTGCTTAATGGAGGTGATCACGAATATTGGTTTGATTGTACGTCCCGGCCACGTTTTCTGCATTATTTAAGAACGTTATCAACGTCTCCGGAACATCGTGCTAGGACGTAGATCTATATGTGTGTCCTCTCCGGAACATCGTGCTAGGACGTAGATCTATATGTGTGTCCTCTCCGGAACGCCGTGCTAGGACGTAGATCTATATGTGTGCCCTCTCCGTAACGTCGTGCTAGGACGTAGATCTATATGTGTGCCCTCTCCGTAACGCCGTGCTAGGACGTAGATCTATATGTGTGCCCTCTCCGTAACATCGTGCTAGGACGTAAATCTATATGTGTGCCCTCTCCGGAACGCCTTGCTAGGACGTAGATCTATATGTGTGTCCTCTCCGGAACATCGTGCTAGGACGTAGATCTATATGTGTGTCCTCTCCGGAACATCGTGCTAGGACGTAGATCTATATGTGTGCCCTCTCCGGAACGCCGTGCTAGGACGTAGATATATAGGTGTGTCCTCTCCGGAACGCCGTGCTAGGACGTAGATCTATAGGTGTGTCCTCTCCGGAACGTCGTGCTAGGACGTAGATCTATAGGTGTGCCCTCTCCGTAACGCCGTGCTAGGACGTATATCTATATGTGTGCCCTCTCCGGAACGCCGTGCTAGGACGTAGATCTATAGGTGTGCCCTCTCCGTAACGCCGTGCTAGGACGTAGATCTATATGTGTGCCCTCTCCGGAACGCCGTGCTAGGACGTAGATCTATAGGTGTGCCCTCTCCGTAACGCCGTGCTAGGACGTAGGTCTATAGGTGTGCCCTCTCCGTAACGCCGTGCTAGGACGTAGATCTATATGTGTGCCCTCTCCGGAACGTCGTGCTAGGACGTAGATCTATATGTGTGTCCTCTCCGTAACGCCGTGCTAGGACGTAGGTCTATAGGTGTGCCCTCTCCGTAACGCCGTGCTAGGACGTAGATCTATATGTGTGTCCTCTCCGTAACGCCGTGCTAGGACGTAGATCTATATGTGTGCCCTCTCCGTAACGCCGTGCTAGGACGTAGATCTATATGTGTGTCCTCTCCAGAACATCGTGCTAGGACGTAGATCTATAGGTGTGCCCTCTCCGTAACGCCTTGCTAGGACGTAGATCTATATGTGTGTCCTCTCCGGAACATCGTGCTAGGACGTAGATCTATATGTGTGCCCTCTCCGTAACGTCTTGCTAGGACGTAGATCTATATGTGTGCCCTCTCCGTAACGTCGTGCTAGGACGTAGATCTATATGTGTGCCCTCTCCGTAACGCCGTGCTAGGACGTAGATCTATATGTGGTGACCTAATGATTTAAATATAGTAAGTAAGTTTTTATTAAAGTGACATGTGCACATTTCAACAAATATACATAGCAAATATTAAACAACAAGAAGACGCACCCGGCCCCGTGGGCCTATTGGACTTCGGCATCCGTCAGTCTTGTCAGACTATGGAATTTGCGCCCGTTGAGTCTAAAGATAAGCACCGTCTGCTGTGGCTGTACAGCCCGATGCGTGACCTGCAGTGGCGGTTGCAACCTTCGCACGTGAAGACTAGAGTCCCTGGAAGGCGATGCAGTTGGTGGCGGCTCACACTGTTTGGCTTTTCTCTTCCTGCGTTTGTCGTCAGAGGCTGCTTGCAGAGCGAATTCTCCCCTCTTTAAGCCCGCTGACAGCTGTTGTCTCCACGCTATACTGTTTGCTGCGAGGGATTCCCAGTTGGTGGTGTCCATCCCCAGCGCTTTCATATCTCGTTTGCAGACATCCTTGAAGCGAAGTATCTGTGCCCTGCGGCCAGTTCACCATACAACATATCTTTTGGAATGCGACCGTCGTCCATCCGGCGTACGTGTCCGAGCCAGCAAAGTCGGCGTTGTCAGAGTAATGTGTACATAGATGGGATGCCGGCTCTGCTGAGGACCTCGTTGTTGGTGACCTTGTCCTGCCAGGATATGCCTAGGATGCGTCGCAGACAGCGGAGATGGAACACTTGCAGTTTTCGCTCTTGAGTGGCGCATGTTGTCCATGACTCGCTTCCATAGGGGAGTGTGCTGACGACGCAAGCCGTGTACACCTATATATTGATGTTGGTTGTCAGCTGTCTATTTTCCCACACCTTCTTGCTGAGCCTGGAGAGGGTGGAGGCTGCTCAGTAATTATATAGTGTGAACAGAAGCGATCTGATCATTAGATTAATAAATTGAAAAAATGGCGCTATTTATAAATCATATGGGTTATCATAGGACAGAGGGTGCACCAGCTTCTTCTCTTAACTACAATGACAAGGTCCATTAATGTGACATAATAGCACGGTAGTACAAACTAACATGACGAGCGCACGCACGCACATGAGCAGACGTGAATTGCAATGGTATACAATACTGCCACCGATTTCAGTCGACCGCGTCTGTGTGTTTTACGTTTATTTATCGTCGCTACCGTTGCCCATATGAGCGACGCCTCCTGAAGAGATTAGTCATTTTAGATTTTTGGAGGATAGTGCAATGATACAGACAGAGACCCATTCCAGAGTCACATCTGGTTCTTTTACGTCCACGGTGTACAGCACCGACACGAGGCCTCAGTTTAACGTCACATCTGAAAGACTGTTAATTTTATTAGGGTCACACTGGGATCGAACCAGCGATCCCTGGATTACCAGTCCAGCGTGTTACCACTAGATTACTAATCCGTCTGTAGTCGGCCGCGTCACTGATTGCACGGACATATGTGTGACCTAATGGCTGAATGAAATGAACCCAATCCAATCATGTAGTGTTATTCTAGGTCGTCACCGCCAACCAATTTGGGCGACTGTATCATCTAAGAAGAGTGTGTGTACTATGTCGGATTTGTGTGTACTACGTCGGATCTGTGGTCTATAGATGAGGCATACATGTGAGGTTCTTTGTACGTCTAGCAGGTGAGATAACTTCCAGAGTATCACTTTCTGAGCTGCAAATTTTAATGGGTCACGGCTTCCACGATTTGTCAGCTCACAGCAAGATGAATGTTTCTTTCTGTCAGTGGAAGCGGTATAGCGCAGGTGCCAGAGGCAGCCGAATAGCTTTATTTACAACTCCAGCTAGTCCGCCTCACTACCTGTACGTTTAAATTTTATTTACAACTCCAGCTATTCCCCGCCCCACTGCCTTACCTGTAAGTTTAAACTTTATTTACAACTCCAGCTATTCTCCGCCCCACTGCCTTACCTGTAAGTTTAAACTTTATTTACAACTCCAGCTATTCTCCGCCCCACTGCCTTACCTGTAAGTTTAAACTTTATTTACAACTCCAGCTAGTATCCGCCCCACTGCCTTACCTGTAAGTTTAAACGTTATTTACAACTCCAGCTATTCCCCGCCCTACTGCCTTACCTGTAAGTTTAAACTTTATTTACAACTCCAGCTATTCCCCGCCCCACTGCCTTACCTGTAAATTTAAACTTTATTTACAACTCCAGCTATATTCCGCCCCACTGCCTTACCTGTAAGTTTAAACTTTATTTACAACTCCAGCTATTCTCCGCCCCACTGCCTTACCTGTAAGTTTAAACTTTATTTACAACTCCAGCTATTCACCGCCCCACTGCCTTACCTGTAAGTTTAAACTTTATTTACAACTCCAGCTATTCTCCGCCCCACTGCCTTACCTGTAAGTTTAAACTTTATTTACAACTCCAGCTATTCTCCGCCCCACTGCCTTACCTGTAAGTTTAAACTGTATTTACAACTCCAGCTATTCTCCGCCCCACTGCCTTACCTGTAAGTTTAAACTTTATTTACAACTCCAGCTATTCACCGCCCCACTGCCTTACCTGTAAGTTTAAACTTTATTTACAACTCCAGCTATTCCCCGCCCCACTGCCTTACCTGTAAGTTTAAACTTTATTTACAACTCCAGCTATTCCCCGCCCCACTGCCTTACCTGTACGTTTAAACTTTATTTACAACTCCAGCTGTTCCCCGCCCCACTGCCTGTGTCTCTCGTATCTATATTGATGTTCATAAGCTCTTTCCAGAAAAAAAATGCTATCTCCACAATTGACCTTTCTGCCGATTTTGATTGACAGCTGGCGTTAGCCAATCGCATCGCACCATTTGCGCACACCCCCGGCAACGGCTTATCGCCGCCATCTTGTTAGACAAACAATGCATATTAGACAAACTAGTAACGAGTAGACAAATTTGAAAAGGCGTGAATTTGATCGAAAATACGGGTTTAAAATTGTTTTAATGATGTTGAAAATGTGTAGCTTTGGTGTGTGGGTTAGTTATAGTACAAAATTAGTCGATATCCTGGTGATCGACGTTAAATTCAACCCATTTCAAAATCCTTGGACAAATCTAAAAGTGTGTATATGAACCACAAAATACCAGACAGCTGCTTTAAAAACAATGCATCTATAAAAACACCGACTGAACCCATATAGTCATTCTTTTCTAGCAAACACAGCAATCAAATTTAAGCTTGTCACACTGTTTATTGGGAGTAATCGACTACCGGTACATCACAGAGACCGCCGACTGTATAATATCCCGGATAGGGGCATACTGCTATTATCAAGATCAAAATTGCACATCGGAATTTAGCACTGATTGTGCTAATTGGTCAATTATAAAATGTGTGCACATAATTATAGCATTGATTACTACACCGAATCATTATTGTATCGTTCTGTCAGACAAACGAGTTATTTAGTAACGTTTTAATCAAATCTGATAACGAGTGATCGTGATCTGAAATTATGTTTTGAAAAATAATTACAAATTAATTAATGCTGTCTGTCATTGACAATGGTGAAAAGATGTAGTTACGGTCTGTGTGATAGTAGATATCCAGATCGATTGATAGGTGACGTTAAATTCGTGCCATTTCCAAAACCTAAGACAAATCTTGAAACATGTCTAAGGTGAATTAAACGACCAGCTGAATACATCCAAAATTAATGCAAACAGATATATTTGCACAAAAGTAAGTTGAAATTAATTTATTTATGCATAATAAAATATTTCGAAAAAATATATTCTGCATTTATAGATTTACTGTTCACAAGAGATATGTGAGTATAATGGTGATTAAAATTATACATGTGGTTCATACATATTGTCGTGGATGGTGGACTAGGGATCAGATAGTAGTAATAGTACCCATGCATGTGCATAGCTGTGGGATTCCCATATTAGCTCAGTGAACTTACTGGTGTTCAGTTTTTGGGCCTAATGTTCGAGTCTTCTAGGAGGCATAGGGTCGAGTCTCTCAAGACGGTGGCATATTTCATTTCTTTTGATGTCAAAGTTGACACGATATGGTTGTTCACTCTTCCGTTGACTGCGAAAGCATTTTCCACGAACACTTAACATGTCCTCAACCGATAAATATATCTGTACTTTAGAGAAATAACCATCACTGAAAAACTTAAACCATTGCTGTCTTGCTTTCAACGAGATATTCTTATCTGGGTGAAATAAAACCGAGAAATTCGACGGAATTTATCTAGATTAACTCGATGCAGGACTGCGTTAGACGCCATTTTGTTAGATAGCTTGTCTCGCGTGGTTACAGCAAGCACCGGTAACTATGGGGGGCGTGCCTAAGTAGCGTTTGCAGAAAGGTCAATTCCTGGCAATCTCGCTATATACAATACACTTCTCCCCAAAAATGCATTAACTCTTTTGCAGTTATGATCGGATGCAAATATGTATATATTATTTCTATTTCAGAAGCTACAAATTGATATATTTAGTATATGGTTATAACTATTATAACATTATCTATTTCAGACTGTTTTTTGTTTTTAAAAATAACCCAGGAACAATAAAAAAATTCTATTTGGATGAAGTAAACAGATTGGTCCTTATGAATATCTCCAGTAAAGCTATATTTTCAATGTTTATGGTGTACAATAAATGTTGCTACGCGGCATATAAATCGCCAGCATTGGAAAGCATATGCTAGTATATTCAATAGAGTCCTCCGTGACCGAGTGGTAACGGTCATTGACGTCAAATCACATGCCCATTACCGCTTTATACGTTCGAATCATACTGCGGTGTCGAATTCTTGCATGCGAGGAAGCTAAACAGCTGACTTGCAGAAGGTCGGTGGTTCTGTCCGGGTGCCCGTCAGTGCCTGAAATACTGCTCGGGGGGAACCCAGAGTTGCCATATAACCTAAGCTGTTGATGCGTCTTTAAACCCCCAAAACAAACTAAATAATATATTCAATGTGTATGGAGATCGAAAATAGGCGTATAACTCAACAAATATCGCCAGTATTTACGGGCATACTTTCAATGTTTATAGCTGTCACGTAGCACAGCAATCGGAGCAGCGGTCATACTTTCAATGTTTATATGACGTACAATAGTTTTGTAGAGAAGCGTATATCGCCACCAACGGATAACAAACACACTACATTCACAGCCGCGGAAGTCAGTTCAAATAACTATCAGGTCTTCTACGATCTGCGTACGATCAGCTGTATCGAATTCTCTGCCAGAAACAAACCACAGTGCCTTCTAGAAGTCGAAACCAATCAATCATTCCATATATTCCAAGCAGATTTGTGTCCTGGAAATATATTTATTAACTAATTGCAAGCTATAGTTTTGCAAATTTTGGAGATAAAGGATTCTTTTAACAGGTAATATATTGTTATTTACGATTCTATATGATGTTTTGATCATGTCGTTCAATTTGCATTGATTTATATATGTTATTAAATATAATAGTTCCATATGTATAAATATACAACAATTGTTTATGATTTACCATGTATGTTTACAGATTAAATATGGATCTGTAGATTAACCAATGATACAAGAAAGCGCATATCTGATGCATCCAGTAATTCTTGAATGTTAACCTTGAGAACCAAGTTCAAGGTCATATCATAGAAATGATCATTCATGATGCTCGATAGCTCTATGTGTTAATTAGGAGTACACGGTTCTGCCTTATTGACGTGCAGAGTTTGTGCTATGCTATGCCCGTGGTATAGCTATTGACGTGCAGAGTTGGTGCTATGCTATGCCCGTGGTATAGCTATTGACGTGCATAGTTGGTGCTATGCTATGCCCGTGGTAGCTATGGACGTGCAGAGTTGGTGCTATGCTATGCCCGTGGTAGCTATGAACGTGCAGAGTTTGTGCTATGCTATGCCCGTGGTATAGCTATTGACGTGCAGAGTTGGTGCTATGCTATGCCCGTGGTATAGCTATTGACGTGCATAGTTGGTGCTATGCTATGCCCGTGGTAGCTATGGACGTGCAGAGTTGGTGCTATGCTTTACCCGTGGTAGCTATGGACGTGCATAGTTGGTGCTATGCTATGCCCGTGGTAGCTATGGACGTGCATAGTTGGTGCTATGCTATGCCCGTGGTAGCTATGGACGTGCATAGTTGGTGCTATGCTATGCCCGTGGTAGCTATGGACGTGCAGAGTTGGTGCTATGCTTTGCCCGTGGTATCTATGGACGTGCAGAGTTGGTGCTATGCTATGCCCGTGGTAGCGAGGACGTGCAGAGTTGGTGCTATGCTATACCCGTGGTAGCTATGTACGTGCAGAGTTGGTGCTATGCTTTGCCCGTGGTAGCTATGGACGTGCATAGTTGGTGCTATTCTATGCCCGTGGTAGCTATGGACGTGCAGAGTTTGTGCTATGCTTTGCCCGTGGTAGCTATGGACGTTCAGAGTTGGTGCTATGCTTTGCCCGTGGTAGCTATGGACGTTCAGAGTTGGTGCTATGCTTTGCCCGTGGTAGCTATGGACGTGCAGAGTTGGTGCTATGCTTTGCCCGTGGTAGCTATGTACGTGCAGAGTTGGTGCTATGCTATACCCGTGGTAGCTATGTACGTGCAGAGTTGGTGCTATGCCCGTGATAGCTATGGAGTGTGTTTTTTATTTACGTTTATTTAGTTTATTTATCGTCGCTACCAGTTGCTCTTATGAACGACGCCCCCTGAAGAGATTGGTCATTTTAGATGTTGGAGGATAGTGCAATGACACGAACAGAGAACAATTCCCGAGTATTCTCTGATTACTTTGCGTACACTGTGTAAATCGACGACAGGAGACCTCGGTTTAATGTCTCACCTGAAAGAGTGTTAATATTAGTATTGTCAGATGGGGATTGAACCTGCTATCCCTGGTTTCGCAGTCCAACGTGTTTACCACATGACTATTGACCAGGCTGATCGGTATGGTTGCATTGAATATCTCTTTATCACCGCTATTTGTTAATAATAATAATAATAATAATAATAAAGACTTTATTTTACGAGAGAACTCACTTAACAAAAGTTAATCTACCATCAGGCCCTCAACAAATATACAAATGTCATTGGCGTAGCTTCCTATTGGCCGTGTAGGTCATTGGCCTACATTTCTCCCCGAAAAATCGAAAACATAAAAATGCCAAATCTGCAGCAAAAATCCGGAGGCCAGGATTAAATTATATACACTATAAATAGTTTTCCTGGGGACGACTTCCGGACCCCCTCCCGTCTTAAGTTGGCTTACACATCGATTCCAGCCAAATACGCACCTGAATGTAATGATTTGGCTGTTTCCGTTGGTTGGTGAAGTGGTAGCTAGTGATAGTAAGAATTGGAAACTATATTAATTATTAATTAGTACGTGATTGCGCGAATTCTGAAAAAAAAGTTTTACAACTGCATGGTTGTGTAATGAAGCCAATATTCAAATTGTATAGTTTTACCCTGTCCATGTACATATTATATATTAACTCTATATATTGGTTCTTAATTAGACGGATCTGTAGTCCAGTGGTAACACGCTGGACTGGTAATCCAGGGATCGCAGGTTCGATCCTCCGTCTGACCCTAATAAAATTAACAATCTTTCAGATGGGACGTTAAACCAAGGTCTCGTGTCGGTTCTTTACACCGTGCACGTAAAAGAACCAGGGGTGACTCTGGAATGGGTCTCTGTCTGTATCATTGCACTATCCTCCAAAAATCTAAAATGAATAATCTCTTCAGGAGGCGTCGCTCATATGGGCAACCGGTAGCGACGATAAATAAACGTAAAAACACATTCTGTGTTCTTTACACACTTAATTGACCTTGTATCAGCAATATTTTGAGGGGCACGTGGTAGACTTGATCGTTCAAATGAGTTATCTCGTTAAATAAAGTCGTTATTATTATTATTATTATTATTATTACTATTATTATTACTATTATTATTATTACTATTATTATTACTATTATTATTATTATTATTATTATTATTACTATTATTATTATTATTATTATTATTATTATTACTATTATTATTACTATTATTATTACTATTATTATTATTATTATTACTATTATTATTATTATTATTATTATTACTATTATTATTACTATTATTATTATTATTATTATTATTACTATTATTATTATTATTATTATTATTACTATTATTATTATTACTATTATTATTACTATTATTATTACTATTATTATTATTATGTAGTCAATGCTGATGTTCAGTGTTATTCTCATTATGGTGGATATTCTGTGTATTGTGGCTTCTCAATGGAGACAGTATGTTTATCCTGTGAGGTATGAACGTTGTCGGTATTACGTGCAACCTGGCTTGGAATGTTTTCCATGTCAGTCTGATTGCGAAGGCATGCGTGCGCATATAATATTACAATGTACCTGTAGCACAGAAACCTGGATACTGTTGGAGACGTTTTTTCCTATTTCAATTTCTGTGCAAGAAGAACCTTTATTGTGTAATAAGTGTGCAAAGATACGTGAAATTTGCATCAATATATGTTTTACAAACACAATGTATCAAACAAGCACACATAGTGTGTATGGTAGTAATATATATATATATATGATTTAGGGATGTCAATGAATATTGAATACTATTCCAATATTCGAATATTCGGGGAAAATATTATATTTGCAAAAATGAAATAAACTGTCATAAAATCAGATACTTTGTTTTCTTTTGAAACCATCATAAAAACCTTCCAATACAAAAGCAATCGCACCAGGATGTGTGAATAAATTATGTTGTAGTCGCATCCATGTAATCGGATACTTACAGTGGGTATTAAGGTAGGCAGAGTTTAATTATGATGTCAAAACTGTTTATACAGAGAATGACATATTACAGACACTTTGCAACAACATCCACCTGCACATAAAAATTTAAATAACCTTGGTTTCATTTGTGAAAACACCCATGAATGTATATCCTATTCAACCACTTTTCTTTATACTAATCTCTTCTTCTCGTGCTCCGATTTTATATTTCACGTTCTTGAGCTTTCGTCAAATATTCCATAAATATTAACCATTTTCCTTTTAACATCCAAAACTATTGACTCACTAATACAATAACTTCTGAAATTCTATAGCATATACCTAGAATAGATTTCACGTATTTTCATTGTTATATATATTTTTTCTCCTGCCTATTGTATATCAATCAATTGATGGGGAAAAAAACTATACATGTACACGTTTTCTTTCGTTCTAGTCCCTTTCAGTCTACTGCTGTTAAATTATATGTAACATGTTGGAATAAATAATGTTTAAACTAATGTATAGTGGCCGATAACAATAACTGAATGAGTCATCGTCATATTTGCATGGCCTTACAGGAAGATGACGTTTACGCATTTTTTATAAGATTTGAGTGATTTTGAGTTATTGATAGAATTCTATCAAATATTCAAATACCTCTCCGACCGAATATTCGAATACCTCCCCGACCGAATATTCGAATACCTTCTCAACCGAATATTCGAATACCTTCTCAGCCGAATATTCGAATACCTCCCCGATCGAATATTAAAATACCTCCCCGACCGAATATTCGAATATCTTCTCAGCCGAATATTCGAATACCTCCCCAACCGAATATTCAAATACCTTCCCGACCGAATATTCGAATACCTTCTCAGCCGAATATTCGAATACCTTCTCAGCCGAATATTCGAATACCTTCTCAGCCGAATATTCGAATACCAAAATTGCCATCCCTATTATTATTATTATTATTATTAATATTATTATGCATACAACTGCTTGGGTGTATTTCAAATTGGATTTGTTTGGTTTTGTGGTTTAAGCTTGCTCCTACAGTTATACTATATATATATATATATATATATATATTAAAATACATGTCTACATATAATATATAGCCAACAAATGCATCATACATTTGTGTGCACGATAAACATGAAATTGTTGTCAGTTGGTTATTAGATATAGCCTACCTGTGAAATGTCTGCTCTAGGTGTCTGCTATGTGTGCTTAGAATAGATTACGTACATACGAGATGCGCATAATCTACCGGTGTTGAACAGTTGAACATATTTTCATTATCTCCATGGCAGTCAAGAAAATGAGTTCATAATGTACATACTGACTGTGTTTGATGATTCGATCATTTCAATAATATTACCATATGGTACATGCGGTCATGTGGCATGTACATAACATGCATTTATAATCCGTAGGTACTTCATACTGCCGATTCTGGAAGTTGCTTGTTTTGTTTGATTGTTTTGGGGCTTTGACGTCGTGTGTGTGTTTTACGTTTATTTATCGTCGCTACCGGTTGCCCATATGAGCGACGCCTCCTGTCCGGACATAATCTATGACTGACTATACGAGAGAATACATTGTCCGCACATCATCTCAAACTGATAACAATACCTTGTTCAGATGCAGTATCTGCGTGACAATATGAGAAAATAGCTTGTTCAGATGCAGTATCTGCGTGACAATATGAGAAAATAGCTTGTTCATATGCAGTATCTGCGTGACAATATGAGAAAATAGCTTGTTCAGATGCAGTATCTGCGTGACAATATGAGACAATATATGGTTCAGGTGCGGTCTCTGCGTGACAATATGAGAAAATACCTTGTTCAGATGCGGTCTCTGCGTGACAATATGAGAAAATACCTTGTTCAGGTGCGGTCTCTGCGTGACAATATGAGAACATACCTTGTTCAGATGCGGTCTCTGTGTGACAATATGAGAATATAGCTTGTTCAGGTGCGGTCTCTGTGTGACAATATGAGAACATATCTTGTTCAGGTGCGGTCTCTGCGTGACAATATGAGAAAATACCTTGTTCAGATGCGGTCTCTGCGTGACAATATGAGAAAATACCTTGTTCAGATGCGGTCTCTGCGTGACAATATGAGAAAATACCTTGTTCAGGTGCGGTCTCTGCGTGACAATATGAGAACATACCTTGTTCAGATGCGGTCTCTGCGTGACAATATGAGAATATAGTTTGTCCAGGTGTGGTCTCTGCGTGACAATATGAGAACATATCTTGTTCAGGTGCGGTCTCTGTGTGACAATATGAGAAAATACCTTGTTCATGTGCGGTCTATGCGTGACAATATGAGAAAATATCTTGTTCAGGTGCGGTCTCTGCGTGACAATATGAGTAAATACCTTGTTCAGGTGCGGTCTCTGTGTGACAATATAAGAAAATACCTTGTTCAGGTGCGGTCTCTGCGTGACAATATGAGAACATACCTTGTTCAGGTGCGGTCTCTGCGTGACAATATGAGAATATAGCTTGTCCAGGTGCGGTCTCTGTGTGACAATATGAGAACATACCTTGTTCAGATGCGGTCTCTGTGTGACAATATGAGAATATAGCTTGTTCAGGTGCGGTCTCTGTGTGACAATATGAGAAAATACCTTGTTCAGGTGCGGTCTCTGCGTGACAATATGAGAACATACCTTGTTCAGATGCGGTCTCTGCATGACAATATGAGAATATAGCTTGTCCAGGTGCGGTCTCTGCGTGACAATATGAGAACATATCTTGTTCAGGTGCGGTCTCTGCGTGACAATATGAGAAAATACCTTGTTCAGGTGCGGTCTCTGCGTGACAATATGAGAAAATATATTGTTCAGGTGCGGTCTCTGCGTGACAATATGAGAAAATACCTTGTTCAGGTGCGGTCTCTGTGTGACAATATGAGAAAATACCTTGTTCAGGTGCGGTCTCTGTGTGACAATATGAGTAAATACTTTGTTCAGGTGCGGTCTCTGTGTGACAATTTGAGAAAATAGCTTGTTCAGGTGCGGTCTCTGCGTGACAATATGAGAAAATAGCTTGTTCAGGTGCGGTCTCTGCGTGACAATATGAGTAAATACCTTGTTCAGGTGCGGTCTCTGCGAGACAATATGAGAAAATACCTTGTTCAGGTGCGGTCTCTGCGTGACAATATGAGAAAATACCTTGTTCAGGTGCGGTCTCTGCGTGACAATATAAGAAAATACCTTGTTCAGGTGCGGTCTCTGCGTGACAATATGAGAAAATACCTTGTTCAGGTGCGGTCTCTGCGTGACAGTATATGGTGAAATGGGTCGAATACCAAATTTTTAAACGGTTTACATTCTCATAAAATGATTGGTTGAACATATGCAGAGTAGGAGATAAAATGTGCAGAAATAAATTCCATTCTATGTAACAGTTTTAATTCAAGATATTCAGAAATAAATTCCATCCTATGTAACAGTTTTAATTCAAGATATTCAGAAATAAATTCCATTCTATGTAACAGTTTTAATTCAGGTTGTTCAGGGTTTTATTAGGCAAATACAACTGCCTCTGGCCAGTTAACAAATAAGCGGTGAATATGGCCAATATATTTGTGTGTTTTACCTTTATTTATCGTCGCTACCGGATGCCCATATGAGCGACGCCTCGTGAAGAGATTAGTCATTTTAGATTGTTGGAGTATAGTGCAATGATATAGACAGAGACCCATTCCAGAGTCTCCTCTGGTTCTTTTACGTGCACGGTATAAAGTACCGACACGAGACCTCGGTTTAAAGTCCCATCTGAAAGACTGTTAATTTTATTAGGGTCAGACGGGGGATCGAACCTGCGATCCCTGGATTACCAGTCCAGCGTGTTACATGGCAATACATAATATACCGTGAATGAACATACTCGTATATACGCGTAAGCATACCAATCTAGCATACATAAATACTGTATAATTATGTATAACACATTTGAATGCATACGTTATTATTTAAATTTATGCATATTCGGCCATGCACAGTTTCCGGGGTATTTATTTCCTAACTATATCATGTACTTGAACATTGTTGAAAGGCAGAACCACTTATTTAAACTAGTCTAGTATTTTTTACGCTTCTCCAAATTTTAACAGCAATGACATTAATCTGCGTACATCACTTTTAGAATGATTATGAAAATGGCATTAAAGTTTTGAATTGATTTGATACAGAACAGAACATATATAATGACACCAAAAAGTAACTGTGCACTTGCCTTAGAGGTAATATTTCTATCATTTTAGAAAATAATATAGGCAAATTTGGTATCAAAATGTGCGAACTAGTGGGTAAATTAGTGCAATGTGTGAAGGGCGTCCGTGGCGTACGTGGTCCAGTGGTAGAGCGTCGGACTTGGAATCGAACGGTCCCGGGTTCGATACTCGGTCAGGCCACGTATGTAGTGTCATTGAGTAAGGCACCTCACACACATTGGTTAGTACTGGTCAACCACTTAGGTCGGCTAAGCCTGCCCAGGAAAACATGTATAGGTCCCCGCAAGGGGTTTGACATTAATGGAACATACATACACAAGGGAATTATTTTCTTTAATCATGATATAATATTAGGGATGGCAACGAATAGCGATTTCGGTATTCGAATATTCGGTCGGGAAGTTCTTGTGTACCAAATATTCGAATACTGTAAAAGTATTCGAATATTTGGACGTTTGGGCGAATATTGGAATATTTGGACGTTTTGGCGAATATTGGAATATTTGGACGTTTGGGCGAATATTCGAATATTTGGACGTTTGGGCGAATATTGGAATATTTGGACGTTTGGGCGAATATACGAATATTTTGGTATTCATTGCCATCCCTATATAACATCCATAATTCTAAAACTTGTAACGAAAAAGTAACGTTCAATAAAACAGTGCAATTTTCTATATGTGTCAGTACAGTTTATTAGACTTAAGCATTACATAGCTAATAATCATAATAATATACATGTATATAGAATTGCATGCACTGAAAACAAAAAAAGAGTAAATAAATAGATGTAGTGTTAAAGTGATGGTCGATATGTAGATTAAAATGTTGCCAATGTTAGAGTGTTATTAGAGATATTATATAGGAATTCCTCAGCATTCTATTAAATGAAGAATAAAGACAATTTGATGTAGAGCAGATTAAATTGAAATTAATCTATCAAACTGTGTTATACATCAGATGGTTTTCCTGGCTGTTATGTACAGTCTACATCCGGTATGTCAAAGTCGGTTATGTCGAATTATCCGGTTATCTCGAAGTCTGATCAAAGTCCCGTTCCAGACGCTATCATTTTACATATAACGTGCTCCATTTATATCGAATTCGTTCGGTCAAACTTCGGTTATGTCGAAGTATTTTGCTCGATCCCACGGAATTCGACATATCGGATGTAGACTGTAGTTGTATAACATGTTTAATTTGTTACTTATAATAACCTGTACATGTGAGTCACAAACTTACAAACGTTAGCAAGGCTTTCGTACTATCCAAGCATAAAACAACAATGCACTAAATGCAATGGCAGCATCGTTATTAATGATGATGCTGATGATGATGATGATGATGATGATGATGCTGTTGCTGCTGCTGCTGCTGCTGCTGCTGCTGCTGCTGCTGCTGCTGCTGCTGATGATAATGTTAATGGACGATCCTTAGCAACCCACATGTACCATAGTAACGCATTTTCTCGCTACCAACGTCCAGTCGAATTTTGGTAATCACTATACCAATGTGCGTTACTACAAATACCAACACGGCTATTTTAAATTCAATGAATAGTGCTTCTGCTATCTCTGGAAACACTCTAACAAATATCGATATTTACAGGGTAAATTGATCGCGTTCAGTGTCGTTTCTATAGCAACGTGCAAGCGTACGTTATAGAACAGAAACATCATTGGAATGGGGTTGATAACCGTGGATATCATGCCACCTTCCGAGATAGCTGTGTGCTGTTAATAGCTTGAATAGACGCGTGATTATCCTCCATAGACCAAGTAATAAGGAAATGGATTCGAATAAGTTACTATGTAATTCCCCCCCCCCCCCCAATCCTATTGTTATGTTATATTTCGGGTTTTACGCCTGCATCAGCACCATTTTGGGCTATATCGCCGGCGGGCAGTTTACCTAACAACACCTTTCCTGGGCAGGCTCCAGCGGTTAACCAGTACTTGGGTGCACCAACCTCCGTAAGAAACTGCCAACTTTTTCATATAAATGAGACACGGTCTGAGCGGGGCTCGAACCCATGACAATCAGTGATGATAGGTTACCGTGGTATACAAGTCAGCGACCTTAACCACTCGACCCCAATCCTAACTGTGCTGTTGCAACTATTCCTATGTTATGTACCATTCTTGAATAAAATATTGTTTAAACTAAGATGGTTAGAAATAATTAACGTTGTTGGTCGCATTCCCTACGACCGTTTTATCATACCCCTAGAATTAGCTACTGTATATAAACATTCATTAAAAAAACCCAATACAAAACAAGAACAGAATGTTGCGAAAATTCAACGTGGCCGAATTTTGCTTTGAAAACAAAATAGATTTAATGATCTCTGATCATTTAATGCTGGTTTAAAACGATAAAAACGGTATATAAATATTTATTATTGATATAACTGTACGCAAAGAAGAAGTGTTTGAAGAAGTTTTTTTGGACGTTTATTTATCGTCGCTACCGGTTGCCCATATGGGCGACGCCTCCTGAACAGATTAGTCATTTTAGATTTGTGTAGGATAGTGTAATGATACACAGAGAGAGAGGCCCATTCTTCTACGTGCACGGTGTACAGCACCGACACGAGACCTCGGTTTAAAGTCCCATCTGAAAGACTATTAATTTTATTAGGGTCAGACGTGGATTCGAATCCCAGTCCATCGTGTTAACCACTGGACTACGTATCCGTCAGAAGAAGTAACACATCTTATATATACGAGTTATGCCGCATGCCCGACTGAGCTCTCGTACCATCAGTATTTCATTCAATAGTCATTCTATTTTTAAATTAGTCGTGAAATAATGTCAGGAATGGATAATTGAATGATTATATAAATCACTCTCGAGACCTCATTCCTGATGGAATCCATCGCCACGAGGGGGAGAGAAGAGGCAACGTGGAATTTAAATGCCTTGCCTAAGGGCACAATCGTAACGGCTCCAGTGGGGCTCGAACTCCGGACCTTTCGCACCTGAAGCGAACGCGCATCCACTGCGCTATCGCGCTATAACGTCACAGTGCACTGTTCTGACACCATGTAATATGGATGATTAAAACCACACCATGCTCAACATCCATTATGGAATCGGCAAAATCTCCCATTCCAGATTGCGTAATATGAAAGAGCCAGATGTAATATTTGTTCAATTATTAATCAGTAAGTCTAAGTGTTTTCATTGATATATATTGCATACAAATAGAAACTAAATGACACGATAACAGAACACTGCAACAATTCGGAATCCTCGGCTTTTACCGATGATCAGCTATTCTGGGTAATTAATTGAAAAGGGAGAAGAACCAAGTTGTCTTTCGTTCTAATTCCTTTCAGTCTAATGCTGTTAAATTATATGTAAACTGTTCATTTCTTGATTACATGTACAAATACTGAAATAAATAATGTTTAACTAATTGAAAAGAAAATCTCACAAAGCAATTTATAAAATAATAATAATTTATGTCCAATAACTATTTCAAGGAATGAAATAGTTGTACAGTTCCGAGAAAAACATCATTACATTTATGTCATGGTGCAATAATACACAATACCGTACCTCTGCATATGTAACTGATAATAATTAACTTCAAATGAGGATTTTGACATGAAATATGTGACGATTTTGCTAAATATGCACTAATTAAAACATGCGGGAAAACACGCTAAGCTCGGCGGTGTGGTAGATTCAGAGGATATGGGGTATACCAACAATGTATTCACACTTTAAAGGAGTATATTGTAACAATATTAACCGTAGTTATTCACAACGATCACGAAACAAGCTTTTAACAACTTCTGTTAATCACTCTAGTTGGCGCAGGCGGGGAGATGAAAGTGTACATGTGGCATTTTGTGTGAGATTAAACCGGAGTACACGGGAAAAGCCCACCCATCGCCTATTTGGCGACCACCCTACAATCTCACAAACTTCCGGGTCCATTGTTCGAACCTGAGTTTCATTGGTGAGAAGCGAGCTTGCTATCCACTACCTTATTTGGACAGCCATACATGAGTATGTTCCGAAGCTCAAAGTGATGCAATTGTATGTGCACTGTGACGTTAACCCATATTACATGGTGTCAGAACAGTGCACTGTGACGTTAACCCATAGTACATGGTGTCAGAACAGTGCACTGTGACGTTAACCCATATTACATGGTATCAGAACAGTACACTGTGACGTTAACCCATATTACATGGTGCCAGAACAGTGCACTGTGACGTTAACCCATATTACATGATGCCAGAACAGTGCACTGTGACGTTAACTCATAGAACATCATGTCAGAACAGTGCACTGTGACGTTAACCCATAGTACATCATGTCAGAACAGTGCACTGTGACGTTAACTCATATTACATGGTGTCAGAACAGTACACTGTGACGTTAACCCATATTACATGGTGTCAGAACAGTGCACTGTGACGCTAACCCATAGTACATGGTGTCAGAACAGTGCACTATGACGTTAACCCATAGTACATGATGTCAGAACAGTACACTGACGTTAACCCATAGTACATGATGTCAGAAACAGTACACTGTGACGTTAACCCATAGTACATGGTGTCAGAACAGTGCACCGTGACGTTAACCCATATACATGGTGTCAGAACAGTGCACTGTGACGTTAACCCATATTACATGGTGTCAGAACAGTGCACTGTGAAGTTAACCCATAGTTCATGATGTCAAAACAGTGCACTGTGAGTTAACCATAGTACATAATGTCAGAACAGTGCACTGTTACGTTAACCCATAGTACATCATGTCAGAACAGTGCACTGTGACGTTAAAACATATTATATGGTGTCAGAACAGTACACTGTGACGTTAGCCCATATTACATGGTGTCAGAACAGTGCACTGTGACGTTAACCCATAGTACATGGTGTCAGAACAGTGCACTGTGACGTTAACCCATAGTACATCATGTCAGAACAGTGCACTGTGACGTTAACCCATAGTACATGATGTCAGAACAGTGCACTGTGACGTTAACCCATAGTACATGGTGTCAGAACAGTGCACTGTGAAGTTAACCCATAGTACATCATGTCAGAACAGTGCACTGTGACGTTAACCCATAGTACATCATGTCAGAACAGTGCACTGTGACGTTAACCCAATTACATGGTGTCAGAACAGTGCACTGTAACGCTAACCCATAGTACATGGTGTCAGAACAGTGCACTGTGACGTTAACCCATATTACATGGTGTTAGAACAGTACACTGTGACGTTAACCCATATTACATGGTGCCAGAACAGTGCACTGTGACGTTAACCCATATTACATGATGCCAGAACAGTACACTGTGACGTTAACCCATATTACATGATGCCAGAACAGTGCACTGTGACGTTAACCCATAGTACATCATGTCATAACAGTACACTGTGACGTTAACCCATAGTACATGGTGTCAGAACAGTGCACTGTGACGTTAACCCATAGTACATGACTTCAGAACAGTGCACTGTGACGTTAACCCATATTACATGGTGTCAGAACAGTGCACTGTGAAGTTAACTCATAGAACATCATGTCAGAACAGTGCACTGTGACGTTAACCCATATTACATCATGTCAGAACAGTGCACTGTGACGTTAACCCATAGTACATGGTGTCAGAACAGTGCACTGTGAAGTTAACCCATAGTACATCATGTCAGAACAGTGCACTGTGACGTTAACCCATAGTACATCATGTCAGAACAGTGCACTATGACGTTAACCCATAGTACATGATGTCAGAACAGTACACTAACGTTAACCCATAGTACATGATGTCAGAACAGTACACTGTGACGTTAACCCATAGTACATGGTGTCAGAACAGTGCACCGTGACGTTAACCCATATTACATGGTGTCAGAACAGTGCACTGTGACGTTAACCCATAGTACATGGTGTCAGAACAGTGCACTGTGACGTTAACCCATATTACATGGTGTCAGAACAGTGCACTGTGAAGTTAACCCATAGTTCATGATGTCAGAACAGTGCACTGTGAAGTTAGCCCATAGTACATAATGTCAGAACAGTGCACTGTTACGTTAACCATAGTACATCATGTCAGAACAGTGCACTGTGACGTTAAAACATATATATGGTGTCAGAACAGTACACTGTGACGTTAGCCCATATTACATGGTGTCAGAACAGTGCACTGTGACGTTAACCCATAGTACATCATGTCAGAACAGTGCACTGTGACGTTAACCCATAGTACATCATGTCAGAACAGTGCACTGTGACGTTAACCCATATTACATGGTGTCAGAACAGTGCACTGTGACGCTAACCCATAGTACATGGTGTCAGACCAGTGCACTGTGACGTTAACCCATAGTACATCATGTCAGAACAGTACACTGTGACGTTAACCCATAGTACATGATGTCAGAACAGTACACTGTGAAGTTAACCCATATTATATGGTGTCAGAACAGTACACTGTGACGTTAGCCCATATTACATGGTGTCAGAACAGTGCACTGTGACGTTAACCCATAGTACATGGTGTCAGAACAGTGCACTGTGACGTTAAACCATAGTACATCATGTCAGAACAGTGCACTGTGACGTTAACCCATAGTACATGATGTCAGAACAGTGCACTGTGACGTTAACCCATAGTACATGGTGTCAGAACAGTGCACTGTGAAGTTAACCCATAGTACATCATGTCAGAACAGTGCACTGTGACGTTAACCCATAGTACATGATGTCAGAACAGTACACTGACGTTAACCCATAGTACATGATGTCAGAACAGTACACTGTGACGTTAACCCATAGTACATGGTGTCAGAACAGTGCACCGTGACGTTAACCCATATTACATGGTGTCAGAACAGTGCACTGTGACGTTAACCCATATTACATGATGCCAGAACAGTGCACTGTGACGTTAACTCATAGAACATCATGTCAGAACAGTGCACTGTGACGTTAACCCATAGTACATCATGTCAGAACAGTGCACTGTGACGTTAACTCATATTACATGGTGTCAGAACAGTACACTGTGACGTTAACCCATATTACATGGTGTCAGAACAGTGCACTGTGACGCTAACCCATAGTACATGGTGTCAGAACAGTGCACTATGACGTTAACCCATAGTACATGATGTCAGAACAGTACACTGACGTTAACCCATAGTACATGATGTCAGAACAGTACACTGTGACGTTAACCCATAGTACATGGTGTCAGAACAGTGCACCGTGACGTTAACCCATATTACATGGTGTCAGAACAGTGCACTGTGACGTTAACCCATATTACATGGTGTCAGAACAGTGCACTGTGAAGTTAACCCATAGTTCATGATGTCAAAACAGTGCACTGTGAAGTTAACCCATAGTACATAATGTCAGAACAGTGCACTGTTACGTTAACCCATAGTACATCATGTCAGAACAGTGCACTGTGACGTTAAAACATATTATATGGTGTCAGAACAGTACACTGTGACGTTAGCCCATATTACATGGTGTCAGAACAGTGCACTGTGACGTAAACCCATAGTACATGGTGTCAGAACAGTGCACTGTGACGTTAACCCATAGTACATCATGTCAGAACAGTGCACTGTGACGTTAACCCATAGTACATGATGTCAGAACAGTGCACTGTGACGTTAACCCATAGTACATGGTGTCAGAACAGTGCACTGTGAAGTTAACCCATAGTACATCATGTCAGAACAGTGCACTGTGACGTTAACCCATAGTACATCATGTCAGAACAGTGCACTGTGACGTTAACCCATATTACATGGTGTCAGAACAGTGCACTGTAACGCTAACCCATAGTACATGGTGTCAGAACAGTGCACTGTGACGTTAACCCATAGTACATGGTGTCAGAACAGTGCACTGTGACGTTAACCCATATTACATGGTGCCAGAACAGTGCACTGTGACGTTAACCCATATTACATGATGCCAGAACAGTACACTGTGACGTTAACCCATATTACATGATGCCAGAACAGTGCACTGTGACGTTAACCCATAGTACATCATGTCATAACAGTACACTGTGACGTTAACCCATAGTACATGGTGTCAGAACAGTGCACTGTGACGTTAACCCATAGTACATGACTTCAGAACAGAGCACTGTGACGTTAACCCATATTACATGGTGTCAGAACAGTGCACTGTGAAGTTAACTCATAGAACATCATGTCAGAACAGTGCACTGTGACGTTAACCCATAGTACATCATGTCAGAACAGTGCACTGTGACGTTAACTCATATTACATGGTGTCAGAACAGTACACTGTGACGTTAACCCATATTACATGGTGTCAGAACAGTGCACTGTGACGCTAACCCATAGTACATGGTGTCAGAACAGTGCACTATGACGTTAACCCATAGTACATGATGTCAGAACAGTACACTAACGTTAACCCATAGTACATGATGTCAGAACAGTACACTGTGACGTTAACCCATAGTACATGGTGTCAGAACAGTGCACCGTGACGTTAACCCATATTACATGGTGTCAGAACAGTGCACTGTGACGTTAACCCATAGTACATGGTGTCAGAACAGTGCACTGTGACGTTAACCCATATTACATGGTGTCAGAACAGTGCACTGTGAAGTTAACCCATAGTTCATGATGTCAGAACAGTGCACTGTGAAGTTAGCCCATAGTACATAATGTCAGAACAGTGCACTGTTACGTTAACCCATAGTACATCATGTCAGAACAGTGCACTGTGACGTTAAAACATATTATATGGTGTCAGAACAGTACACTGTGACGTTAGCCCATATTACATGGTGTCAGAACAGTGCACTGTGACGTTAACCCATAGTACATCATGTCAGAACAGTGCACTGTGACGTTAACCCATAGTACATCATGTCAGAACAGTGCACTGTGACGTTAACCCATATTACATGGTGTCAGAACAGTGCACTGTGACGCTAACCCATAGTACATGGTGTCAGAACAGTGCACTGTGACGTTAACCCATAGTACATCATGTCAGAACAGTACACTGTGACGTTAACCCATAGTACATGATGTCAGAACAGTACACTGTGAAGTTAACCCATATTATATGGTGTCAGAACAGTACACTGTGACGTTAGCCCATATTACATGGTGTCAGAACAGTGCACTGTGACGTTAACCCATAGTACATGGTATCAGAACAGTGCACTGTGACGTTAAACCATAGTACATCATGTCAGAACAGTGCACTGTGACGTTAACCCATAGTACATGATGTCAGAACAGTGCACTGTGACGTTAACCCATAGTACATGGTGTCAGAACAGTGCACTGTGACGTTAACCCATAGTACATCATGTCAGAACAGTGCACTGTGACGTTAACTCATATTACATGGTGTCAGAACAGTACACTGTGACGTTAACCCATATTACATGGTGTCAGAACAGTGCACTGTGACGCTAACCCATAGTACATGGTGTCAGAACAGTGCACTATGACGTTAACCCATAGTACATGATGTCAGAACAGTACACTAACGTTAACCCATAGTACATGATGTCAGAACAGTACACTGTGACGTTAACCCATAGTACATGGTGTCAGAACAGTGCACCGTGACGTTAACCCATATTACATGGTGTCAGAACAGTGCACTGTGACGTTAACCCATAGTACATGGTGTCAGAACAGTGCACTGTGACGTTAACCCATATTACATGGTGTCAGAACAGTGCACTGTGAAGTTAACCCATAGTTCATGATGTCAGAACAGTGCACTGTGAAGTTAGCCCATAGTACATAATGTCAGAACAGTGCACTGTTACGTTAACCCATAGTACATCATGTCAGAACAGTGCACTGTGACGTTAAAACATATTATATGGTGTCAGAACAGTACACTGTGACGTTAGCCCATATTACATGGTGTCAGAACAGTGCACTGTGACGTTAACCCATAGTACATCATGTCAGAACAGTGCACTGTGACGTTAACCCATAGTACATCATGTCAGAACAGTGCACTGTGACGTTAACCCATATTACATGGTGTCAGAACAGTGCACTGTGACGCTAACCCATAGTACATGGTGTCAGAACAGTGCACTGTGACGTTAACCCATAGTACATCATGTCAGAACAGTACACTGTGACGTTAACCCATAGTACATGATGTCAGAACAGTACACTGTGAAGTTAACCCATATTATATGGTGTCAGAACAGTACACTGTGACGTTAGCCCATATTACATGGTGTCAGAACAGTGCACTGTGACGTTAACCCATAGTACATGGTATCAGAACAGTGCACTGTGACGTTAAACCATAGTACATCATGTCAGAACAGTGCACTGTGACGTTAACCCATAGTACATGATGTCAGAACAGTGCACTGTGACGTTAACCCATAGTACATGGTGTCAGAACAGTGCACTGTGACGTTAACCCATAGTACATCATGTCAGAACAGTGCACTGTGACGTTAACCCATATTACATGGTGTCAGAACAGTGCACTGTGACGTTAACCCATATTACATGGTGTCAGAACAGTGCACTGTAACGCTAACCCATAGTACATGGTGTCAGAACAGTGCACTGTGACGTTAACCCATAGTACATGGTGTCAGAACAGTGCACTGTGACGTTAACCCATATTACATGGTGCCAGAACAGTGCACTGTGACGTTAACCCATATTACATGATGCCAGAACAGTACACTGTGACGTTAACCCATATTACATGATGCCAGAACAGTGCACTGTGACGTTAACCCATAGTACATCATGTCATAACAGTACACTGTGACGTTAACCCATAGTACATGGTGTCAGAACAGTGCACTGTGACGTTAACCCATAGTACATGACTTCAGAACAGTGCACTGTGACGTTAACCCATATTACATGGTGTCAGAACAGTACACTGTGACGTTAACCCATATTACATGGTGTCAGAACAGTGCACTGTGACGCTAACCCATAGTACATGGTGTCAGAACAGTGCACTATGACGTTAACCCATAGTACATGATGTCAGAACAGTACACTAACGTTAACCCATAGTACATGATGTCAGAACAGTACACTGTGACGTTAACCCATAGTACATGGTGTCAGAACAGTGCACCGTGACGTTAACCCATATTACATGGTGTCAGAACAGTGCACTGTGACGTTAACCCATATTACATGATGCCAGAACAGTGCACTGTGACGTTAACTCATAGAACATCATGTCAGAACAGTGCACTGTGACGTTAACCCATAGTACATCATGTCAGAACAGTGCACTGTGACGTTAACTCATATTACATGGTGTCAGAACAG